>JAAEAF010000614.1:0-137107 GCA_011037195.1 Triatoma infestans | reverse complement strand
GCGCAGGGCTTGTCCTTCCATGTGGACAGCGCAGGGCTTGTCCTTCCATGTGGACAGCGCAGGGCTTGTCCTTCCATGTAGACAGCGCAGGGCTTGTCCTTCCATGTAGACAATTAAAAAAAGAACATTTACATTTATCAAACAAGTACTTTTACTGTTAGTAGTATAATGAATCAAAATTGAAAGAACTAGTTTAATGTTTAAAATCAGAATTTTTTGCCCATTAGATAAGTATTTGTTTGGGTTTTAACCTCAACTTCTTATACAATTAGTCTGTGTGGCCAATTCATTTAGCCAATTAAAGGCAACTCTGGTGTGGGGAATGGGATAGGAAACAGGAAAGACACCCTCTTTCTCGATCTTTACCGAAAAGTCCTGCAACCGACCTAGCAAAGCTGCCAGCCTTTGTCAACGGGTCCCAATTATGCGTCTTTCCTTTGTGTGAACCAGCCTTCTGTCGTTATGTCCCCGTAGCCGTCCCTTCCTTCTTTCAAAAGCTATTCAATACGTTTTCCACCCTACCATTTTCTGCTTTACCTTCTTGTGTTCTCTTCTACATGCTTTCCCCCTTTTTTTTTGGTGGTAGGAGTAGAAGTTAGAGCGTGCTCAAAGTAATGGGGATGAAGGAGAAAAAGACCGGGCAAGGAATAGAAGGGAGAGGGACTTAGGTTTCTCTGCCATGGTTCAAACCAGAAAGCTTTTCCCATCCAAAACACTTCATTGATACTCTGCCAAATGCTTGTTTCCCTTCTTTTTTCCATCTATCCAAAATGCTTTTTCTACCTCTCTTGCTCACCCATTCTGTTGGAAGCAATTCTTCCTCTATTCATTTTCACCATTGCTTCACTTCTCTACTCTACTCTTTGTTACTGAAAAGAAGAGACTGAAAATCTTAAAATAACGCTAGAGAATTGATGGTTAAAATGCTTCTGACAGTTTTTAGCTAACGGTTAAGATTTCTACTGTTACATTACAATTATTTACTGGATCACTTGAAAGATGGCTGTATTTCTCTAAGGAAAAAATGTGTACAGATATAACTTTAAGTATATTTGTATTGAGAAATATCTAGTACACAATACTAACGATTCTTAAAGAGAAATATTGCAGCTTAATAATTTGATTTTTAGAATTACCTTACATATTTAAGATTTTTTGAATAAAGTTTTTTTTATTTCTTCGATGAATAAACTTTTATTACTATCTTAGACAAATATGTTCAAGAGCAAAAAAAAAAAAAAAAAATGTATGGGACAAATTAGACAGCTTTTAATTTCATTCGCAACAAGTTGGCCCTAAAATTCACTGTGATCTTCTATATCTAGCTCACCGAGCCTCTCAATGTTACTGGCGCCACAAAATGGATTCCCGAGTCACCCTAGCACTCTTTCTATTGGCAATCGCAACAAATATGCATTACGGCTACGCATTTTCAGTAGCTACTTCGCTAAGTCTAATGCGCTGAGCGCTTCATTTGCGCCGAGCGTAAATCTACCCAAATCTCACATTATCCATGACTTTGTTTAGTATACAAATTAACTGTAGAAAGTTTATCACATTTATTAAAAAATTTTTTTGTGAAATTGATTTCCATGAGACTCTGATGAATCTATTTGGAATAGGAAACTATTTCAAGTTGTATGTGGTCCATACCCGAATAAAATTGAGGATAATTAAATATGCTGTAACCAACGAAGTTTTCAAAAATCTCAAGTTAAACATTTAGATTGTTTTTACTGACTCTTACTGTTAGCAAGGAGTGAGTATAGTAATCGCGTTTAGTTTTCGAAATTGAGTTTGCACCGGAAATACATGTACTGAGGACCCTTAAATCCAAAAATGTGCTTTTTAGAAAATGGTCTTTACATATATAATATATATATGTGTGTGTGTGTGTGTATGTGTGGTGTGTGTGTGTGTGTGTGTGTATGTATGTATGAACAAAATATCTCAAAAACGAAAATTTGCAGGAAGTCAAACTTGGTGTTCCGTTTAGATACTACCAAACATCAAACACAAAGATTTCGGGCTAAACCCCCCCATCAACTGTAATTACCATTTTACTGAATGTTTCTTTTCTTCAGTTTTTTGTGATTTTCTTAAAAACAGATTCAACGATTTTGTTTAAACATAATATATCAACTGCACATACAAAGAGCCGCAATTTTATTATTTTTTTCTGGATTTTTTTAAGGTGCACAACAGCTATGGTCCTTTGCACCTGTTGCTAATTTGTAAGGACTCATCCGGGATGCATATCCATACCCACCAGTCTAACAATTTCTGCAGCAAACCCACAATCTAGGTCTAATCATATTCCTCTACTCCCTTATCTCACTTATAAAATAAATACCTATACACAAGACACCAGCAAACAATTAACACATACATATGTACAGCTAGTTTCACAACAAATGAAATAAATGTACCTCCCTAAGATATTCGAAAGTCTTATTGATATTGCCTTCATTGTCTCCTAATACATCTGTAAGATTGGTCGGAAAATTTACCTTTCCCCGTGCGTTTACATATTTCGAACATTCCAATAGAATATGCGGGACCGTTAATGTACTGCAAGCGCTGCATACCGGCTGAGGTTCTCTTCGGAATATGTGGCTGTGTGACCGAGTCTCATTCTCGCTAGGAGAACTTCTCGCCGAGATTCTCGATTGAGTTGACCATTTCTTTGTGGTTCCCTTGATATTCCTTAGTTTCTTTGAGAGCTGCACTGATTGCCATTCCTTTTCCCAGTTGGAAAGATTTAGTTTTTTAGAAAAGCTTTCCAATCGACTGCAAGGACACGTTCGTCTCTACAATTCATTGATGCCACTTGTTTAGCAGCTTTGTCGCCAGATTCATTATCTCTTATGACCACATGACCGGCAATCCAATTTTATTTAAAAAAATTTCTCGATAAAATTCATTTAAGAGCACTTTTTTGAGGGGAGGGGTAATGGTTTCTTCCAAAGTGCATTTCAATTTATTACACAAGTCTATCATCTGAATGATATTAATTAGAATTAAAGATGTTGCCAAAATCCCAAATTTGAAGCAAATCGGATGAACGAGAGTGCATTTTACTGAAAGTAGGTTTTAGTTTTCTGCTATTTTCTCTAAAACGCTCCAACGATTTTTTTCAAACTTTAAATATCAACTACACATACAAAGAGCTACAACTTTTATTGGAACATTTCTCCGGGAAAATTCATTTAAGGGGACTTGTGGGGGAGTGGTGGACTATATTTTCCTCTAATGTGCTGTTTCTGTTCATACAACTCTTGTCAACTAAACAATATTAGAACTAATAGGTTGCTAAAATTCTCAGTTTGAAGAAAATCAGATTTTCAGGTTTTGTGATTTACTTCATAAAAATGCAGATGGTTTTTAAAATTAATGAAAATTATAAGTGTGAAGAAAATTTGCCACTTCTTAGCAAGCGGAAGTCGCTCACAACAGATTTATATTATACCCATAAGATAGAATAGTATATTATTCGGAAATGACACTTTAGAGAAAAACTTTGAATTACAGTTCCCCCCAGAACATTCTTTGAAACCGTTTTTGAGAAAATCTTAAAACCTGGATAAAAACAAAAATCAGTAATTTGCACTTTTGATTGGCGGATTTTTTCTGAAATCTCGACATTACAATTTTTTGTAAAAAAAAAAAACAAAAAAAAAACACAAAAACAACCGCAATACATATTATGTTTTCCTACGCTTTTAGGTTAATTGAGATTTTTTTTTTCATACACATATTTACTAAGACCAATCCCTACAAGCTGCAAACACTAGAAATATATATTATATATGTATATAATTTTAAATTGGAACTATACTAATATACGTTAATATTTATAACTATTAGATAATGAATTGGAACAGGAAAATTATTGTTGTGTGAATACTACTCCTTTTATTGGTTACAATCTAAATATACACACCTTAATAGTTGGGGAGGAAGGGACATTCCTTAACTCCCCCCTTTGGTTGGTTGTACAGTGACTAGACCCTTATATCTAGGGAGTCTCTACAGAATATGGTTGGAATAGTCGGCCGGCGAGGAGGCAGTCAGTGGCCCTTGTTTGTTATTAGCAAGCCTATATGTATATATATATATAATACAACGCTAATTTAGTTCTGGTCTTTCTAGTTCTGTGTTTGTGAGTTTAAGTACGAGACGAAGAACACTCACTAACACTTACTTACTAACTCATACACCCACACAACACTATATAGTTACAAGAGGTTATTACAAATGCTACAATGGTACATGGGGTTGCTATCTTAACCCTTAGTCCTCTATTGTGAACTATGAGAACTTAAGTCTCCGCTAGCTTTGTACGTACGCGTGTGCAAGTGTCCGCTTATGGAATTACTTATAATTAGTCCCAGTAATTAGCGTTGGGATGGTCTTTCCTTTCTCTCTATCTCGCTCTTCAATTCCAACTTCTTCTTCCCTCTTAACAACTCTATAACCGCCCTTGTTCCATGTGCCTGAAACAGTAGTAACTGTGTTAATAGTGGATTGGGATTAGGAATACAGAAAATAGAATTACAGCTTTAACAGAGAGCGAGTGAGAGAGAGAGAGAGAGAATATTGGGTGCGGCTAAATGACTCAGAGAATTGAATTGAGCCCGCCAGCGAGGGTACTGTGACCACTCAGTAAGCTCATGCACCAACTAATTATTGCCTATTCTGTCTTCTGTATTGACCAACAAGGCGTAAAGCCAAAACATGCCCAAATATTATTATAAATAGGAAACACCCACTAATTTGTTCCTGGGACAGCCTTAATTTTAGGCCAGTATTTGCGGGTCTGAGAGTTTTGAAAATTCTGTTTTTGTTTTTATTTTCCGTTAATCTTATAGGTGGAAGTATTTGTCACATTTCTGAGATTGAGTTAAGATGTAGGAACAAATGATTTTAGCGAACCCTCAGTGTATGCGACATGTGCGAATGAAATTATTCGCTCCTAAACAAAAAATCATCACAGGTGGCCGTCTAGGTACCACCATGTGATCGGGCACGGTTTCAGACAGAATTCGTCAACCGGGAGTGCGACTTCACCGCATACGTTTCTATGATATTCAGCATTTTCTCTAAAAGAGCTTAATAACCTTTTTTTTTTTGGGGGGGGGGGGGATATTTTAGTAGACTTGTAAGAGATGTTTGTTATTAGGCTCACCTTCAAATTGTTTAATTGTATTGGGACTGCTAGAGGCGCTGTCTAGTGATCTGCAATATGACCACTGTTTTACGAAGCTCCTATATCCTAAGGGCCATCATGTTTTCATTTTGTAGTCATCCTTTAACCCCTAAAAAATCAATTCTCCCGGAAAAGTCACAAATAGAAATTTTAGACATTTACGTTTACAACTGGTATACAAAGTTGAAAAAAACAAACAAAATCATTGGAGGTATAAAACACTTAGGTCTTCGGGTTCAGACCGCGTCTGTGGTTGGTTATAAACCGACATTTTCCCATTACACATTACAATATACAGTGTTGTTAAGTATGCTAAATTATATGTAGAATAATCAATGGTTAGGGGTAAAGAACAATACATTGGTTGCTAAACACATACTTATATTGTTGAAAACACCTCTCAATGTTTACATACAGACACTCTTATATATTTGTAATGTCACTCAAAATGCTAACCCTTATAGCTAGATCGCAGTAGCGACGAGAACCTGGATTAAGCTTCTGCTTTCCACAACTAGATAGCAGTACTTTGTTTGACTTTAACATACCGCTCCTCTTGAACAATTTCAGTGTTCAACAAAGCCCAATAGCATTGTTTGAATAGCATTATAATATATAAAAGAATGAAAATAATCAATACATTCATACTTAAACAAAGTAAAGATATGACAATTAAAAATATAAAATTTAATGTAAAAACTCCTAATTAGTTTAAGCTTAAACTATTAATTAATGAGCTACATTGTCTATGGACACACAATTCGCACAAATAAAACATCTTAGCATTCAGTTTTCATGGTACACCAATAGGTAACCAATAAATCTTAGACACAGGCCTCTTAAAGATGCCAGTTGTCGTCTTTAAAGTAACAACTCTTACAAAATTGTCGTCACCTGGATGTGTCGCTATAATTCTAGCCAATGGCCATTTTAGGGGAGATAAGTTTTCTTCTTGCATTAAGACCAGTTGACCTATTTGCAAATTCGGTTGCTGTACTTGCCATTTATTTCTAATTTGCAAAAGCGAGAGATAGTCCTTGGACCATCTGTTTCAAAATTGCCGAACAGATGCTCGACTCTTCGCCATCTAGTTAAAGTAGAGTTCTTCGGTGATGTTACATGACGGTGTGGTTTCGCCGTCATGGCATATCGCACCAGAAAATTACCTGGGGTTAGATTTGGATTGGAATCAAGAGGACAAAAGGGGCGGGAATTTAAGGATGCCTCTATTAATACTAAGAAAGTGGAAATTTCTTCATAAGTCAAAAGGGCTTGGCCTACTATTCTTTTAAAGTGGAATTTGAATGCCTTAACGGCAGCCTCCCATAATCCACCGAACTGAGGAGCGCGTGGTGGTATGAATTTCCACTCCATATTTTCTTCAGCTCCATATTTCAATTTGTAACTCGTGTTTCCTGTATTGCTCGAAGAAAATTTTTATGAACAGTTCGTTGAGCTCCCATGGAATTTGTGCCATATCGGAGTACATAATCTTCGCTTTTCCTCACCTTGCAAAAAATCTCTTCAGTGCTCCAAGAAAGGCCTCGGAAGTCAAGTCGCTGACCAGCTACAGCCTTTATTGCGAGACATAGGAATATAGCGACGTAAGCCTTGGCTGCTTTGGCATTGCGACGATTGCTAACTTTAATAAGTAATCGACAATAATATTTAGAAATGCCCTCTGGAAGTACTGCCGTTCTTTAGGAAGTTCGCCCGTTATTTGCGAAACCACTTTAGGATCACACCTGAGAAATTATACATGCACGAACTATCTTCTTTGCAATGCTCTTTCCATTTATTGGCCAGAATTTCCACCTCACCGCTGCCAGCAAAGATTGAGGTCCAGCATGTAAGTGCCTAATGTGCTCCCATCTTAGAATCAAGGTGGCAACCCAGTGCTTATCTGGTGATAAAATTAGGTGCTTGTTATTATGAGGAATTCGAACATCGAAACTTAGGCCAATCTTGTTCCTGGGTCACTCAAGGTGTTTCGTCCCAATTATACCTGATGCCCACAGGCTCTGAAGAAATATTTTAGCCTTAACAATAATTGGGCCCACAAGACCTGAGGGGTCAAATAATTTTGCTTCGGATAAAACTCCACGTTTTGTAGCATTTTTATTTTCTGGGCGGTTTATGGCAAAATTCAAACTGTCTTGCTTGGATTCCACCAAATGCCTGAAGCTTTCACTGAACTGATACCTTGGTCAAGGACATATTGCTTTCCTCTCAGTTCTTTAGGAATATCAGCTAAAATTGTAGGTTCATTGGAACACCATTTGTGTAAGTGGAATCCAGTTTTATTTAAAATCTCGATCACTTCTTCTTTAGCTGTAGTAAGCTCGTCCAAACTGTCATTGCCGTGGAGCGAAACATCCATGTAAAATTCCTTTACAATAATTGCGGAACCCTTTGGAAGATTCTCCATTTCATTAATGCTGCTTGCTTCAAATACCTGGTTGCTAAATAAGAGGCTGGAAGTGTACCATAGGTGACAGTTGTTAGTCGATATTTTTTGAGTGAATTTTCGGTTTGTCACTCCAAAAGATTATTTGAAAATTCGTGAAATCTTCAGCTTCCTTTATCTTACGGTACATCTTGGTAATATCTGCAGTAATTACATACCTATGCTGTCTAAACCGAAGGATGATTGAGAACAAATCCTGCTCGATAGTTGGGCAAACCATTCGAAATTCATTTAATGAAGACCAGTAGTGGTTTTTGCCGACGCATCAGATACCACTCTCATGTGGTAGAACTGTGAGCATTCACCACGCAATGATGTGGCACTAGTATACTGGATTTTTAACATCTGTGTCCTCCGGAAGCTTCATATGATATTCATTCATATTGTAGGTATTCATTCATGAAATGGCCATAAGCTGTCTTAAGACTTCATCTTTGCTTAGTCAGTTTTCAGATGATAAAACCGCTTTAAAGCAATTTTCTCTGAATCACCCAACAGTTTAATGTTAACTTTCACGGGAAGATTCACAACAAATCGACCAGTTTTATCTTGTTTTGTAGATTCTTCAAAGTTTCATTCGCAGGCCCTTTCCTCAAGCGAAAGCACTGAATGAGTGGAAAACTCTTCTGTATCCCAAAATTTCTTTAGATTTTCCTCAATTAAACAACTACAACCACACTGTATAACTTCGTATTTAAGTGATATTTGAAATGATTCTTTTATCTGGCTACAATTACCCATTCAAAGGTGGTTTTCTGGAGCTTAGGAAGATTGTTTCCAAGAGGCAATTGTTGCCATTTTACAATATTCAAAAATCGTTCGGCTCCTATCAGCATGTCGATATTACCTGGACAATAAAACCTGGGGTCTGCTCAGAAAATATCCTTGGGAGTTTTCCAAGATGATATATTCACTTGACCCTCCGGAAGAGGTAAAGTTATTCTGGATCATACCAAAAATTCTAAATCCAGCTCATATCTGGATTTGATGGAGCGCCGAATAGAGTTTAACGGCTCTGTTATATTCCGCTGACTGTAATGCGACGATTGTATTCTGGCAATGATAACAGCTTAGCCAAGTTTTCACGTACGAAGTTTGACTAAGAGCCTGAATCTAAAAGAACCCGGCATTCGATCGCCTTACTATTTATTCCTATTTAATTGACTGCGAGCCTAAATCTAAAAGAACCCGGCATTCGATCGCCTTACCATTCTTATTTAAAACATGCACAATTGCTGTCGACAATAAAATCCTATGTCTAGGTTTTTTGGAACCATAAAAAAATACATTTCTTGATATTATCTCGCCTTCTACATTTTTCTTCTTCTCCATTTTCTCTGCTTCTTCAAGATGAAGAAGCGTATTATGAAATTTAGAACATTACCTGCAGGTTAGACCCTGGCATTTGTCTGGTGAATGGCCTTTTTTGAAGCAATTCTCACACAGGCCCAACCTTTCAATTTCGAGAATGCGAGTTGGAACAGCTAAATTGCGGAATAATGGCATGCAAAAATTCGATCTACTTTTCCGCAACAATCGCATGGTTCTGTTGAAGAAGATAATGTTTTCTTGTTCGCTGAGCTTGATTGCCTGTAACCAATGATCTTGCTTTCCATGGTGTACGTTTTTGAGAATCTTGAGAGGTGCTGCGAGGTTTATCTTCATTTATGCTTCCATCACATCCTTTCTTTCTTGGAGAAATATCATTAAAGTTACCTCGTTTTTATTTCCTACTTGCTCCCAACGCAGCCTAGAAACTGAGTCGAGTTTTCTTGTTTTATTTGCACGAGAAGTGCATCCAATTGATCGGTAGTAAATCCCATTGATTTTAATGATCTAAGGGGTGTTGATTAGGTTTTGTAATTGATGAGGCTGTGCTTTCTCTACATTTTCAACATCTAAGATTGCACATGCTTATTGACAAATCGCCTTTTACATTGTAGCGTTCTTCAAGCGCTTCCCATGGCTGCTTGTATTTGTTCAAAATTTCCACTTCCTTTATGGCTAAGGCCGCTCCACCTTTTAAAGCTCTAATGTGATACCGAAATTTATGAATGAGTGCTAAATCTATCCTTGTGTCTATTAAAGAATTTAATTCTTCTTTAAAGGAACGGAATTCTTCCCATTTACCCTCAAACTTTGGAAGGTTGATTTTTGGAAGTTCAGCAATATCTCTCTGTACTTCTGAATCGTTAGATTTTTATTGATTGTAAGTCTTGCTTATCATACGCTAATCTCTTGTCCATTATATTTCTAGCTTTACTAAGACACAAAATTAATCTTCAAAACATTCTCTTTCCGCTAGTTCTTCCTCATCTGTAGGATCTAATAACTCTATTTCCATCTGTACTTCATTAAATTGATCCCACAATGGTTCTATTTTCTCTAATTTGATCTTTAGTAGGCTAATGTCTATGTTGTCTTCCTCTAATTTACTTTAAAAGGTTTTAAACCTTGCTAAAGAAGCCTTTATAATACCCCTGTGGCTGTGTAGCGCTTTAATGTTCACTTTAAATTGCTGTTTCCCCATTCAAGTAAATTTATATTACAAGTAAAATGTTTTTTGTAAATATATTAGTAAAAACAAGAGTATGTATTATAAGAGAGTATATATTATAAGTTAAAGAGTTTAGTATCTCAAGAGGCAGGGATATGTTATGAATATTGTTAAAGGAATTGGTTGAATTTTCAAATTAGGGACTTACCAATTGTTGGCTGAAGACTTCCTCAATACAATTCTTCTTATAATAAGAATGTATTTCTTAAACTTTTTAATGTCAGTGGAAAGGTTCCCGACAAAACTTGTGCTGAACACTAACTCACTAAAAATTTAATGTATACGCTCTGGATCACAATCGCTATTAAATTATAAACATTCGGCTGGTAGGACCATGTTAAGTGTGCTAAATTGTATGTAGAATAATCAGTGGTTAGTGGTAAAGAACAAAACATTGGTTGCTAAACACATATTGTTGAAAACACCTTGTTTTAAAGTTTACATACTGAGACTGTTATTATTTGTAATGTCACTAAAAATGCTAAGCCTTATAGCTAGATCGCAGTAGCGACCAGAACCTGGATTAAGATTCTGCTTTCACAACTAGATAGCAGCACTTTGTTTGATCTTAACAAGTGTTGTTTCACCTGTAGAGGAGACACTACTATGAAGAATCCTATTGTAATATGGGCAATGCTTGGTTTATAACCAACCAATGACGCAGTCTCAACCCGGAGAGCGAAGTGTTTTACACGACAACGGCTGCAGAAGCCTGAAAGATTATCATTAGAGCTGTTTTAGAGAAAATCGCGAAAAACTAATAAAAACAATTCATTAATCACTTCTGCTTGTTGAATTTGCAGGAAACCTCGTGGTAGAGTACCCTATCCAGAATATCTAAAAAGTTTGAGCTTCTAAAGGTTCAACTAATACAGACCATTCGCTAAAGACATTTTTTTCATAATCAGATGTATACTTATTCATTTTCCAAAAATTTGCACGATTGCAATAGTTCCTCTTACTACAGGTAAGAAAAACTAATAAATAAAAAATAAATAAGTTAATAAATAAAATAAAAAACATACAATATGGGTGTGTAAGTTAATGTAGACACTAAATTAATGTGAAGTTTATGAATTCTAATTTAAGTAAAAAGCAGAAACAGATGATGTTGAAGATCGGTAGAGCGTAATTTCTCTAGCGATTTCTCGCTCGATTAATAATAATGGTAAGTTCGTTCGAAAAAATAACGTAAAGACATACAAACAAAATATAATTATTTCACCATTTATAAAAAAAAAAAAAATCTGTTTTATGAAATAAAAATCGAGTGAAAAAAATGGGTTAAAAAAAAAAAGTTGTTGGTTGAAATGGAAAGGGGCGATGTTGAATGGGAAATGGAGAGAAGTTGATCATAACGCTTAGTGGATTCACTCGTCAATGGTGTTCAAACACTCATTAATATTCACACCGAACTTGATAGATTATTTTCCATTGAACTGGAATCAATCGTACACAACAAATCCTAACCCAACCACACAATACTCTAGTTCTTTCATTCTATTTTTTTATTTTCCAATGTTCAGCCTGCATTTTACTTTTTTCATTCTTTCTGCCTGTTTTTCCTATCTCCTTCCGCAGTTCTTCATTTATTCTGTCTTCCGTACTTGACCACTCTACGGTCCATCTCTTTCTCTTTTCTTTACATCTCCTTCTGCCTCTCAGTCGCTCACTCTCTCTCTCTCTGACCTGCTCTTTCTTCTGTTCCAACATATTCCCTCTGTCCTCTCTCGTTATCTACCTTATGCCCCTCTTTCTTCCTCATTCTCTCTCTTTATTCTTCTCTCTCCATTTCTGCCTGTTTTCGCATTTTTATTTCTTTCCTCAGTTCTTTCTTCTTTACCCCAATCTTTCTTCTTTTAATCTCTCAGTTCCTCTATCTAATCCTCCTGCAGGATCTTCATTCTCTCTCTCTGCATTTACATCTTCACAGATCCTTCTCTTTCAGTCTCGTCCCTCATCTTGCTTTCTTCTCTCCCTCTCTGACCTGCTCTTTCTTCTGTTCCTACTTGTTTCCTCTGTACTCTACCCTGATCTACCTTATGTCCGTCTTTCATTCTGTTTCTCTTCATACATCTCTCTCTTCATTCTCACTCAATCTCTAGGCCCGTTTTTCTGTTACTATCTGTTTCCTCAGTTCTTCACTTCCTTTTCTCCACCTTGCTCTTTCTTCTATCCATCTCTCACTTTATTTATCTACTACATTCTCTTTCAGCCTTTTCATCCGCTCTCTCTCTCTATTTCCATTGCTCTCTTTCTACTTGCTCTCTTTTTTTCTCAATTTCCGTTCTCTCTGTCACTTTTTTGATTCTGTTCTCTCACTCTCTCTCTCTCTCCTGATCTGCTCATACTTTTGCTCCTAAATGTCCTCTATCCCGATCTATCACTCATAGTGTTTCCCCTCATATTCACCGTTCTCTTCATTATCTTTCTCTCTGTCTCACCATTGTCACTCCCATATCTTATTTCTGCTCCTTCTTCTGTTCCTACTTTGTTCTATCCTCCTTCATTCTCTCTTTCTACTTGCCCTAACTTCTGTTCCTCTCTGTCGTTCTGTTTAGGTATACACGACTGCATCTGGCACTGACTGTACCTGAAAAAATCCGTTAACCGAAATTTATAGCTTTACTGCAGTGTTTTTGCAGCAATTTTCTCGATCCATTGTCTTCAAACTTTGCTATTTATGTGCACACCTAGAACCCTATTGCCTATGTTATTTAAATTTTTCCTGGAAAAATTTGGTTGTGGTGAAGCTGCAACATTAAGCTTTTCTCTACCATTTTGATACTACTCAACTATATAGGAAGCATTTCTAGAATTCCACTTTTAAACAAATCTAACAATAGTATTGTAATAATTACAGTCAGGGAAAGTAAGAGAAAGTAGTGTGTGTCTTTAAATTCGAAAGGTCATGGTGTGTACGTGCGGGGTGTGCGTGATCACCCACAATCCAATCATCCATAGTTTTCCTACAATTGGCCGAGGGAAAAATTTCTCTTCACTTTTTTACTTCTTGGAAAAAGAAAAAGAATATTCTAGCTACTTTACGAGAGGTGATTTTTCACTGAAATTTCCTTTGGTTATTCCATATTTTATACAAGTCCATGACTTAGAACTTAGTAGTGTATATAGTTAGTGTTTTTCTGGACGGGCCTCTGTAGGCGAACCGGTAGGTAGGTCCAAACACAGTCCGGAACCCCTTCTATCTCCATCCCTTCTCAGCGTACCAGGGTTTTAGGTTATTTCAACGGATATAGTAGAAAAAGGGTTGAAGTTAACCCAGAACTGTTCATGAAACTGTAGGGCCTAGTACATAAACCTTGGCCACAAGTCGGCTATCCGCTGCGATCCCTTGTTTGTACTGCATTAAATATCAAGTTTGACGGTTAAATAACTTAAAATGCTGGTTGGTGAAAAATATCGGTCAATATCTGTGAAGATAGTGTCTGTGGTTTGGTTTGCTCAGTGTGGGTTACATGCAGGTAACATTTCATGAGGTAACTTCTTTTTTTTTTTTTTTTTGTGGTTAGTTCTGTGGGAATCACATATTGTATTTAATCTGGCCTAGTGCTTTAATTCAATGCGATTGTGATTTATTTGACTACGAAATGGCGCATTCTATTTTAATTTTGCTTCCTTCCTTAAATTGAAATTTATATTCTCGCTTACTCCAAGAAGAGGCAGTATTGCAATAGAGAAAGGATCATGTCAAATTTTAGAACTTGAGTTTTCATCAGAATTACTTGAGTTTTGAAGTCCTCTAAATGTGAAATAAAGTTTTTAGCGAATAGTTTGTGTGTGAAATAACTCAAAAACGAAAAATCGCGTATAGCTTGGTATTTCCTTCGGGTATTATCACACCATCTGGTAAGAAGGATTCGAGCAAAATTCATCAAACGAAATTACGACTTTATTGAATATTTTTTTCTTCCTTTTCTTCACGATTTTCTTGAAAATGGCTCCAATTATTTTCTTTAAATTTCGTATAATTCAGAAAATTTGTTCGTTTTTAGTTTTTTCATTTTCTTGGAAAAAGTATTTTAGAAAAACCTTTTATTTAATGAAAGTGTCCACTTGGTGCTGTTGTAAAGGAGTTTCTTTTCAACAGCCAGACTGTTCTTGAAGCAGCAGTTACACTTCCATTAAGAAGTTTTAATTAGGTAAGTCCAAGAAGGAGACTTGGTAAAGAGGGGCTGTATGCCTCCTACCACAACCAACCACTTTCCAAAACCAACTTAGCCAGAAGCAAGAGCTTTTCCTTTTACCTTATGCCGTCCTTCCTTGTCACTTGTTACAACTCCCCAGCTTACATCTCCTTCTGCCAAAACCTAGACAAGCTAGCAAGCTGTAGCTATAAATATATAGCCTTTAGCATGGCAAACGCTCACTGTCTGAACCAGATATGATATGGGTAACTTCAGTTTGTCCAGTAACATAAACTTTATTAGATATCTCTCCCTCTTTCTTTTAAAATAAATTCTCCATTTTATCTATTTAAAATTTGGATTTTTAATTAAAATATTCTACATGTGTATAGAGATCAATAATTATTGATTAAAAATACTGGTTTATGAGGTTACCAAGACAATAAACAATACAAATCTGCTGTGAAACACTCATACGTCTTTCTCTTTCTTCTCTTAATATAGTTTTATATATATATATATAGAGTAAATGACAAATTTACTTAAATTTCAAATGTTGCTCATATGTTCTAAGATAAATATTGTGGACAATCGCTCAGCCTACCAACAGAGGCAGGCAGAGGAATATTACATTGTAGAGTGCGCCAATAGTGTTGAATAAACACAATTTGCGATTTTCATGTCTCATATTCCTCACAACTACCTAAAATCATTGTTTTGTTTGTTTTTTTCAGAAAATGGTGCAAATAAAAGTGATAGTTTGTGTTCCAAGGTGAAAGGAAATTATTGTAGTCGTTTTCGAGAAAATTCCAACCAAAAATGAAAATTCAAAAACATATTGTGTAAAAGTGCGCTTCCGGGTAACCATAATCTGGAATAACCGGAGAAACAAAAATCCAGTAAAATCACACACTTCGTTGAAGGATTGCCTGAAATCTTTGTGTCAGATGCGGTACACTAATCGGAATAGCAAATTTGAGCTTCCTGCGATTTTCGTATTTGAGATATTGTGTTCACACACATACACGTTTGTAATATATATATTGTGTTCATACCTACACACGCACATACACGTTTGTAATATATAATATATTGTGTTCATTCACGTACACACTCACATACACGTGTGTAATATATATGTATTTATACTATTCGCTAAAAACAATTTTATTTTATTCAGGTCTACCTTATTGGCATTCAAGGTGTAACGACGCTGATGATTAGGCTCATTACAACATGGTAGAAACGTCCTTACTGATCTCTCTATCACATTATATAATACTTCATTACTGAAAGAATTAGCATTATTAATTTATCAAAATAGAACTAATCTATTCCTCTTCTCGAACAATATTTCTGGCAAAATATACTTGTTAGCCAATATCTTTTTTAATATATTTCCATCTGTAATTCATATTAGTGTTTATAATCTTGTCTTAATTTATCCCTTTTATCTTTCATCAATTTTCTTGCAATTTTTTTGATTTGATTATTGTATTATTTTTTTAATTGTACATATAAATGTCTACTTTTTTTCTGCTCCATATAATCTAAATTTCGTATAGGATCATCTGACAGCCTTTCTTAATAATTTGCATTCTTTTGAAAATCACTGGTATTTATTTTTACTTTGTACTCCCTCTACCACTTCTCTAGCTGCTAATCTAACTAGACCATTATAGTATTTTTATTGAATCAATTATTTAATTTTCCTTGTAAACAATATTCATATCAATGAATAATTAATATAATTCATAATTAATATAATTTATCCCACTTTTTAATTCTATTCTATTATGTATGCCGCTTGAGACTCTTTCCTTTAATTTTGTGTTTATTATCAGCGTTGTGAATAGCATAGTAACCTCAAAACCTAAATCATAATACTAATATCATTCTTAGTTAACTAGGCTTTAGTAATTCCCATAATGTCAGAGTTGTTTATAACATCTTTGACAAGATCGATATTTCTTTTGAGGCTCTTCAACATTTAATATACATACATTAATATTAGTCTTTATACATTATATTACTGTTTTATCACACTGTTTATTTCCTAATCATTTGAGCTTGTGAATATTTTTCAATTTATTCAAACTGTTTCTATTTTGAAAGGTTTCCTTTAATAATTCTTCCGCATACTTACAAAATCCTCTCCTAATATTTCTATCAGATTGCCATTATCTTTTCTTTCCTCATATAACAGTTCTTCTTCATCGTGAATTATTATTAATATAATCCTTCACCTATTTTCCTTTACCAAGCAGTTTTCGCTTGACTGCCAGCAGTTTCTCTCTTTCGTTAATCTCTATCAGTAGTACAGTTTTCGTTCATTCACACTTTTACGATTGACTTTTCTTAAAATATTTGGTATTTTATATTCATCCTTCATTTTTAATACCTATGAAAGATTCACTTTTTATTAATTCACGAATACCAATTGATTCACGTGTTATTAACCTTTATTTTCTTCACCGACTTATTTTCTTTTTTTACATCCATATCCAATTTGTCAATACAATAATCGCTCAATATTTACCCCCCTTCTATTTTCAACAACTTCCAACCATTTCACTATTGAATTTCACTGTCTAAAACTATTTTTCAATTTACCAGTATTCATTTTTCAATAGTTTAATTTACGCTTTCATTTGTTCCAATGACTTTTTTAAATCATTATTCTCTTTTTTCACCTTTTTCCACACTTCTTTTACTCGTGTTTCATTGCTTAAACTTATTTTCTAATATTCACTTATACTATTCGTCAATCTAACAGTATACATTTATTATAATCTAAGAGAATTTTAATTGAACTTAATTATTTATAATTACAATGCAAACTCACATTTTGTCTTAATCAAGTGTAATTCCTCAATTATTAGTTAATAAAAAATAATTATAATAACAATCAGTCCATAAGAAGATATAAAGAAACAAGTGTTAATAATAATTAAATTTTAATTATTTAATTCGTTTGAGTCTTACCTAATCACTATTTTCTAATCACTGTTTATAGTCCTGTATGTACATTAAACTAACTGTTTCACGATTCAGGTTAATTTGAAATATCATCTTGAACAGTACATACACCTTCACTCCTCAACGGCTAACTATCAACTCCTACTGTTTTATTAATAGTAGTGTGTTTCATAAAGTACAACAATTGTGAACAATACAAAATTTACTGAATTTTCAGTTTTAAATAATTAATATTATGTTAAGAAATATAACATTTATTATATAGTTAAATTTCTTATTTGTTCTGTATTCTGTTCGAATTTGTGTAGGCGCTTTGTTCTTAGAGACGATAGTATTAGCAGAGAGGGCTGTTCTATTAAATTTAATAGTAAAAGTTGACAATTGAATCGTTTTGTATGCAAAACAACAAAACAATGTTAATACTATTATGGAATTATTTTAATGGTTTGAAAGTGAAAACTGAAGTTTGTATTTTGTACTGAATGAGAGAAAGGATTTGGAAGTGAAAAAAGAAAAGTTAAAAGTGATAAGTACATTGAGAATATATGGCCAATATTAATTTCTTTTTCAAACACACTTTTACACTCTTATTGTTTATTTTTATTAATTTCATATTTTACAATTTATAAAGTTTCTCTTATTTTTGCAAGAATGGTAGCGGTATTGCTATTTGTGGCACTTTTTTGTAATTCAATTTTTCTGAGTCTAACGTACGTGCTGGTGATATTTTTATATTGAGTTAAAACTGTTTATACATTGTCTCTTTTACAAACGAACATTCCACATTGTTATCCAATCATTCTGTTTGGTGATTGCAGGATGTTTGGTTTTCTTTTCCTTTTTTACAGATTATTCTATTCTGCCCGAAGAAAAATGCTCACTTATCTTTATATTTGTAGATGTTCTCTAAGATGAACAGAACGCGACGCCATGTTTCTTTTAAATTCATTGTGGAGTCACGTATTGTTTGTATGAAAGTAAACTTTGGCCCTGTCGTAGTAAAGCTGTGATAAACAATAAATCATCCACCCGACTATTTCAGTAAGCCTTTCTGCTTTCCAATTACATTACTAGTAATGGTCAGCGTTTCTTAAATATAAAACGTATAGTTTAGATAATGAAATATTCATGTCTATTTCAATTTACCCATTTTATATTTCTGGCACTTTCATTATCAACACGTTGTTGTTATAAAATTAAAAGAATTCTTTCAAATCATCTAGTATTTCTATTTGAAATCAACCTGGTGTTTATATTTTCCAAAAATAATCCAACAAGCTAGCGACCAGAAAAATAGCGCTGTTCTCAACTAAATATACTGAATTTCGTAATTCAATATACACATTATTTAAGTAGTCGGATTAGTTCAGTGGCAGCGCTCTGGACTTGGGACGCGGATGTTTCGGGTTCGAGTCCAACGTTGCTGCCGTTAGATTTTCTCACCCTAGTAGCTTCTACCGTCCGCTGATGGGAATGTTGGTTGTAACGAGTGAACACTGTCCGGAGGCCGCCAGTTCACCAAGAAGGCTTCAGGTACCCATTCACCTTAAATGTTGACACGCCTTAATAAACAAAAATTAGTATAAAAAATAAAAAAGTATTATAACACTTCATGCAAATTGTCGCTTTTCAATGTGAACTAACTTATTTTGCTTTACTTCATTGAATCAATCTGATTCTGCGGCGGCATTGTTAACAAGCTGTGTTAACAAGAATTTTAACTAAATTTAAGCAAACTTACTCCCTACCAGCTGGTAGAACCGTACCTGATTGATTAGCTCTAGAAGGAAGTCTCTTATAACTGATTAAGTCTCTTATAGCTGATTTTGGAAAAATTACAAAAATTGAAAATCCCATTCTCTAAAGCCATATTTCTGGTTGACGATTTTTTTTTTAAGAAAATGGTACCTATTTATTTAAAAATGGTACCCTCTGAATTATTTGGTTCCTAGAACCCTAAGCTGTTATAAAATAGCAGTTTTGGGAAATACTGATGTCAAACATTCCGCTGGAACTTTCTGAAGATCATTTACTGGAAAAATGTTACAGAATTGCTAACATTTTAATTTTTTAAATATAATTTTTTTTTTGGTGCATCTACATCGCAGGCCATTAGCGCCATATCTATGATTTTGTCTTTCAATCTGAGACGGCACAAGAGGTGTCTGCGACGTCCTTCAGATCTTCCAAGCAAAGTCGTGAGGAGTACAGTTGTTTATTCAACCATCATCCTCCAACACAGTACCATCGAAACCAGTCGATGGGTGAGGAAAACGATTTGTGCCATCCTTTCCTTTTTCTTTCTTATATGGGAAGGCATGGGATGAGATTCCACCATCCCCTATAACACTCCCCTGTTCATTAGTTTACTGTTTTTCTATTCCATTCTTATTACACCAATTCTGTCTGCAAGAGAACCACCCTCAGTAGCCCGAGAAACCGAAAATATATTTCACAGATCCGCAATAAATTGAAATAGAGCGAGTATACAAATTTCTGCTATACTTTCCAAAGAAACTAAAATCTAAATTTGGGGGTGAAGTACTTTTACAGAAATTTCTTCCGCCCTCTGTCAAAATTCTAACCTAGGCAATCATTCAAACATTGCCGCTAATAAATACAAACACGCCAATAAATGCATTCATTTCACTTTCACACTTGACCTAATAAATTCACTCTAACTCTCTCGCTTATACATTCATACGTTACTCACTCATGGTGGGAGTACTTGATATTACTCTCCCCTTTTACTAAGATCCTAACCTATCTGAACTTAAATTCTGTGATACAGATTTAATTCTTCAAATAAGAAAATAGCTCTCCTATAAATAAGCTCCTCCATTTATCTCGCAGAGCTTGACAACCTTCCAGTATATGTGCCACATTGGGCACTTCGGTCTTTTTTCACCTATTAATAGGTGCCCATGAATTACCCGTGTATGTCCAATTCGTAGTCTTGTTAGTTAGTATTACTGCCTCGCGTCGTGGAAGATTCTCCATCGTAGGTTTTTGTACGTTTGGTTTTATTTCTTGTAATTTCTCATTTGGCGGTTCCATTGGTCTTGCCATTTTCTTAGTATTATTTGTTTCATATACATTTGCACATCAGTTGGTCGCACACGGATACCTTCTTCTAAGTCACTGGAAGCGGCTCTTTTGGCCGCTTCGTCTGCTCGTTCATTACCATATATATCCCGGTACCCATGTGAATATGTCTGTTTGGCCACTTGCATCCAATTCAGTCAGCAGATTGTAGGCTCTTCTTACCAGTGGATCTGAAGAGAAAACATCCTGGAGAGCTGTAAGTGCGCTTAAAGAATCTGTTAGTAGCATTATTTTTCTGTAGTTTTCGTTTAATGATAACCGGAGTGCCGCGCAGATAGCATATAATTCCGCGGAATATATAGTTGTATAGTGAGGAAGTGTCCACGTCAGGGTAATTCCATCTGTGTACAAGACGCTCTCCACTCCTCCATCTATCTTCGATCCGTCTGTGAATATGGGTCGGTATTTTTCATGGTTGTTCAAGATATTCAATAATTTCTGTCTACAGATGGTAGGAAGTGTTTTCTCCTTTTTATGAGCCGCTAAATCCAAATGAATACATGCAGGGGTTATTCGCCAAGAGGGGATAGAGGCCAAATTCCATCCCTTTACCGGTCAGAGTTGTATTCCCTCTGCTTCTAAAAATTCTTGGGCTATGACTCCTAGGGGCCTTGTTTGCGTTCCTTGCTGACGAAAATCATCGAGATTTGTGCTTTCGAATATAGTAGCGAATATTGGGTGATTAGGTTTTTCCCCATATGCCGGTAAGATTTAATTGCTCCCGTCTTAAATTAGGTGGTAGTATTCCTGATTCTACATACAAACTTTTTAATGCACCAGCAATTAATCTGAGTCCTTTACTTATGTTTTCAGGTGCAACTTACGGGAAGAATTGTAAAATGGAGCACGATACTCTAATTTTGAGCGCGTCATTGTTATAAATATTTTTTTAAGAATATTTTGTTCCATACCACATTTATAATTTCCAAGATATTTCAGTAGATCCAGAGTTCTCTTGGCTTTAACATATGTTGTACTTAAGTGTTCCTGCCACGATAGTCGTTCATCGAAGATCAGGCCTAGGTACCGGACCTTTTCTTTGTACACAAGTGATGTGCCTTCTAAGAGCAATGTTGGAGGACTGTGTTCGTGTCTTAACTTACAAAAATGCAAGCAGACAATCTTAGTTCTAGAAAATCTGAAACCGTACTGATTAGCCACAGCAGCCACTATGTTTATAGCATTTTGAACGGTTGCTCCGATTTCGTCTTGATCTTTCCCTGACATGTATATTGCGAGGTCATCTACATACTTCCAGCAGCTACAGGCAACTGATTGCAATTGTAAACGGAGTAGTACTAAGTACTGACCCTTGCAGTATGCTATTTTCAAAATAGTGAAGATCTGACAATTAGGATCCCAGCCTTACTCTGAATTTACGTCTCTCTAAAAAGCTGCGAATAAATCTTGGCATGTTTCCTCTTAGTACCCAGTCGTAGCACTTTTGCAGTACCTCCAAGTAGTGTCGAAGGCTTTCTGTAGATCGAAAAAAACGGCCAAAACATGTTCACGGCGCATTAATGCTGTTTGTACATATGTTTCAAGGCAGCCCAATAGGTCAAGTGTGGAGTAATATTTACGGAAACCAGACTGGTATTTGCTGTAAATTCCTCTTGTTTCTAAGCAATGCACCAGCCTTTGATTTACAATAGACTCAAGGATCTGACTCAAGCAATTTGTTAAGGAGATCAGTCTATAACTTGAGGGACAGCTTGGATCATTACCTTCTTTTGCGATGGGAATTACAATTGCCTCCGCCAATCATCTGGATATTGGCCAGTCTCCCATATATGGTTATAATGCCGAAGTAGATACTCGTTTCCAGCATTATTTAGGTGCTTGATCATTCTACATGGGATACCATCTTTGCCTGGAGCAGAGTTTCCAGTCCTCTTTAGGGAATTTTCTAACTCATTCATTGTTAGCGGGGCATTATATGCTTCTTCAGTGATGGCATCAAAATTGAGGGGCTGCTGTTCAGTTTCTCTCTTCTTTCTCAGAAATTCACTATTATAAGCTTCTGAAATAGACACTTCAGCAAAATATTTGGCAAAATATCGAGCAACTTCTTCTGTTTCAGTCACTATGATATCATTTATTTATTTTGAGGGCTGGTATTTGAGGAAACTTCCTTGCACCATGAGCGCTTTTATTTTGTTCCAGAATTCCTTAACTTCGGCGATGTTTTAAGTGTATTTATGTAGGAAGCAAGTGTAGTCTTTTTTGCGGTTCTTATAATATGTTTCTCTGTAGCTCTAAGCCTTTTAAAATTAATTAAGTTTTCATCGGTAGGATACCTTTTAAATCGGTTAAAGGCCTGCTTTTTTGCTACATTGGCTCTTTTGCACCCAGGAATCCATCTAGGGACGGGAGGTCTGGGGATGCAGCCTCCGATTTTTGGTACGACACCTTCGGCAGCATGCACTATAGCTTCTGTAAAATTCTTTATATCAATTTCCACACTACCTATGAAGGGAGAAGGTACTTACTCTACTAGAGAAGGCATGCCAATTGGCCCTCTTTGTGTCGTATTTTACCGGAATTCTATAAGATGATCTAGCGATAGTAGTTTTTACTAAAACTGGGTAATGATCACTATGATACAATTCTTCCAAAGGGCTCCATTCCAAATTGGCAGCAAGAGATGGCGACACTACACATATGTCTATTGCACTAAATATTTCTGAGTACTCATTTAAGTGAGTAGCTATACCATTATTGAAGATAATTAGGTTGTGATTGTCAATTACTTCTTCAAGGGCTCTGCCGCAAGCATCAGTAGTTGCTGACCCTCCCATCAAATCCCCATCAATATCAACGGTGCAGGGAGTTGGGTGAGCAGATGCTCCAGATCACTTTTCCTCCAAGAAAAATCTGGTAAGTAGATACTTGCCAGTGTTACCCGTAATGGTGTTTCTATGCGCCTGCAACAACCTGCAAATTAGTGTTGATTATTAATCTTCTGCAATGAATGTTCTCACGAATGCAGACGGCCACACCGCCGTGCGCCCTTCCTCGAAGTGCTGGTTGTGCCTCTTTACTGAAGGCGTGATATCCAGGAATCCTCGGAGGGTTCTTCAGGCGTAACATTGTTTCTTGTAGGCACATACCTACAGGACTATGTGCTGCTATAATTCCTCTCAGACCTTCTAGATGACTCACGAAGCCGCGCATATTCCACTCGTGGTGGCATATTCCACTCGATGCATTCATTCGTGGTAATATATCATAATCGTCTCTTCCGACAACAGTTCTATTGAAAATGTACTGATAATAATAAATAGGGTAAATAAAATTATATATAAATATATACGAACACATCTATCAACAAATAGGCTACTATGTATAATTCTCTTTAATTATATGTAAAGCAAAGACGGGAGCTTTAATATTAATATACGCTGACATACATAGAGATCTATTACATATAAGTATGTACAAATTGTCAAGGTATGAAGTGAGATATACACATATTTTACATTTTATATATTGCTTTGTACATTATTCTGTACTATTATCCATGCCTTTAGGCTTGCCTCTGGTTCTTTGCGGTCCAGGACAATCAGAAGGGCAATCTCCTTCTGACTCACAGATGTTCGCCAATAGTGCCGCTGTTTTAGGGCGTGGTAACCGGCGATTGTGGAGATTGGGAATTAGGTTATCTCCTGTTTTTCTTTTTGACCGTCTTGGAGATTTGCATGACATGCCAACCGTCACCCGTGGGTCCCCTTTTTGTGTGAAGGGAGATTGCTCCATCTTACTCACTATACTTGTGGTATTCGGTAGCTTTGCGGCTATCTGTATCCCAAGAAGGGTAATTGTTTTGATAGGTTGGATTTCTTCAAATTTAATCATTTGTTCTCTTAATGTTGGAGGGGAGCTTTGTTTGGCTTTTCCTGTGTCAAGTTTATTTAGCCCTGCGGTAAAAGTAAAACCCCTTGTCTTCGTTTTTTCGTTTCGGAACGTGTGTGAATTTTATTTTGTGGTTTATGTTGTTAGGGTAATGTAACAATATGTCTATGTTCCGTGGCACTGTATCCATTGTTCTTGGCTATGTTGTAGATAGTCTGTAGTTCTTGTTCGTGTTTCCCGGGTGTGAGGTGTGTACATCTTAGTCGGTTTGTCAAATGTCTCAGTGCAGTCAGTTGGGCGGGATGGTTGGAGTTGGTGGTATGATTGCTTCTGTGCAGGTTGGTTTTCTATATATACCGTACAGCTCGCCGCTTGTCAACTGGATTGGAGGGTTTGTGTTCGTTAGCGTTTAGATGATTGTCAGGTGTTGTGTCTTGTTTTATACATTTCAAGTTGTACCAGTACGTCTAGTCGTCGACCCTTTTTGCCTGGGTGTAGTAATTTTATCGTATTGGAGATGTCGACGGGTTTGTGTTCGTTAGCGTTTAGATAATTGAGTCAGTTTTATTGTACTTGTATGGTCTGATGTGTTCGACAAATCGTTCCCTGAGTTTTCTGCCTGTCTGGCCAATGTAAGTTTTGCTACAGTCCGGGCATTTTTACTCATGAACCCCGCTGCTGTCATGTCCGTCAGTGAACTCAGTACGAGTGCGGATTTTGTCACATAATTTATTGTTAGTTCTGTAGGCTGACTGATTCCCCCGTTTTTTTTAAAAAAAATTGAGTTTGTACGTGTGGTTTCCAATGTACGTGAATGTCGCAAATTTGTCTGTTGTTTCTTTGTCATTCTTCTTCCATGGTGTGTTTCGTTTCTGAGATCTCCTTAAGAAGGAGCTCTGTGGCACGGCAAAAGACTTCGATTCTTGTTGTGGTTGGTAACGCAGAGCTGGAAAGCATCAGAGACATTTTCCGTAATATCCTGCTTCTTTTTGAGATCATCGACCGGTTTCGGGTGTTCGCCCATCTTCAGGATGCGTTTGTCAAACACAGACTTACTTGCACAGAGCAAATTCAGTTTACACACTGACTAGTCTTTGAAATGTATTTAAAACCCCAACTCTTGAACTAGATCAAAAAGGGCAGGGTGGTGATACCTGAGTGGACAAAGGAACCCCTGTTTGGGTCTGGAAGGGGAGCATATTTTAACACGTGGGTGTCTAACCTTAAACTCTAAAGTTAAAAACCAAATAGATTTTAGTTATAGTTTTAAATCTGCTAGTTCTTAATTCTGTATATACGAACCATAACTGCCTTAAGATGTACATATATGTAAATAATGTATGCAAGAGATAAAAAAATTTGTCAGTGAGGAAAGTACGTTACATCAAGCTTGGATAACACTCTTATATAAATTTTTTCAAATAATTTTTCAATGATATACTTATAAAAACAAAATCGCACTTAGGCTAGTTTAGATTTGTTATGTTTAGGCACGTAAAAAACCCATATTTAGGTATACATGCGTTCGTGGATGGCATGTGTCAATTGTGAAGGGTGAAACGTTTAATGTCATCAAACAACCTGCTCATATTATATTGTGCGAATGTTTATTCGTTTATTTGCTTTGACTATTTTAGTTTAACAAAATATTATTTATCTATCTATACTATCTTACGACCACCTGAGAGTATTATTAGGTTTCATCGTGGCACGTGGTCCCGTACCACGGACGTGGCCCCGCCTCCACGGAGCTCAATTGGACCCGGTTAATTTCCGGGTAAACCATCGCACCACGACATAGTCTGGTGCCACGGAAGACGGCGTTCCGGTACCGAGGTACCGACCCGTTCCCCGTGGCCCCCTTTCTAACCCTAGGAACCTACCTGAGGCGGAATTCCTAGTCTTCCTGGAGTTGGGCTATTCCCCAGGTGCTCTCGGGTGAAGCCGAGGCCAAAGGCATGTGTTCGGGTCGGACGCCCGCAGGTCATCCTCTCCCTCAACGCCCAGGACCCTCTTTTCCACCCTAGCCCCAACTCTCGTGCCGGCAAGCGCGAGGGAAAGGTATTTATACTCCGAGCTCTCAAAGAGTGCGAGGACTTGATCGAAGAGAGCGAGCTCGTGCAGTCGTAAGTCGTGGTGTGTATTCGTCTGTAAGGTGTCGAGTGTTCAGATGTAAGTGGGTGTGTGTGGTAGGAAGCTCGTGTTTGCCTTTGGGATCGCTAGACCCAAGTAGCTGCACCCATCAACTACCTCTGCAGACCCAATGTGTATTGTGTGAATGTAGGGGCGTATTAGTGCAAGTGTTGTGAGTGTTGTTAGACTGGGATACCCGTAGGGACGCCAAGTTCCCTGAAGAAGTGGCTAGTCCTACGGGGTTTAAATGTAATTAATTTCTCAGTACTCAGCTCTAGGAGAGTTAAAAGGGTGAAGTAATTCACTAATTACAACTGGAATGTTTTTATAAGCTTCAGCCTCCAGCCAACTCTAGAGCCTTTACTAGCAACCACACCACAGTAATGACGAGTATTATTTTGTGTATATTTTTATTTGAATTGATTGTATCTATATTATTAGTGTCATAAGTTAAGGTGATAAATGTAGACACTCTTCAGGTCTATAAATCATCAATAAAAGTTATTTATCAACCAGTGAGTAATGTAAGGCCTTTTTTACACTCGAGCTAAGATATTGAGCACACGAGCGCAGCAGGTGTGGTAACCGAACGAGGGTGGTGTAAGAATGCTTTCTTTATGTGTTGAATATTAATTTATTTCTGCAACTATATTGAATTGGTTCTTAATTTATATGAATTGGTTCTAAAAAAATGTGAATTGGTGCAAATACTAAGAATGTATTTTAATTCAAGTCAAATACTCCCCCTCTCTATAACCTTTTCCGTTTGGTATAACATCAAATCCACTTTCTATCTGGGATTTCTTTTGATTATGTTTTCGCGTATTGCCGCTACATGTTGGGCTAGCTAGAGTTGCATTTTGTTACTTTAGCAGACTAGTGTGGAAAATTAATGGGCGCATTTACTTTCTGTCGCTTGTGTTTAAAAGTAGAACTTCCCTACACTACTTTTGATTTAATAATTGCCACATTATTCAACACGGTGGCACAAAAATATATATTAGAAGATAATAATGTATCTCGTCTGTAGCCTGTTTATACATTCCACAAATACAAGGCTTAACACCGGTATTGGCAAATAGAAAAGTCGCTCAGAAGTCAGAATGGTGCTATTCTTTATTTATTAAGTCTACTTTGTAAGTTCTTGAAAGCGTATACAACACCTAAAAGTTTTTGAAACATATCTTTTTCAAAGATGAACTTTGTACGAGCGAAAACTATTTATGAATGATCTAAGTGATGGCAGGTCAAAGAGATGAAGGAAGTAGAGAGAGAAAGAGAGTGACAAAGAGAGATAGAGGGAGAGCGTTAAGGGATGAGAAAAAGAGACAGGATAAAGGAAAGGATGAAGAAATGTAATAACGCTACCCTAAAGTTAGGCTATCAATCATACGACGTCAAAATATATTACAGAATCTGTCTTTCTTCAGCAGGGCTGAACAGATATGAAAATTGAACTACCTGTTGATTGGAAAAATATCCGCAGTGAAACGAAACAGAAGAGAAGAGGAGAGGCCGAATATGTAAGTATGAATTGTATGCAGGGAGAATAGAGCACTGAGCATGCAAACAAAAAGGTGAATGTATAGAAAGTAGGTTTTAAACCTAAAAAAAACAAAACTGAAAAAGGACATTTGTATATTAGTTTCTACTTATAGGAGGAATTGTTAGGATTCAGGGAGAATTCGGAAGCTTGTGTTTTCATTGAAAATATTTGTTTTTACTCATTTGACCACAAAAAGTTGGTATTAGCCAGTGATATGGTTTAAGGCAGGAAATTGACAGTGATATTCCATTAAGTATCAGAAAAGGATGGAGGAAGAGAGTCTAATATTCGGAAATTGTACTATAATGAACACTACTTTCGTAGCTCATTGCATTTCTTGTTGAACACGGCTACAAAGATTTTCTTCAACCATAGAAGACATTATTTAACTAGTTACGTATGTCTATTTGATTTGAGATATTTAGCACTGCGACCTGCAAATATCTATTGTGCCGCCTGTAAAAAATGTCTTAGCGAATGATCTGTAAATGTGTAAATGTGTGAATGTGTTTGCGTGCTAACAGAATATCTCAAAAACATAAAGTTGCAGGGAAGTCAAACTTGGTATTCCGTTTAAATACCGTATTCCAAATACAAGAGTTCGGGCAAAATCCATCAACCGAATGGGCAACTTTACTGAATACTTTTTCAGTTTTTCATAATTTTCTTGAAAACGATTCGAACGATTTTCTTGAAACTTCATCTACTACCTACTTATTTATATAACTGTTTGAAACATATTCCCGGGAAAATTGATTTTTTGGGAGTTCTGGGCGCAGTGGCGTAATGCTTTCCTCTAAAGTACAACTTCAGTATAAAATATGGCTTTTGTTGCCTATATAATATTAATACACATAAAAAAATTGATAGAATTCCAATTTCGAAGAGAATCGGTTAACCGGAAGCGCAAAATAGGTTTCTGTGTTTTTTGGGGGGGATTTTCTCGAGAACTGTTACTAATACTGTTAGGAATTTCTTTAAACTTGGAATGCATGCTGTTTAGGTTATAACGCATTACTTTTATTTGAAACATTTTTCTGAAAAAAATGATTTTAGAGGGGCCTTGTGGAGCTGCGTTAGTTAAAATTTAAATTTGCACACCTTTCTTGGCTTCGGCATAGAGGCGCTCCTTATAAGGCCGCTCAGGTATACAAGTAAAATTCTCACCACCATTTTTGTGGCCAGCCTAACTTAACATTTTAACGTTGCAATTTTAAAGATATTTCTTGATTAGATTGCATTAATTAGAACAAGAGTAAGTCGTGTGAGTGTTTCGCACCAATTTTTGTTTTGTTTTGGTTTGCTTATCAACCAGCCTGATGTAATTATTGGTTAAAGCTTGGCAGAACTGGCTAATTATTGAGTTTTATTCCGCGGCGAGGAGTTTGATTGGAAAGAGAAACTAGGATGTTCTTCAATTGTACGCCCATATTGTTTGTAATTATTGGTTAAAACTTGGCAGAACTGGCTAATTATTGAGTTTTGTTCCGCGGCGAGGATGTTTGATTGGAAAGAGAAACTAGGATGTTTTTCAATTGTACGTCCATATTTATGTTAAGGATTACTAACTGGGGCTTTCAGTAGCCACTCACACACCAGTTTACAAAGTTCTGAGTGTGCGTGGGTTAGTTACTTGGTCCAGCTTGGTCCATTGTGTGCAGTAGAGAGTAGGATGAACGCCGAAAGTAGGGGCCAAAATAGGATACACACACAAACAGCTCTAGTTCAGTTGGTGTTGCCATGGAAACTGGGTGGTTAGTTAGAATATATACTCTCCAAGGAGTTCCTACTTATTTTGGAACAGATATCTCTGTGTTTAGTACTAATACAAATGTCAATACTCTCTACTTAAATATGGGTGTAAACTTAAATAATTCCTAGGCTGCCTTCTAGCGGATGTTCTGTATATAATTGTGTTACAAAGCATTGGGATCGATTCCCGGATTTGATCTTGGATTGCTTTCATGAAATTTCTTTTTCTTAATTATTTTTAGAAGCTTACGTTTCCAAGACACCATCGTTAGTTAGTTGCAAATAAACTTCGCTGAAAAAAATCGGAAATATTTTACTTACTCCGTAAATCATTGCTTAACCATTAGATAGTAAAACTAGGACAAAGAAGAAGATTCCTTATAATAAGGTTCAATCGTGGAAGTTTTCAACTATAAAATGCACAATCATGTGCGTATGGTAAATTTTAAATGACATTTTTCTACGTTAAGAGGTTCTAGGAAGTAGTGAGCCTTTTTTTACTGACAGACAGACACCGCCGGCTGAAATGGCAAAACTCCATATTTAAAGGAAAATTTTCATTTATGATAATAGAGATCACTTTAACAGAGATTATAAGTATATTCAGACCAGATTTTCTCATTTTTTTTTCTAGTTTTTAACAAGGCCGTGCGGCAATAAAGATGTTTGGGCCTCCTTACTGGCCGCAAGGACATGCATCGCATGGGCCTGCCAACGAATAGCCTATGTAGGTTATGTCAGGAAGAAGGAGTAACAGCATGTGTCAGTGTGAAGGACTTGTGTGGCTGAGGTTTTTCCTCTTTTCGGGGGTGAATGTGGTCCTTCAAGGTGACTGTAGTATGTGGTTCCTGATTGTTTATGCAAAAGTATCAGGAAGTCCGTTCATGTATTAAAGGCTAAGCAAATTTTTATCTAGCAATATCTCTCAGGACTCCAAGTCTAATTAAACAGACAGGCTGGAGAGGACACTCCAACTTGTGGTTGTCACAACAGGGATTTCGGATTGATGGTCAACCCCTATGAAATGTAATCTATTCTAGGTTTTCTTGAAATGCATTCCCAGTGAAAATGGAATTTATGAAAATCTGGCAAGAATGTAAAAGAAAGCGAACAAGAAATAGATATAGAAAGTGAAACGATCCCTGAGATTTCTAACCAATTTTTAAAGCCTATATTAACTTTACCCAATTCCAGATTAGAATGCCGACTTTTTATTAACCTTATTTAACCTATTATAAAATTTGCACTTCTTTAATTAAAATACAGCTTCCCAATTAACATGGACCAGAGTGGATCTGATGGAGTTCATATCATAGAAGGAGAAATAGGCCAGCTGATTTTTTTTTTTTTTTTAACCATCACCCACACTAATGATTTTGTTTAATGAATTCAGCAGAAAAACAAAGGCGAAAAAAATTCAAATGCAAACTTTGTTTGAGTTTCATTAAAATGGGCCTAACGTGATACTGTTAAACTTAATATTCCTTTTGTGTTTGTCTCAGCTTGATATAATAGCCGCAGAGAATATTGGGCATTAATTGGAAGCGAAGTGGGTGTGGTAGGATTTTGCCGTTAATATGAGGGTCTGACTGTTAATATGCGGTTTTTGTTTTTTCGTTGATGAAGAAGAATCAGGAAGTCCGATCATGTTTACAAGCTAAGAAACAAGTTGTCAAATCTTCACCCACAGGTAATTTGCTTTCTAGTAGATTGCTCTGTGGTAATCTGACAGGAAAATCTGAAAAAAGACAGTCCTTCTAAATTTTCAGGTAGAAGAGTGATGCATCAAGTCTTGCATCTTATGGGGTTGTAAAGAGGTGGAAAGTAACTCATGAACTATTTGGTAACATGACAACTTCGTAACTTTTTAAAATAAAATAACTACTTCGCAAGGGGTAGCCTAAGTTTATAGAGCAGCTCTGATGATCTGTGGATTAATTGATGAATGAGCGATCGGTGACCTGTTTTTTTTATATAATTGTGCATACTACGTCTTTTACTTGCCAAGAATTGAGACTTGGCTTAATTTCTTCCTCTTGGTTCCGTTTAAGGGGTGAGAAAGTTTGTAAACGATGACGTAATGATTTGGCACCATGATAGTGGAGAAGAAAAGTTACAGACTGGGAAGTCTCCTGACAAGCGCTGTAGAGCCAGAGGAAGAAGAAGAAGATGAAAATGATGAATTGATGATGGTGTAGCCCAATACATCGAAGAGCAAGTCTTGGATGGTCAATTGTGGAAAGCAGGAGCATTCGGGTATTCAGGGTTTGCTGGTGCGGAAATTTTAAACTGATGATGAAAGATAAGAAATATTGGAGAGACCGATATAACGAGAATTTGGGAATCCATAGTATCGCTACAAGTGGGAATGCTTTGGAAAGGTAAGTATAGCATTTTTCTTTCATTGTTCTGAAAAAGCTGCTATCATTAGGAGGATGAAAATAAAGAAGGAATATAAAATCGGGGCAAACTGAGAAATAGATGGAGGGCCCATTTAAGTTCTGCAAAGCAAGATATTAAGACCGACAATTTATTTTGTTCCAAGCTGTAGTCTAGAGGTCGCTAAATTGAGAACAAATACGCTTGGAAATAAGAAAAAGAGCAATGATTAAAATAATAAAAGAGAAATAGGCCAGCAAAGCATATAATATCATGAACTAGGAATAAGATTTTACAAATCAATATTTATTGAAAAAATAATAAGTCCAAAGTAAAGTTAGGGCGTAGGAGAAGTGAAATAATCTTCAAGAAGTTCAGCAGTGAAAGGGAAAGAATTGAGAAAACTTTGGCTATCTGACTGTTGCACAAAGAACTCAGAACGAGCAGAAGTGAGAAAGAGAAGAGAAACTGGATGTAGAGAAAGAAAGCAAAAAAAAAAATATAGAAAAAGAAAAAACGAAAAATCCCAGAGCCCAACACGTTTAAATCGTTAATGTGGGGCAGCATCTCAATACTTGCTTCTTAGAGAGAGCGATTCTTTCTTCGTTCTTAAGTAATAAATACCTCGCGGGCTACTACTGTGATAAATGTTCTACTAAGGAATAACTACCCCACTCCCACCTTCTTTCACTCGCTCTCTCTCTCTCTCTCTCTCTCACTCTCTCTCTAGTAAAAGTATTCAATCATTTAGTTAAACAGTGCATACAGTTTTTCCCATTTTCCCGCTACTGTGTGTCTTTGTGCGCGCTTTTTTCTCGCTTTAACTCCCTCTCTCTTTTTTACTCTCCTTTTTCATTTTCCATTCCATTCCATTCTCTATGCTATTTATTTTTCCACAGTTAATTTTGCAGTGTAAAGCTGGAAAATTGAATTTTCTTAGTACATCTGTATTTATTTGTTTGTTTTATTCAATTAAATTTATATACAATTTATTGAATATTATTATCAAGTTTTAATTATAAATATTCCTTATGGTATGCAATAAAATAGATGCAATAAACACAACATTAGTAATCTCTTTCTACCATTAATGTAGTTATTTGAAATAGGATTTTTTCTCAACGTCTAGTTTCCCTTCATATTACGTGTGTGTGTGTGTGTGTGTGGTGGGTTGGTTGGATGTGTGTTGGAAAAACTTATACTATATTTGTATGTTTTTAGGATGTCAAATGAATATGAATAGATTTTAGACAACAAAACTTATAATGATAGATTAGAGTAAATCTGACCACAAGGTCCCCTGACCACAAGGTCCCCTAGAACCATCATAAAATACATTTTTCCAGTAAAATATTTTAAGAAAACGTGTAAAGGAACCAATCACCACCAAATTCGCCTCATAAAAGCTGGACTCAACGGTAGCATTAGCAGCCACCTCCAAGAGCGCACGTCAGCTACGCATTATCCCCCCAAACACACACTTCAGCGAAGTTATCGCCAACTGAGACAAGAAATCTCTCACCGACTAGTAGTTGTCTCTAGTCGAAGGAGAAATTGAATAAATAGTCGATCGACCTGAGCACTTAACGATCAGATGACCAATTAAACTTTGAGGGTACATATTAGTCGCCAAATGGCGACTTTGAAGAGTCTTCAGATACACTGCAACGAGTTTCAACATCAACTATATCACCTAATCTACCATTTGAACAAGTAAGAGTTGTAGCTAGCCATATGTTACCTCATCTGACACCACACCATTCTACATTCATCAAACTACCAACATCATCACTCATGTCTCGGTCACTGTACTCGCTCTATACACTTTTCTCTCCTCATGAAGCAAATCGTTAAATATACAATCCTAATTACGTGCAAGTATTCCGTTTCTGTATTATCATTTCATAGCCATCAACCAGTAACCAGCTACCATTGCAAAGGTAATAGCTTCATCACATATATTAGGTGCGTTTAACATTCCAAGTTTAAAACGGTTTTCAAGAGAATTCTGAAATACTTCTTGACAATTATTATTATTATTATTATTATTTGTTTGTGGGGACGGACCAAACCTTACGCAATCCAAAGCCCCACTGGGCTCATATAGCTACACCAAGGAAAACAATAACAAAGCGGGTCTAGAACAAATATCCAGACCCGGGTTTAATCCATCTAAGATTCACCGCAGTCCGAACCAATCTGACAGTAACCTTAAGGGGAAATAGCCTAAGCTCTTCCACAGATATCCTGCTCCGACCAAGGTCCTGAACTTAATCTCCTCACAACCCAGATAATCTGTCACAAGATGGATGTGTGTTTCCTCCTCTGTCTCACACACTCTACAAAATGGATCCAGCATGAGCACCATTACGTAGAGATGTCTCCTTAAACCACAATGTCCAGTAAGGGATCCAACCAGATGCCAGAGAGAGCTCCGTAAAAGACACAGCAACGTCTCACTAATAGCCCTGCCGGACCCCCGATGAGCATTTTGGACTGCCGACAACCAATTGACCTCATCCATAAGGATGAATTCTGTGAAGCTGTCCATGATTGGGAGCCTGACAGACATATGCGACAGGACACACCAACAGCAGGCTCGGGACCAATGATAGGGAGAGAGGCGCTTAATTTGGCAAACCAATCCACTCCTCATACTCTAAAATTCCCATGTGACCTGGTACCCAGACTAGAAGCTCTTCCAGTCTTTTAGAACATTCTAACACAAACCTGGAAGTGATGACACGTGAACTCAGCGCCTTCAGCGCAGCTTGGCTATCCGAGTAGAAACAAACACCTTTTAAGTTAGTGTTACGTACCCTCTCATCCGAGATACAACAAAGAATAGCATAAACGTCAGTCTAGAAGACTGTGGTGTGTTCACCAAAAGGTACTGCCAAATGATCTCCGCTCAAAATAGACTGCAGCTCCAGACATACCATCCATTGTGGAACCGTCCGTGTAACACCGGAGCAAAAGAGTTTGCTGCAAGAGATCCAGGCCGCGCATAAATTATGGCGACCCGAACAGAGGGCAGGAAAGTTCCTACCAAGTCACACTCCGGACGGGGCACCGCTGAATGTGTTAGTCTGTAATCCTAGCTGAGGTACGTGGGAGCGCTAAGTTCCCAAATAGCCCGAAAGCTACCCTTTACGTTCGTCCACCTTTTAGCCATCCTCGCTTCCACAAAAATAGGGCGCAGATGTTACCAGAGCCGCGATGAGGTCGCGCAGGTTGGACTTGAATGAGGTTCCGCGTCAGGATATCTGTCTCTAGTAACATACGGAAGTTTCACCCTATGTGAGTAATAATACTCTCTCAAACCGTTTGGCTCCACTTCTCGACGAAGTCGCCAATCTGGTTAGCCGTTCTTCTTCAAACTTGGAATTTCAACAATGATAAATTGTACCTTAATATTTTATAGTGGTAGAACCGTACATTTCATTGAAATTGTACTTTAGTTTGAATTTCTACTGGAAAATTGTTTCAAATAAAAACATTTGTATAGTTAGTGTGTGAAGTTTAAGGAAAATCTTTTAAGCCACATTCCAATAAATCAAAATTGCTTTAAAAAAAGAAAATTTAATTAAAATATTAAAAATTGACAGTAATAAAAAGGTCATCAACACTAAATTAAAACATTAACTTGTTGACTTGTTTGATTTATATTCGTAATTCATTTTATATTCTAGAGTTATGGCAGGTAATTTTATGAAATCTCAACAATTTTACAGCAATAAAATGCAAGTTATGTAGTCGGGTTATTAAGAATTATTACATCTAAGATGGTACTAAAAAGAAATATATGGTAATTAACAAGAATTATATTTACTACCTGCTAGATATTAAGTGTGAAGATTAAATAATTGCCTGTTTATGACCCGGTAATAGCAATAATAAAGTTTTTGACCACGAAACAATGCAGTCATACATGTTTTACGTGTTTGATGAATAAAAATAATAATAGTATTTTTGTATTTTATTAATGGCATTTTAAATGAACATTGGCATCATTTATGGAATCGTAAATGTGGTACTGTAAATGTAAATGTTACGATTTTAAAAACATTACTTCATAATAATAGTATTTTTGTATTTTATTAATGGCATTTTAAATGAACATTGGCATCATTTATGGAATCGTAAATGTGGTACTGTAAATGTAAATGTTACGATTTTAAAAACATCACTTCATTTTGATTTTCACATTCTCTTACTACTCCTCCTAGTGAGAGAAAGTATTATGACCGTGCCAGATATTTCTGAGTTTCATTGGAAATACATGTTTTAGCGTCCCCTGGATACGAAAAAAATGTTTTTAGTGAATGATATATATATATATATACGTGTGTGTGTGTGTGTGTGTGTGTGTGTTTGTGTGTGTGTTAATAGAATATCTCAAAAACGAAAAGTCGCAGATAGCTCAAACTTGGTATTCCGTTCAGCCACCACCACCACTCTACTTCAGACACAAAGTTTTCGGGCAAAATTCATCAACCGGCAGTGCAACTTTACTGAATGGGTTTTCAGTTTTTCGTGATTTTCTAAGAACGACAACTCCTATGATTTTCTTCAAACTTCGTATACTATCTACACACAAAATTTATTTTTTGGTGTTCTGAAACAGAACAGCTCTAGAGAATTAAGTGTGACTTCAGTATAATCTATGGCTTTACCAGCTTCATAATACACATTAAAAGCATTTAGAATACCAAATTTGAAAAAGATCGGTTAACCGGAAGTGCGATTTTCATACTCAGAACATATATTTCCGGTGAACCTCAATTTTGAAAATTTGACACGAAAACAAATAATTCCTCTTGCTTGGAATAAGAAAAAGTAAAAACCTAACGAATTTATAAGAAACATTTATAACACGAAAAATTTTTAATGGTTCAGAAAGAGACAAATTAAAGGGCCACCTCATTAAAATGTATGGTTCAACGACTAACATATTATCAACGTGCTAAATTTGAAAAATCCATCTTTTGTTTATTCATGGAGATTTTGTTAGGTTTTAGCTATGGCGGCATTTGGTGGTAGGAAATTGAAATACATAATTTACGGTTTAATTCGTCCTTTTTCTAGAATGACTTTCCGGTCGAAATATGTAGAAAATAATTAATTTAAATCATTACTAGCCTTATTATTATACATTTTTTACAACTGTAGTAGAGGCGAAAATAACCGGCAATATTTGCGAATTGACTATTATTAAATTATTGAATCGAAAGATCGAATGTCCAAGCAAATAATATCATTCATCAAAGATAAAGTTTTTCAAAACTAAATTTGAGAATAAAGAGATTTGTGGAACAAAAAGTTTACCCAGTTCACAGTGGATATGTTTATGTGCGTGCAAGTTTTCAGAAAGGGGGGAATACTGAAAAGGCTGCTTCCTGGTTGAAATTACAACGATAGTCACTTCAATGATGATGGTGGTAAGAACAGGATAGCGGGATGAACTTGTCCATATAAATCCTTTTTTTTTTCTCTTGCGGCATAAATCAGCCTTTTCCGGCTACCTGTGTGGGAAATACACCAAAACTAGTACAACCAGTTTCCTCCAGTAGGCCTTTTTCCACGCTCCTTTTCTCTCACTTATTTTCCCACACACATTTCCTCATATTAGAAAAGGTTTTCCAACTCTCTCTCTCTCTTTCTGTGTTTCACTCTCTCTTTATCCTCACTGGCTGGGAAAAACTGCGCCATTCTGGTGTAAACCTCTCCGGGGTACAGGTAGACATCTCTCTACCCTAGTAGGATAACTCGTCGAATAAGGATGATATACGATCGAGATATATAGTAAGAGTTTGTTGGTTAGAAAATAGAGAACTCATGTGTGTGTGTGTGTGTGCTCTAGTAAGTGGGAAAATGTGCCAAAATCTAGAGCAAGTTTGGAAGGAGCTTGTGTCACAGTTTCGTCATTGCTGTCATTACCATCGTTTGAGCCTTGCCATTATTTCAACCAGGTAAAAGATATTCATTTCTTTTCTTTTTTATATAGTGGTGAAGATATAAGCAAAGTTAAGATAACCTTAGCAACAATAGAGAAATAACTAGAAAGCCTACTTGTCTATTTCGGGATGGTTCTCCCGGGATTGCCACACTATTTTCTTTAATCTTCCACACCTCTTACCCATGCTTTGCCCCATTTTTTTTTGTGCTTTTCAACTTGCTTGACAGAATTTCCTTTTAAAATCCTTGTATTTCCATTTTTTTTTTTAGCTTTTCTCTTTGAGCAGTACTAAATGTAAAAATTGTTTTGGAAGAACTTTCTTATTCCACACTGTTTTGTGTCTCAAGGAGTATTTTTATTGTAATTTACAATTGCTATTTAATTTCAACTTAAATATTAGATTATTTTGTAACAGTTTCAAATATCACAACCAAAAGAATAATGAAACCATAGTAGAAGGTAAGAAATATTTTACAATTAAAATTGGAGGGATTCTCAGGGAAGGTTATGTTAATGTTTAACAATATTTGATTGAGCTTACTGAAATGAATTTGTTCTTATATTACCTTAAAAAAAATGATATTTTCAGCAGTTCGTTTTGGACGTCAGTGACCACAGTTGATAATAAAAACAGAAGTTATGTTGTGCCGATGGCGTGTATATCTTAGTTATTTCTAGTTCTTGCATTTTCCAGCAAATGTTATTTTAGTGTATATAAAAAAAAACTAGTGTCGAACACATACATGATTTTCTCTTACTGTAATTTAAGAAGACGCGGAGGGCATAACTCCAGAATCGTCATTTATTCGGGTAGCCAGGCTGCCCTGCGGGCAATTTACTCGTGGGAGATCAGCTCAAGCCTGGTGTGAGATTGCCTAGATGCACTTAGGGATATTAGTAGCCATAATAAGGACTTGCTGGTTTGGATACCTGGGCATTCGGGTCACCGAGGTAATGAGGCGGCAGATCGTTTGACCCGGGGGGGGGGTTCCATCGAAACACTTATAGGGCCGGAACCGTTCTGTGGTATCTCAAGATGCCTGAGGAGTGCATCCATCAGGACATGGATGCACGACCGATCAGGGGGTTGGTGGGTTAAAACCCCAGGCCAGAGGCAGGCGAAAACGTTTATTTATAGCTACTCGCCTAGCCTATAGAATTACTCCACTAGAATACTGCAGAATTACTCCAACTAGGCCGGGTGGCCATAAGGAAGTTCTCACTGGCAATTGCAGACTCAATAAGCACATGCACCGCATGGGCCTGGCAACGGATAGCCTGTGTAGGTTTTGTCAGGAAGAAGAAGAAATCACTGCACATGCTATGTCAGTGCGAGGGGCTAGTATGGCTGAGGTACCGCCTCTTCGGAGAAGAAAAGCTGGTGCCTGCAAGCCTCAGCCAGGGGCCCCTCTCGGGTCTATTAAGTCTATTAAGGCAGACAGGGCTCAAGAGGGTGCTCTAATTGACCACTTGGGGAGACCTCCCCAGACTCCCCAGTTCGATGAAGGACTGGACGGGGGTAGGGTCTCCAACTTAGGGGGTGCCACAATAGACCCACGGGGGTCGCGATGGCGCCGGCTGAAGAGCCAATCCCCCCAAAGAATCTAATCTAATCTACGGTAATTTACATAGTTTTGTTTTATTAATTCATTTACGGTTTTTACGTAATTACAAATTCCACATATAACCGAAATTGTATGTGTGTATGAGTGTATAAGTATATTCGAAAGTTAATATAGAAGTCGGACATTCGGTAAAACTGATTTCCTTCAAACTCGGAATTTTAGCCACACACATTAGATCCACATTAATATCTATAGTTAATAGAATGGTATAATATAGATTTAGAGGAAAGCCTAATGCCAACCATCTCCCACAACACCCCTTATATGAATTTTCACAGAAAAATCTTTCGAATAAAAGTTGTAGCTTTTTTTTTATATGTAGAGTTTAAAGAAAATCATTGAAGCCGTTTTTGAGAAAATCGCAAAAAATGTAAAATCCATTTAGTAAAGTGGTTCATCAAACTGACCGATTTTGACGAAAATCTCATTGTCGCGTCCTCTTGGTAATACTTGAACGAAATATAAAGTTTCAACTTTTTGCAAGTTTCCGTTTTTGAGTAACGTTTACCAAACACACATACACACATTTCTTAAAATCACATTTTCGGGTCAAGGACTTCAAAACATGTATTTCCGGTGAAAACTCAATTTCGAAAATTTGGCAAGATCCCAGTATTTTCTCTTACAACAGTTAGAGAAACTGCTACCTTATTATCTATCTCTTGTAATTAAAATTTCAGCGGTGCACTTCTTTCTACTTTAATTTAAAAAACTTTCAGTTGATTCAAGGTAGCAGAAAAGATGGTTAAATTTTGTTAGAAAGTCAAGAAGTGGAGATTACTAATTTTAGGAGCTATCCAATAATGGCTCTCCAAAATCGGCTTTCAATCGTGGTAAGTGATCGCGCTGTTTATCTTTTCTTACATGTCCGGCTTAACCTCTGGCCGGAAATGTAGGTCAGAGTTATGGATAGGAAGAACAATTTTCCCGGAAGATTTTTGGATCTAAAGTATTAGTTATATGAGGGATACTATAAGTTATGTAGATTGCAGTAGTGGTTTGTATAAACAGTCTATTGCATTGTTATATAAGTTTGGAACCCGTTGATTTAGCATCATGTCGTTGAGGATGCCATGTTAATCTCTTGTCTAACTGAAATCCCACCTAACTAAAGTTGTTTATAGTAGGGTTAAGAGTTTGGTTGACAGTGATCGTAGGAAGGATTTCCCTGACTAGAGTAAACAGGATCTAATCAGCTTTATGTAGGTAAACTTTCCTTTAGGACCTCGTTTGCTCTTTAGGAATTCAACCTACACTATATGTTTTCAAGCAGACAACGGTAGTCTAGAGAGGATGAGAGTTTGAGAAAAGGATTGCAAGGGGTCATTGCAAAGGTACAAATGATTTTATGCAGCAAGTCGTAATTACATTAGTAGAGGACTTCCTAAGGGATGTTCGGGAACATAGAATTCAATATTGAGGTATTTTAGATAATGGTCCTCTTTTATAGCTTATTATAACATAGTTTATTCCTGGAAAAGTTAATTTTAGCATTGTTTGGGGAAATTGCTGCATGATACGTTTGTCACCAGAGTTTTTTTTTTCATAAACAAAGCATTACGTTAAATAAATCTGTAAAACTTTCAAAGACTTACCATTTGAAGGGCGAGTGGATAGACTTGGCATGCTGAGGGTATCCACACTGTAAACTCAGAGGATAATTGAAGAGGCTGGGCCTAGTATACGATAGCACCTGCTGTTTCTGTGGGGAAATAGAGGAGACTCCCATACACCTTCTAACGTACTGGGAAGCCACCATTCAAAGAAGATTCGGAAGCCTGGGCAGTTACCAATTATTTTTAGAACTTTCCAAGGTTCTGAGATTTCTCAGAGATTTCGAACTAGAAGTCTGTAGGGTGAGTGGTTCCGTCCTGACACAGTGGGGTGGCTAAGTACACCTCTTTTGGTGGCAGTGCACCATTCTAACTACCCAAAAAGGGCCAGTGGTCTCATGACCTCCTCCTTTCAATACCAACATTACGTTAGTAATAATACAGGGTATTTTCTCTCAGTCCCTTTGTGTAGTGCATCTAATTTGTCCCAATTGCTTATTAGTTATTATGTAATATATTCATTTACAAATAAATGAATGAAAAAAGATAGAAAAATAAAAAACTTACATAATTTGTGTTTTTTTTTTCAGTAACTTGAAAACGATTAGTTGTAGTTAAATTTGGCTTTCTCTCGACCCCTCCGAGAAGGGAAGCTATTGACGAGATCTTTAAAATAATGAAGCTGAGTGAGTTGTTTTATTGGGTGGGGATAGATTAAATAATTAGATATAAATAATCAGCTGGTTTAAACAAAATATTTTCTTGAATTTAGGGATTTTCTTGAACTTGGATGCTATCTACTACCACATATATAAACTTGGATGCTATCTACTACCACATATATAAACTTGGATGCTATCTACTACCACATATATAAACTTGGATGCTATCTACTACCACATATATAAACTTGGATGCTATCTGCTACCACATATATAAACTTGGATGCTATCTACTACCACATATATAAACTTGGATGCTATCTACTACCACATATATAAACTTGGATGCTATCTGCTACCACATATATAAACTTGGATGCTATCTACTACCACATATATAAACTTGGATGCTATCTGCTACCACATATATAAACTTGGATGCTATCTACTACCACATATATAAACTTGGATGCTATCTACTACCACATATATAAACTTGGATGCTATCTACTACCACATATATAAACTTGGATGCTATCTACTACCACATATATAAACTTGGATGCTATCTGCTACCACATATATAAACTTGGATGCTATCTACTACCACATATATAAACTTGGATGCTATCTACTACCACATATATAAACTTGGATGCTATCTACTACCACATATATAAACTTTCTTCACTTTTATGAAAAATTGAAACTTTTTCGAAAAATTTTTATGTTCAAATGACCTTCAATTTCAAGTGTTATTGGCGCTCTCTATTGAATTTCACTTTAAACAGTTCAAATTATTACCTACCTTCTTCTTTACAGAAAAGATACATACAACTCTCACTTGAAGTACAATTATACAGCTTTAATGAAAATATGTCAGTTTTATAATGATTGTATTAAGAGCAAGTCGTGTGACCAGTTCACACCAGATCTTTTAATGCATAATTATTGAATCTGTAACAAATTAAATCAATTTAATGAATTTTCTAAATGTATTACCAGATGTAACATACTTGTCATTGTTGCAATAGTAATAATGTTTCTTGTCTAAGCTTTTTAATAGATTAAGTAGACTACAAGCTAATAAGCTGGGATGAAAGACTGCTTCGTCGCTGCTGCTAATTGCAAAAAGGTTTTTCTCTTTTTCCTTCTTGCCTTTTTATGGCGTAATCTACCTATTTTGGAACGCGGCCAAATTGAGTACGCTTTTTCGCCTTTGTGGTGAGACTCGGGCAATGATATTTATACTTGATACAAATACTATTTCAACCAGGTTGAAATTTTATTTCTGCACTCTATTATACATTTTTTATAGAATAAATTGCCAGGACGTATTCTAGTTAACCTTTTGGTTAAAGTGATTAATTTCTTAGCAGTAGTTATTGAACTCAGTGATCTTGTATATATTACATATGTTTGTGTAAATGTGGGTGTGAATGGGAATATGAGTGAACAAAATTTCTCATTGATGAATAAGCGCTAGAAGCATAATGTTCCGCTTAATCATAGGATCCAACACAAATTTTTACTCAAGATCCATTAACCGGAAATGCGACTTTACAGAAGACCGGTACAAATAAACTTAATAATACTATTGAACAACAAAGTTCAAATATACTCTACTTTACTTAGACAGACCTGAAACTACGGGGTTGAACTGTGAGGGCCCATTAAGCATTCCAAATCCTATCGGTTACAATTCCTACCAATCTTAAATCCTTGCTGTACGTATATTCATTGCTCCTTTCTATGTTTCCATAATAGTTCCCGGAGAGCCTGGCCAGCAGTTAACCCACATAAGGATTCCGGCTCTACAAAGGAGTATATAGCGCCTTCCTTACCAGGGTATTGGCCATCCTATTTCATTTCTCGCCAACATGCTTTGACTCTAAAATATTGTTTCTGTCCAAGTCATTTAGTTTACTCAAGCATTCTCGGATGATTTTTGGACTAGTAACATATGATCTGAATGCTTCAATGGTGGCTAGGCTATAAATCTTCTCAACTCGATAATTCCGGTCGTGGTTAAACTGGAAACGTTTTTCGATTGCGTGAATTTCCGCCTATGAAATGTTGAGAACTTAGGCTCCAAATGTCTAGAACTTAGACTAGACACTCCGTCCGAGCCTTCTCAGGGTCCTCGATGGACGACGACATATAGTATTAAGGCCACTCAATCGCCCGGAAACTTTTTCCCTTTCTATGTTACCAACCTAAACCATTCATTTATATCTTAAAGATTCCTCTGCATCAGACAGTAAAATCCCTTTATAAGAAAAAAAAATCCATTACTCATTTTCACCGCATCAAAACCGATTAGTCCGCAATCTCTGGCCGATACCCTACTAGAGAACTTCCATAACCAGCTGAAGCCTCGTGACTTTCTCAGTGGCCGGTGACTGAGTTTATAGTTTTAGTGGAGTGTCATGAATGGATAACTTGTCTCCTGAAAAATGTCAGCTCACTTAATTGTTATCTGCATCGTGCACTGAAATATAGCTAAAAATTTATAAATAAATTTCAACGAAAAATTGGAAAGTTTATCGCAGATTAAAACAATACAGATGATTTAAACTTTAAACTTTTTGCATACTATCTGTACATCTGGTCTCTTTTATTTGAATTTTTTTTCTGGAAATTCTCTTTTTCGGTGGTTTTTTGGGGGGGAGCTGCTACATTAACCCTTTCTCCAAGGAGTCGTTCCAGTACAATTTACGGTCTTAACAATGTCCATTTTGAATGCCAGTCATCCATATATCGTTAGAATACTGTTCGTCACACAATAAACTGGATTTAATTAGTTTCAATACCAGCCGCAGGGAGCTCCCACCATTATCACTCCAAGCACACTTTTTTTACGCATTACTTTCTCTGCCTATGCAATGTATTGGGGAATGAGCTCATCATGGAAAGCCAAATATCGCCCCTAGAAGCTCTCTCAAAATTTCAACAATGGAAAGGATAAACTGAGGATAAAAAGCTGGAAATCTGGGGTTAATGGAAGCCGTCTTGATGAATATAAGAGTTATAACAAGACTGAAGGTCGAATTGTAGGGTTCACAAAGCTATAGCCACTCATGCAAATCCACCTTTAGATCATGCATTATTTCTAATTAGTAATATTCTTCTAACTAATGTTCTCTTCTCTCCTCATACAATTTCAGTTGTGGTTTCACATTTCACCATTTACCAACCTTCATTCTGCAACCATTACAATTTGAAGAAAAAAGGTTAACCAAAATTGGTTCTCTACCGAATAGGTGTTTAATTTCTAGGATTTGTCTCAAAAAATGGCCTAAATGATTTCCTTTAACCCTGAAAGGTTAACTGCGATTGTATAAACCCACTATATTTTGAGAAATTTATTGGAAAAATAATTTTTTCTTTTATTATGGGAACCTGTGACGTTAGGAAATATGGTCTCAATCTAGTTGTTCCTATTTCTTAAAGAATCATCAAGAAGTTTAAAAGTAGGTTATCAATGTTCATTTTTATGGCAAACTAAACCATAAGTAAAAATTCCAAGCTTTAGAATAACTTGCCAATCAGAATATTAGTAATTGTGTTTGAGAGGAAATTATGAGGGCGTTAAAAAAAAAAAATCAGATTTGATTGAAAGAGAAATTATGGTTTAAATGAAAAAGTGATTCCGATGTAATGATACTGGCATATACAGATAGATAGGCTTTTTTTTGTCCAGTGTATAAAAACCAATACAATTTCAGGGTATTAACAAGTAGGGGATTTTATTTGCGTGTGAGAATTAGATATCTCCCGCTTTTACTAATTTATATTCAATGCAAACAGTGCGTTGCTCGTTCGTCCGCTTTGGTTAGTAAAAAGTTCGGAAAAAATGCGAGAGAGGGCGCTTGTATTGTTGTTTGAGGAGTGATGTTTGTGTTGGTGGGGGAGGAGAATATTTGTCGATAGTGGGGATATGTGCGCGCGCACACGTCCACTCAACTCAAAGAAGATAAAAATGAAAAGTCTGTAGAGTTGATCGGTCCGATGTATAGAATGGGGATTACTAGACGTGTGTCATTGTTTGGCCTAGTTTGGTTTGGGTTGAAATCATTGGTGCCAGATTGTTTACTTTTGTCAAATGGGAGAGATGGATAAATGGATATGGATTGGATTGTATGTTTGGGTGAAGGAAAAAAATCCAGGAGGTTGAGTGGCCCAAAGCAGCCTAGACGCTGTTAGTTGAACTGCAGATTAAAGTTGTAGTGAATAACTTTTTTATTCTTACTGTTGACAAGAGGAAGTATTGCGGAAGTGTCCCCTGAGTATGAAAAATGTATTTAACGAGTGTTCTATATGGGTGCATACGGGTGTGCATGTGGGTTGTTGTATGGGTATGGGTGAGCTGAAATATTAAAATAAAACAAAGTCGCCAGGAGATGTTTTTTTTTTTTAAGTTTTTGCGATTTTTCTCGAAAATATCTCCACCGATTTTCATTATAGTATCGAATCACATAAATCGAAGCTGAGGCACCCAAAGAAAATGTAGCAAAGAATTCGCTCTGTCTGGCATTAAAGACCATCCCATTTTATGGGTCCCTTTGGTGTACCTTTGGTGCTGTACGAATAAAGTATCTATCTATCTATCTATGGTCGAGGACCCCTGAGGGGACTGAGACCGAAGCGTTTGGTTTAAGAGGACTTAGACATTCGGAACTTATGACAAATTTCCCAGCATCTTCAAGGCGAAAACTGACGCACTTGGAAGATGTGACCAATTTAACCGTGATCAGCAGATTGTGAAGCTTGGTCGCCATTGAAGCACTCATTTAAAAATGATAAGGGAACGCTTCGGCAAACTAAATGACCTGGAAAGAACAACATTTTAGATGCCAGGACAAGTTGGCGGAGAAGGAAATTAGTTGGCCGATACCTTGGTAAGGAAAGACGCTGTGTCCTCCCTTATAAGGTCGGAATCCTTCTGTAGGATAATTAATGACCAGTTTTACCAGGAAGAGCACAGCATTAAGAAGGAACTGAAGATAGCACACAGCTCTGAAGAACCCTCGCAGGACTGAAGCAGGCTAAGCATTGTATGCGGGTTATGAGTGATCTGAAGAGATTCTAAATGTGTATCAATCTGAGTAAAAATCGGCTCCGCATGCTGACGAGTTTTCCCAGGGACATTGTAGACTTATGGAGCACTTGAAGAAGCTGAGCTGTGGTGAGATGAGGAGGCACCAGTAACCTTCTAACGGACTCCGACTCTATCATATAGAGAAGATTTGGAAGTCTGGAATATACCAGGGGTTGTAGGAAGAAGGACCCTCCATAGAACCTTCCCAGATTCTGAGGTTTCTCAGAGACCTTAATCTGAAAGGGGTGCTGTAGAATAATAGTCTCATCTTGGCTCCACTAGGGGGACATAATATAGACGTAATTTGGTCGCAGTGAACTGTACCCGAACAGATAGAGTGAGAGCCAGTGACACAAAAAGGTATTTAACTTCAACAAGTTTTTAACATTCCTAAACAGACGGCAGGAGTTAAGTAGAGAACAGAATGATGAGTCTGCCTGTAATTCCAAGTTAAGAACGTAATAATGTAAACATGTAAAAGAAAAAAAAAATTGACCCATCACAATAATTCCTTTGTACTAGGAGTGAGAGAAAGTAATATGAGATAAAGAACATAAGTGCAATAAGGCAGATTTTTATGTAGTATTGGGAGATAGGTGTTCTTAAAAATAAATAGTAATGGCAGACGATTCAGAGGTGATAAGGGGGACAGACAGCCATATAAGTGTCAGAAACTGGTCCGGAAAAATGTAACTTCAACATACGTGAAGCTACCACCATTTGTTCGAGATCATCCCAAAGAACACATAGGGAGGTAGGCAGACAAAGTCGTTGTGACAAACCACTCGACAGACATATTCGGCCACTGTGCACGTACCACCTAGTAAGACCTTATATGTAGCCAAAAATGATTATAGTGTAGTATATGTTTCAGTATAAAGTTATATGTACCTTGAAATAGGAGATAGTAACTAATCACTACTTATAAAACATTATCACAATGTGAACATGTTTTATTGATGTTGGACTAAAAAAAATAAAACTTTTTGGCGTTAGAAAGCTTTATTCTATTAGTTGCTCATTGTTTTTGTTTGGCATTGGTGTCCCCCTTGTGGTGGCTGCAGAGTGTCAATCGGTGGCATAGCTCAAAATTTCTGTACGAACACTCCTTGTTAAAATTAAGTAGTAATTGATGAAATTCGCCTACATCATTTAGAATTTGGAGTTTGTCCATGTTCCCCTCGTAAAGTGCTATCAAGATACTAATAGATACGGTACCAAGCTCACTGACCACTTCTTCCTCAATATCTACATTTTTTTGCCCTATAAATGTTCAGAAATACATTATTTCTAAACCTAAGGCAAGCAGCGGGTGCCAACTTTTACATGAATTAAATTGCGGCTAGAATGAACACCGCATACTAGTCTAGTCAGAAACTCAATAAGCTCTGGTAGGACTGCACATTCACTCGGAATTGAATCGCGAGGGGTGGGACTATCTGGCAATGACTTTTTATGTTTAGTGCCTGCAGCACTAAATTTGGTCGAAAAGAACTATTTGCCCAGCTCGGTGTGACACTTCTGGTTAACCGATATTCTCCAATTTGGAATTATAGCAATTCTTTTAATATATGTTTATTACATATATTTATGTTTGTGTATGTATGTGTGTGTGTGTGTAATAGAATCATAAATTACAGTGAAATTTCACTTTAGAGGAAAGTATAATGGATTGCCGGTGGTGTGTCTTGCCTCTAGCAAAATCATAATGCACCGCCCGCAATTAGGAAACAGATGACACTTAATAAGCCACATGAAGCATACCATATCTCCCAATCACAAGCTATTCAACTTGAAAGAGAGCCTACCTAATACCCCTAGAAATAGGAGAAGTTGAGAGTCCAGTACTACAGTTTGACATGGCAACTCCCCCATGTAATGGCAAGAGAGAATTAAGAGAGAGAAGGACCCTCTCTGGCTACTCTCTGACTTGAGCAGGCTAGAACGGGAGAACCTGTATATAAGCCAATGAGAATCTACCTAACGACATCTATCTAGATATCTGTCTATGAGATTCAACCATACATCGCATCGTGTCATATCTCTACTCTCACCTTTTATTCTATAAAATCATTACAAGTCCAGTGCAGTTTGTGTAAACTTATAGCTATATTATAACAGTGTCTTCATATCTCGTCTAATTAATCAAACCTAATTTCTCTCCTCATCAACCCCATTATATTGGTGGCAGCGTTTGAGAATCCCGCTTCAGCTTCAACATTTTCGAAGATAAAGGTAAGTCATTTCTTTCAGTTTTACATATTTTTATTTCATTACTTATTGACTTTTATTTCATTTTTACACTCGATTCTTTTTACATTTAAAATCTTATCGACATTTTTCCTTTTATGAAAAGAGCCGATATCATGAATGAACTCAAAAAACATAATCTCCCAATGGGCGGTAATTTATTAGTGCTAAAAGAACGCTTATCGAAAATTAAGAATATGGCAACTTATACGAATGATGGTCAGCAAAAGACAGCCGATGAGGCAATCACGTTGTCGCGAATTCATATAAAAGGGATACTTCAGTGGGGGGACTTCCATTTTTTTCTTATACATACAGTTGACTGGCCACACTGTTGGGTTAGCCATCTTTAATTTTTATATTTAGTTAGATTCATTTCAATGGTGTTTTGTTTCAATGTACACCTTTTATTGAAATTACTTGTCCAATTAAATGAGTGTGCTATACACTTCTTTCAATTATACTCTTCAGTATATCATGTTGCCTAACTTGGCTAATTCATCAGGCATATTCAAACAGACCACACCCAGTGTAGTCGAGTCGTAGTTGCAGTCAAATCGAGCCAAGTGGACCTGTTGCTTTTGGGCTCAACGCCATATTGCTTTTCAATCAGCACGTTTTCTGCAATCTGATGTTTTAATCTTTTAGCCCCAGCCGGCTTATTTTTGTTGAAGCAGCATCACTTTCTTCAATGTGCCATCAAGATTCGCAAGAGGAAATATAATAATTCATATAATTATTATTTTCACAGATGAACTAATTCCTGAAGCGGTAAGTCAGCTTTTTTTATCCGACACAACCTTATTACTTTTGGGTTATTATTATTATATCCTTACACCTGGGATCTGTCTGACTTATTTGCTGATAATTATTCACCTGTGACAACGCAATCAACCATATTGCGCAACACTTCCGCTACTGACTTCCTCAACTCAATTGGCACTATTTCCAATGTAATAACATTCGTATTACATTTATTCTGTATTATTATTAATATTGAACATCCAAGTGTTTAAGGAACCTTATACCAGAACCTTGGTAGCTGTACTTTACATAGCAGTCGACTCCAGCCTACTGCATTAGTGCTGACTAGGGTAGCCTCTTTTTCAGGTATTTCCCACGTACTATTTATCATTTACCATTTACTATTCACTGTTTGCTATTTTGTAACAAGTGCTAATTAAACTTTTATTAATACATCAGCTAGGGTACATGCCCTATTGCTTTGCTTATATATTTATATATTTTTTTCTTCATTATCACAAGACCTATTCTACCTTTACTTCTTTCAGGTGATTTAAGGATTCGTACAACATTTCTCCACTTAACATTTGCTCTGATCTCTTTCTCAGGTTAGAGCTGGTCCTCCATTCTCAGGAAACCGGATCGTGGGGGCTTGCTTCTACATCTGCCGTTTCCGACGCCAGTACCTAGGATCTGCATGTGCTACTATAGCATAATCCAGTCCATTACCAGTGCGTTGAACAACAACGTTGCCCGCTGAAGACTGGGTTTTGGGTTATCATCACCTTAACATGATGTAGTGATCGAAAATAAATGTATAGTCGCTTGAATCACAAAAAGACTAATTCTTATTTCTCGGCCACCTGATTCCTGATCTCCAGCAAGTGGTGTATTTACAACTAAATACACCACACACGTACGTTTTAAATAAGTGCAATACGGCAAATCCTTGAATATCAGGAATCTCCAGATGATAAACAATTTACCTATATTCGACGGTTCGCACAATAGCGATATTTCCAGCTTCATCGACCAACTCAATAATTATAGTGTCCTGTCTGGCTGGTTTGATGTGGACAAATTAGAAATTTTGATTTTAAAACTAACTGGTCCCGCAACTAACTAAAAATATAGTTAGATGTGGTGATTGTGTTTAATTTACGCAGATCAACCACGTACCTGTACTGTTTGCGTAACTGGGTGATGTCGTTTGGATCGACTTTTGTCTGATCCGCAGACTTCTTCTTTACCAGAATTACCGAATGAGCCCAGTTACTAGTACTCGGTTCAATTATTCCTCTATCCAGATTATCTTGCATGAGAGCTTTTAGTATGGGAGCTTCTGAGTGAGATAATATGTAAGGTCTACTGTGTATAGGCAGATGATTTTGTGTGTCTATGTGGTGTGTTATATCTGTAAATTTTGTTTTGTAGTCTTTATCACGTGTGAATGTGTCATAAAATGGAGAGAATGTTTCAACAATTTTGCCTACTTGTTGTGGAGAGAGATGAGTAAGTTTCTGGCGTAATTGTTGTTGAAAGGCTTGTAATTGTATTTTTTTTTTTGTGCGAAAGTTGTTGAATGGAATTTATGGTATGTTTGTGTGATGAATTTAGTATCTCCGAGTTGTAATGAATGTGTGCGGTTGGAAAATGTTTGGTGATGGAGATCTCATGTATGAGGTGTTTATTAGCGTAATTGCACAAGCGTAATTATGTACGTTTGTCAGTGTGTGTGGCAAGTAAAGTCATGTGGGCAGGCTGTCATGTTGTGTCAACATTATGGAACCGTCTGGAATTTTTGTGTGAAAAGTTTGTATGGTCTCCTCAATGCACATCGGCATTTCAAATTCCAAAAAAAAATTAATTTCTCCATCCATTCTGGCATACCCCTGTTATCAATATGAATTTATTTTAACTACGGATGCGAGCAACGTCGGCATCTCAGCAATTTTGAGCCAACACATAAATGATGAAGAGCGTCCGATAGCTTTCTCTTCACGAGTTCTGTCGGATACTGAGTCGAAACTTTGTACCACAGAGAGAGAATTGTTAGCTATTCTCTTTGGCTGCAAACAGTATTGACAAATAATTTACGGCTACAGATTTAAAATAATTACAGATCACTCAGCTCTACAGTGGCTCAAAAATTTAAAACACCCTCATTCTAAATTATATAGATGGTCGCTCAAATTAAGCGAATACGATTTTTACATTGAGCACAGAATATCGCGCATGCTGATACTTTAAGCCGTTATATAGGCTGCATCAGAAGTGATCAGACAGTGGACGAATATTATCCAACAATTGATTTACTTGAAATTGCTCAGCAACAAGCTGGCGATCCAGAATGTCAGCGATTAAAAAATTCAAACAACTACAAATTCAATGATCAGGGTCTCTTAATTACAGTGTCTGACAATTGCATTCTAGTACCGTCAGGGTTGCGTGATACTGTTCTGCGCCTTTATCACGATAATCCGTTATCAGCGCATTATAGTAGGGAGAAAACGTATGAACGCATAAAAACACAATTCACTTGGCCAAACATCTCAAATGATGTTCAAAAATACGTTCAGACCTGCTATAAATGTGCCACAAGAAAAACAAAAGATGCCTATAAACCACCTTTAGGCACATTCAGTGAACCCAAAAATGTCTGGCAAGCTATTTCCGTTGACGTAGTTGGACCACTGGATGCATCTGTCAACAGCGGCACAGGTGAAGAATATAAATATATACTAACGATAATCTGTCAATATCCTCGCTATTTGGAGATGTTTCCCATGACGAACCAAAAAGCAGAAACAGTTGCACAGATTGTGGTTAATGATATATTTACCAAATACGTACCACCTAAATATCTTCTTAAGATCTGGGTACCAACATCACAATTATACTCCAGATCTGTGAGCTATTAAAAATCAAAAAAGTATGCACAACCCCCTACCACCCTGCCTCGAATGGTCGTTTAGAACGTGTGCCCAGAGACATCGCGAACAATTTATCCCACTATGTGCAAACTGATAAAAATTGGTACAAATATCTACCATTAGTCAAAGCAGCTCACAATTCCACCAAAAACATTCCCACAAATTATACTCCCCATGAAATTGTTTTTGGAACAAAATTTCAGTTTCCCTGGCTTCTGAATTATCAGGAGAAAAGTTTACAAAATTTCAACATTCACACCAAATGTCTTTACGACAAAATACACCGAGTTAGGAAACAGGTCAAATCCAATAATGAAAAAGCCAAATTAAGAAAAGAAAAATATTATAAAAAAAATATTTCGCAAGAAAAACTAAGTGTAGGTGACCACGTTTATTTAAATCATTTACATCCACGGGAAAATTTTTGAAGAAATATCATGGCCCTTATCAAATCTATAAAGTATTTCCCAACCACACAGCTTCTATAACTCTCAATAACAATGAGAAAAAATTGGTACACCTCAGCAAGCTGAAAAAGTCCCAATTAGAGGCAAATCGAAATCGCACGCCACGAATATACGGCCAAGAAAAAGATAAAACAAATTTTGCCCTTTCTCAAGAAATTTACATAAATTTCCTGGTGTTGGGAGTAGAGAATTTCATTCTCATCTAGTCCAAGGAAAATGTCCAAAATTCTAAATTCAAATTAAAACCAAGTTTAAATAGAAACTTATCTTCAATGTGTTAGAATAATATAATTTTTTTTTAAATAAATACTAATCCAATAAATATTTATTGAATTTCAGGTCACGCAAAGATTTTTATGAAGCAAATTTAAACATTTTAATCATTTAATTTTCCTTACAGACCGCGACGAGATAATAGATACATTTAATAAAAGAATATGTTTAATTTGAACAATCTATTTTTGTTTCAGATCTTATAGACAATTGTACTTATTTTCTTTGCAAATCCTTCCTTTAATGTTTTAGGTAGACAAGCAGTAAAAATTCTTTTATGAATAGAACATTTTATATATTTCCTTTATTTCAAATGTTTTAGCAAAGGCGGTCAAAGCACAATGCGCTTAAAATTTATAAGAAATTTTAGGTCAAAGAAACAGAACAATGTGACTTTCACTGTACAGATGTTTTTCCCAGACACCAGAACAATCAACTTCAAGACAGCCTCAAGAAAAGAAATTAAGCGAACGACCTCACACACAAGCCGAAATCTATTCAGCCAACGGCCTTTCCAAACCTAACAAGAAGTGATTGTCTTCATAGTGCAAAGGAGGTCAAGTTTATAATGAATTTTCAAATTTATAAAAAGTTTTTTAGGTCAGGAACAATGTGGACACCTTTCACTGTACTTTGCCAGATACCAGTGACAATAAATAAAAAATACAAAGGTTTTCTCTACAAACAGGAGAGCCGAATTCTATTGAGGTACCTGACCTGTTAAATCGTATTGAGGTAACTGACCGGTTAAATCTTTTCTATACCAGGTAAAATCCCTTACATTTTAATATTTGGTCCTTCAAAATTAATTGCTTTATATGTCGGCATTTGAACTGTGATTGTCTACGTCCCTTATGTATTATAAATATTTATTGCTATGTATTGTGACAATCCTTTCAAATCATATTATCCATGGTAAAAGTTATTAAATAATCATGTATTCTCTTTCTCTCTCTAGCTTTAGAACTATCAAACCATTTTATTTTTATAACTAAGTATATTTTTCCTTAATGAATGAAAACATCTTTAATCTTCAAATAATGTTTTAACAATGTACTCTATTTCCTCACGACCTTTTAGCAACTTCAAAGCAACTACGAACGGAACGTAAACAATTAAAACAATACTACGAAATCTGCAGACATTGTTCCATATTTAAAGTACATATGTGCACACATGAGCTCATTTCCGGAACATTGCGATCGCTTCCTTCCCACGAAATTGCGCAATCATTCCTTATTCCTGCTCGCTTAGCTTTAGATTATAATCATAAGCAATAACTGTAAAATCTATTATTACAAATAAATTAAAATAATACAATATCAACAAAACAATGATATTAATAATCGACGAAAATAAAAATCACCAGCTTTGATAAAATTAAACATATAATATTATATATACATGACCAAAAACTATATTGAGAAATTATTTTATACGTAAATTTTACATAAATTACTTTATATAATTTTATTATTTACTTACTATTATTCAGAAATATCATTAATGTTTACATAAATTTTATTATTAATTACTATTTAATATTTATCTATTATCCTTGAATTCTTTTCTTTACTTCTCTTTGAATATTTTCATTTATTTTTAACATTACCTTTTTAATACTTATTTTCCAATAGTTTATTAATTATACAAAATACACACACAATTGTAATTATTACTCCTAGAAGGATCGTATTGTGTGTGTTTACATATATATATATACAAAAAATGTTAATTTTAATCATTGATCATAATAATGTTAAATGAGTATTGTATTAGATTTTATATTGTAATTGTCCGTATTTTTTTTTCAAAAATTTTTCAGACATAAAAGAAAACAATTTAATTTTATAAACTTTTCAATATTTTTTTTACAAACTGAAGACATTTTCATTATCTGATTATTTTAAATACTCGATTTAAGCTAAATATTTTTCAGGATAATTGTATATTTTTTGAATTACTGCCATGGACTGCAACTCATGAATTCATTCTCTCCCTCTCTATCCTTCGTTTTTTATATATGACACAAGAAGACATCATTATCGCTAGCTTGCAACATCACCAGCTAGCTCTCAACATCACCATCGCTGGCTTCACCATTCTTAGCTAGCTCTCAACAAGGCCATCACTAGCTTTCTGCTACATAAGCTAGTTTTCGACATCATAGCTAGCTTTCAACAACACTGGCTAGCTCGCAACAGCATCATCGCTAGCTTTCTGCACCAAAAGGTAGTTCGCTAGTTTCAAACCCAGGCTAGCTACAACAAACTCGTAGCCAAACCAGATGAGCTACAAAGATACATCATTCAGCAGCACGCTCAAATTTTTCACACGTGAAAAATTTCTTCAGTAGAGGGGATGATGTAATGGCAAAAGAGAGAATTAAGAGAGAGAAGGACCCTATCTGGTACTTTCTGACTTAACCAGGCTAGAGTGGGAGAACCTGTATATAAGCCAATGAGAATCTGCCTAACGACATCTTTCTAGATATCTATCTATGAGATTCAACCGAACATCGCATCGTATCATATCTCTACTCTCACCATTTATTCTATAAAATCATTACAAGTCTAGTGAAGTTTGTGTCAACTTATAGCTATATTATAACAGTGTCTTCATATCTCGTCTAATTAATCAAACCTAATTTCTCTCCTCATCAACTCCATTATACCCCACAATCCTCCAAAAATCAATTTTCCAGGAAATACTTTTCAAATAACGAGCACAGATCATTTATGTGTACAGCATGAGAAATGAAAGAGAAACCGTCAGTGCCATTTTTGAGCACTGTCGTGTTGGGTAGGTTGTATCAAGCAATTACATAAAGACAAAACTTAATAATTAAAAACTTAAATATTAATTACAGCTTAATTAATTATGAATCTGGTTTAACAAAATCATATTCTTGTGTGTGTATGGGTGCTTCATCCTAGAGCGCAGTGGAGCATCTGTGCGCCAATGGTTTGCACCAGTCCGTGCTGAGTTAGTCACAATTCTCACAGGAGAGAATTCACACTTGTAATTCCCCCTACTTCCATATATTCGCAGGCACATACACACAGAAACTCACCCGACACCAGATGTTATTTATTGCTAGTATGGTGTATATATTCCCTGTCATATAAATGAGAAACGAACGTGCACGATGAGATGGTGCAAGGAAAATGAGTCTACTACCACCTTCTGATTGGTGATGGGTGAAACACTCATTGTATATAGTAGAATTAAATCCAGTCGCGTCAGCAGATTGTTATATCAAATTTAAATACGAGTATATGATTAGATTTTTCCAAATATATTTTTTAATCTTCTTGTATCCACAGATCAAGGGGTTCTTTTTTTCAAAATCTTTATTTTGTTCTTAACCTGTTATGCTGTACAACGTTCTTTTGTTATGTTTTTAACTTGTTCCTGGACTTTTAATTGAACCAGGAATTTGGTTCTTAACATTTCACCGTTAGTGGAACCACAATAAGCCTTTGAAGTGGCACTTTAGAGGAAAGCACAATGTCAAGCATCTGCCGGAATCATACAAAAAATAATTTTTTCTGCAATTCTGTAATAATGTGATAAATTATTAAATCAAAAGTAGTGAATAAAGTTTTACTTTTAATCACTAGTGAGAAAACGTAAAAACAATCTTTACCATTTCTCACAAGTGTCTTGAAATAACATTATTTATCTCTCAATTTGGAATTCGAGCTATGCTTCTAGCTAAATTATGCAATTGGTAGGATCATACATGGTACCTGATGAGGTACTTTTTTAGAGGAAAACTCAATGTTGCAGTAATCTTCTGCACACACCTCAAAATTAATTTTTCATAGAAAAATGTCTCAAACAAAAACTTTAGTTATTTATGTGTGTAGTCAGTGTGCGAAATTTGAAAATGCAAGACATGAAGAAATTATGAAGTTCGAACTCCTTGAGATTTTTGAGACATTTTGTTCATACATATTGGTAATTCGATAAATATATTTTCGTTCTCATGAACTTCAATACTTGTATTTTCACCGAAAATACAATCTCAAACATGTGAAAGAGGAAAATAACCAAATATGTTTCGAATACCCCTTAGATTCGATTCATGGTGTCGATTAGTTCTAATACGTTTGCAGAGCGACTGCTAGGGTGGCTTCGAAGAGATGATGTTGGTTTCCAAATATACTCCTTCCGTGCCGTTTTAATTTTCTACTGTATAGTCTCAGCCCTTTATCCGCTGACAAGACGACAATTTACTTAGCCAGTACTAATACCGAAAGCAAGCAAGAAGACAAGTAGGAATGGCAAGAAGTGTGGATGAGTGGGACTGTAATGGGTCTTTACTCACCCTTGTCCTGGATTTGTACAGCAGCAGCCATACAAGAAGGGCATTGTGCTGTTACTGTGACTCCACAATGCTAATATTATTAAAATGGTTTGTGACCCAGCTGATGGGACGGTCAGACTAACAGACAAGATGGAGGAAGGAAGCAGTGTGTCCATTTTCATTGTTACTAAGAATGGCTTTCCAATCTCATCCTACAAGTCGGTTCTATACCACCATTTCCAAGAAAAGACAAGTGGACTGAAACAATGGCCTAGTGGAGTGTGCTGACCATGAAGAGATGCTCTCTTCGGGCCATGTTCTACTTCTTCCTCCTGTCACTATACCTCTTTGTGGGCGGGAGGTAGAACTAAGGCCTCCCATTTTAATACAACTTTTTGCTCAACAATTCTGATATTCCAGCGTTGTTCTCTTCCGGTTGCCGATCTTCATTCCTCAGGATTTTTCAAAGCTGTGCCCCCATTGTGAGAGAAACTAGAGAGCTCTTTCTCTTTCTCCCTTCTGCCCCTAACCCTCCACTAAAGGATTTACTAAGCTCTAGACCCAATTTATTTGGGATATTCGATAAAAACCATCCTCTTTCGCCCTTCTTTCCCTGCTATATCATCTTCGGCTTTATTTTCTTTCCTTTATCTCTCCTTCCTAAGAAAAGAAAATCCCTTACAGGTTTTAAACATATCACTAGATACTTAATAGAAGAATATAAATACTACAGATTTACCCCTGAAGGAACATTGCCTCTTATTGGATCCTTCGTTAAACGGAAGAAACAAATGAATGCTCAAAAATTTAAAATACATTAATGTTAATATCTTATATTTACTAAGTTCACTTTAATATCCACGCAGATTTTTTTTTAAATCCTCAATAGTGTGAGCGAAAAGTAGTGGTTTTCTATCTTTTTTTTTTGTAGGAGTTTGGCACTATCTTTGGGAGTTGGTGTAGACAGTCAGCTTGGCGCTGTCTTTGGGAGTTGGTGTAGACAGTCAGTTTGGCACTGTCTTTGGGAGTTGGTGTAGACAGTCAGTTTGGCACTGTCTTTGAGAGTTGGTGTAGACAGTCAGCTTGGCACTGTCTTTGGGAGTTGGTGCAGACAGTCAGCTTGACACTGTCTTTGGGAGTTGGTGTAGACAGTCAGCTTCTTGGAAAAGTTATATTGAAGATTGATCCTACAGGAAGTAGCTTTCCTTTTAGGAGGAGTGGCTACTTCCTATGAAAGTAGCAAAGGACTGCTGCATTGCCCAATACATGGCTATTTCAGATGCTATGAAGGTGGCAATTTTTTGGATAAGCTTCTAATATGAGGTGATAGCAGAAAATATCCAAATAGAGATAAATACTGACCGCCATTCTGAAATTATTTAATAATCCAGTATTACTTGAAAGGTCGAAACATATAGATATATCATTTTGTTCGTGAGTGTTGAAAATGAGTGTGTTAAAATTAAGTATGTGCCAACAAAGGAAATGGACGCAGATGTATTTACAAAGAGTTTACCACAACAGAAATTTAAGCTTTGTATCAGAAATTTGAGGTTACATAAATGTAATTAAGGGCGAACATTATGGGGGATTGTTGGATATGTAATGTCCGCCAATTTTGTATTTGTATTTTAACTGTTTACTTTTGTGAATGCCACCTGCTGGTGTTTATGTTGTTTCAGTTTTGTTTTTACTCTTCATGTATGGTGTTTCTACAACAGGTTGGTGTAAATGTACAGCATATTAATGTAAAATATATATTCTGTTACTCCTGCCTAGAACTGTTTTTTTTTTTTCAGCCTGCAATATTCCAATACATAACAGCAAATTAAAAGTAGATTTTTCTGTGCGGACAATATAATTTTCTCCTGTATCAATAAATTGCCATTAGAAACACTTAATATGTTGTGTTATAAACACATTTTATTGTTAATTGTGGCGCTGAATATGCCGTTAGATGGGCGTATTTTGTAAATACAGTGTAAATGCAATATTTACAAAACAGATTTCTTGTTTTAAAAAAACTTTTAATATATAAACTAATACAAACCAAGCAGGAATAAAAATTAACCGCATGTAATACATTTCATGTATACTACAGAATACACATAGATCTGAGTTGATAGATCTGAGAATGACTGCGGGTGTTTAAAAAACAAAAAATGTTTGCGTCAGAAGATCATCACAAATCATGTACCTCCGGAAAAACTAAATTTTGAAAATTTTCACTAGTAATTCAAAGAGAAAGTAAATAGCTCGACTAAACGACTGAGAAATGTCCAAGTGTCGGCATGTGCAGTCCTAACATATGCTTACATTTCTTTTTCATGGGGCAATTACTAAATTTATGGCTTGAAAAAGTTAATATTTTAAATTCTACAAAAGCAGTTTTATAAATTGTGCAATCAACACTTTCGTTTCATGACATTTTCTACCAAATATTTCATAATATTGACTGAATTTATGCTAATTTTAATATTCTTGTTTGTTGCTCTAAATACTCCTAAATACTAATGTCAAATAATAATTTATCACTAAATAAATTTACATTATTTATTTAAAAATTGTTTAAAGAAATTAATTATTAATTTATGTTAGGGAGATAGGTTTTCGTTTAATGATTTTATCTTTATTAAAATGTATTTATTCTTTTTTTATTTAATATATATATATATATAGTATTATTAATTTATGTTAATCCTTTTTTTTCAGGTACTGTAAAAACAATAATTCTCTGTGGTATTAAAATCAAATCTCATCAAATGGATGTACCTAATCTCTTTCAAAATTCAGTACGTATTTATTTCAATTTCATCCATTCTTTATTACATTTGTTGGTAGTAGTATTTTATATATATATATATATATGTGTGTGTGTGTGTGTGTGTGTGTGTGTGTGTGTGTGTGTGTGCAATACCTCATTCGGTAGTTGGATGTTAAGGCAGCCTATAAAATAGTTATTACTTTACTTTTACTTTAAAATGTCCAAAATGATGTAAATAAACAATAAACAATAAACAATAAAAAAAAGTGGAAAAAAAAGTGAAAACTCGCGCGACTTTCTTCCCTTTCAACTAATTTTCTTTAACCTTGCCCATAATACTAGATGTGACATGAAACCGTCCACAATACCTCAAACTATTCTTTTCGAAGGATAAGTTACCAGCTCACTCGGACCCCTTTTAAATACATTTTCCCGGAATATATGATTCTCCTTTTTTTTGATTTTTGTGAGAATTGGAAAAATCTTTATTAAATGGATAACTTGTTGAAAAAATTTGTTTTTTTTAAGTTTTCGCGATATTCTCGTAAATGGCTTTCATAATTTTCTTTAAATTTCGCATCCTAAATGCAGACCAAAGTTCTGATACTTTTATTTTTAAACATTTGCCCAGGAAAATTATTGTTTTGAATGATTGTGGTGAAGGTGCAAGGTTAAGCTTTCTTTTGAAAAGTCAGTACTCTAACATTATTATACTATTCTACCACTCATACAATATTAAAGTGCGTACATTATTAGGATTGTTAGAATACCAACACTTGGAAGAAAACCTGTCAACTCTGACATTGCGAGATCACAGATCAAAGTTTTAAATTTTTTTTGCAATTTTTCTCAGAAATAGTTCGAACGATTTTCCATTAACATGCAATCATAACTGTACTCATACAAAACCTATCATTCATATTTGAAGATTTTTTCCCTAGAATTGATTTTAATTGAGTTTAAATTTTGAAGTTACAAGAGAACTACACAGGGCGCTGCAAGACATCATAGATAAAACTTAAGACATAGAAGTCATCAGCTTTGTATATTTATATGTATTGTCTACATCAAGTAAACATTCAGTAAAAAACGTTCAAGTTTGCAGACAATTTGTTATTGTTGAATTATATTAATGGAGTAATAAGAATATCCTGCGATTTTTACACCAGAAATTATAAATCATTTTTTTATTATAAAAACACACAATTAATTACAAGAGTAAAGTGATTTTTACTACTTTCATTCGATTGCCACAAATTGATTTATCAAATTCATATTTCAATCGTGTATTAAAATAGAAATAATTAAAATTAATTAATAAAAACTTTTGAAACTTTGATTAAAATACTGCTTTTTGTTAGAGCAACGTAATGTTATTGAAGCTTAGTTCAGTAACCCAAAATGTGGACATTTTAGAAAACAAAGTAGGATAATTTACCCATCTTTCATGCATAATGGTTTATAGATCTTCTGGGTTGAGACAACATCACTGTTTTGGTTATAAACCGAGGTTTCTGCCATATTGCAATAGGCTTCTTCAGGATAGTGTTGACTTAATTACTTGTTCATTGTTGATTTAGTGATTAAGACAAAACCACAGTGAAGAAACATATTGCAATCTGGATAACGATTTATAACAAACCATTTATTTACAACTTCAACCCGAAGTACTATAAAAGTTTTGCAGAATTTCCGTCATTTAGAATGCTAATGTCCTAATATCTTTTCGGTAACAGAACCTGTCGATTGGCTGGTTAATTTTCATAGTGTAATAAATGCAATAAGAAGCTCTAGTTTTTGTATCAGTAGTCTTTTAAATATTTGTAAATATAAATTTTTATTTGTTAATTATTGTTTCACTTTTTTAAGATAGGAAAGCAACGGTAGTAGAGGAAGTTAAATTTTCAGGATATTAATCCAGACTATCACTATTTTATACACTGACGGGAACATGATAAGAGGATATCAACATAGAGACCACTAAAGATTTTTTTAAATAATTAATTTTGTTTGAAATCTTTAGGAACATTTTTAGAGTTTGCTGGTGGTTGGTATGTAAAAGTTTATAATGGAAAACTGGCCTGGATCAAAGCAAGGGGGCTTTGGGGACTTAACTCGGTGACAATAACGTGATGGCCTATCTAATGACTCGACCTTAGAGTTAGTAATCCTTGCGTGTGTGCAGGAAAACAGTTTCCTCTTTACTTTATAACTATATATATATATATATATATATATATATGGTTGTGAGCCCGTATATATGTTCAAAGGGTGAAAGGGTTACTTTGCTCTGTCTCTCTTTCTCTTTTCTCTCTGAACTAAGTCTCTATATCTGTACTTAGTTCGTGTAGCGGTAGGAAAGAGCGTGGACTTCAGTTTGGTTTTGTTGTAAATGGTTAGGATCCCCCTTAAATTTCCCTACAAAGTTCAACTATACTAACCACCGCTCAGTTGACTACTTTTCACTAACTATCTAATCAAACAAACTTTAATTAAACTTTATTTCTAGGTAAAATGTATTATTTGATTGTGTCTGTGTGTGGGTGAATGTATGTCTGTTTGTAAGAACTAGTTACAGGATTGATCTCTTATCACTATTTATTTAAAAAAAAAAAATCTAGCGTGAAACACACACAACTATCTCTTACTGTAAGTTGTAATGAAATCGCGACCACAAATTCGTCATTATTACAAATGCTGGAATCAATAGTTTCAAACGCCACCACATGTTGCTCCATAGGTTTATTATTAGAGCTAAAACGTTAGGTTCACCTTTAAGCCGTAGAACCAGAATCTGTGGATGTTTTTGATGATAGCGTTGTTAAGTGGTAAGGAATATAGGTCAGCACTTTGTATGTCCTACAGGGTAAATTCCCCGAAGCCCATCACTGTTTTAAGGCCAACTACGTATATTTAGTAAAAATTCCAAGTTTGTAGGAAATTTGTCCATTAGAATTGTATTAAATGCATTAATAGAAAGATTGTGTGAATGTTCACGCCAGTTTTTTTTTAATTATTCATTTCTGTTGATGACTTTTCAACCAGAACAAGATTTTCCATTTACCTATTTGATTGTATGAATTTAGTAATTTTCTCATTTGGTGATTCAGGTTTCACTTATTTCTGCCCAAGTTAACAAGACTCTAGTAAACTGTTGTTTCGTTACCACGTAAATTAGAGCCATAGAAAGTTGACACATAAGGCACAGTCTGAGGACATAGAAAATTGGAGCGTTTATTTAATTCCCTTTGCGCATGCCCAAGGCTTCACACAAATCTAATCTGTATCAAACAAATCTCTCCATTTGTCATCTAAATCCAATTAAATTAACCTATTGCAGGTTTTTCCCCCATTTCTCTGTATGGATATAGAATTTCCATATTAAATCTTTTTTCCTGGGAAAAAGTAAGGTGTGGCACTAAATATTTTCTTTATAATGGATATGTTTGGAAGCTGTAGCTAGATTTATATAAATTCAATTCCATCTCAGGTGTCCCAATATCCGCACACCAAAGGAAATTGCATACAGACCTTCTTTTTGCTTACCGCTTTTCTTTATAAGGTGTTCTTTTTTCTTTTCTTTTATTTTTAAGAGGAAAATCTGCTTCATTTTTCTTTCTTTTCTCATATTCGCAAATTTATTCTTTTCCTGAAGAATGTATTCAATAATAAAAGTGGAAATTATTTTTTTCATTTTTATCCGTGAGTTTCAACGCTCCCGCAATTACCGGAGTAAAATTGGTTCATTATTTTGAACCCATTCAACAGTAGAACAACATTGTATAATTTGATCTACCATTTGGCGCCAGAAGTTCGTTGTAATAATTTATAAAGCCCCAGGGATGAGCCTGGTAGGCTCACGGCAGACTAGGGAGATTTCGCTATGTTTTTCACGGCGGACTCTCTTGCATCTGATTGGAACTTTACTAAGGTTTAAGCAGACATCTTCACCTAGCAGAGCTCATGCCAGTTATCTTTTGCAGATTTTTTGTAGCAAAGGATAAAAAAACCACCTGTTCTTCAGAATCACGAATTTCTAGCTTTGTGAGGAGATTAGATTCAGGAATTTTTTGACAGAATGGAGACATTACTGATATAATTTATTGCTAATTAAGTAAGTATGTTGAATAAATTGTTGCTATCTCTTTCTCCTGTAAGCGGAAGTATCGCGTCAGTTTTTCGAAACTGAGTTTTCACCGGAAACACATTTATTGGCTGGGATTCCCTGAATAGCAAAAAATGTTTTTAGCATAGGTCCTGTATGTGTGTTCGTAACAGACAAACTCAAAAAGGAAAAGTCGATGGAAGCTGAAACTCGGGATTCCGTTCAAAATCCATCAACCGGAAGTGCGACTTTACTGAATGTTTTTTTATTTTTGTTTCAGTTTTTCATGATTTTTCCGAAAACGGCTCGAACAACTTTCTTTTAAATTCCTATACTAATCTCCACACATAAACGCTAATCACTTTTTTTGTAATATTTTCCAGGAAAAATTGATGTTGTGATGGTTCTGGGCAGCTGATAACGTTAAGGTTCCTCTTTAATAACACGTTGGAAGGCTTGATAGTATTCCAGATTTGAAGAAAATCGTTACTAGAAGTGCTGCGATATTACAGAAAAGATTTTTGGGTTTTTTGAAATGTTCTTGAATATGGTTTTTTTAAAATAGAAATGCTCGCTGCATAAATAGAAACCTATCACTTTTATTTGAAAGATTTTTCAAAAAAAAAAAAATTCTGAGAGGTATGGGGGGTCTGTTAGTTAGTTTAAATTCCATCTCACGCTATGTGGTGTTGAGCACAGGGTCCCACAATGTCTACTACTTAGCTATATATATATATATATATATATATATATATATATGTCTCCAAGCGATCACCGTTTTTCATGGCCAGCCCAAGTAAAGTTTATATAAACATTGCAGTCTTTAAGGATCTTCTTTTAATTTTTCTGCAATAATTGTTGTAAGAGAATTCACGTGAGTGATTCGCACTATTTGTGAAGGAAAGGATCCGAAAGGAATAATTACAGAGGTTCAGCCTAGTTTGGCTAGCAACAGTGGTACAAAACGCAGGTGCTCATTGTATATATGGCACAACTATGGAATGGGATGGATTCATTATCATTGAACAATGGAACTGTATAATACATGTAAAACGGACAGAGAATAGCGAGAGTGCAGCTCCAGGCTGGATAAGTCCGTCGGTCACCTCCCCCCTTGACCCTTATCACTCCCCCCGGTAGATCACATTGCATGATTATGTAGATAGGTTTTGTTTGGTTGAATAGAGAGAGAGCGACGGGTATGTAGAGTGGTAGTGGCCAGTTAGGACTAGTAAGTTAACACTAATCACGGTCGGCCTGTATGTAGATAGACTACTTCTCATGAAAATTAGGTCAATGATGTAAACATGTATAAAACCCTCCCATAAACTTTACACACCACTTTGATCCTGCCGGGTTTGTTATCCACGATAATAAATATTGCGTAATCTTCCAAAATAACTACTTAAATAATCTCCTCAAGCATTATTATTGATGAACAGCATCTGTCAGCCTCTCACAGGCAAAATTTATATCATCAGGTTGGCTTGCTATTGAGCCAAACTCATCGACTGCTCCAAAATACCTCCAAACTTATTTTTACTTTTTACTTTCTCTTCCGCCTTTATTAGTAGGAGATAGTATTGCGATCGTGTCAAATTTTCAATATCGAGTGTTCAACTGGAAATATGCGTTCTGAGATCCCCTGAGTCCGAAAAAGTGGTTTCTAGAAATTGGTGTGTGTCTGTGTGTGAGATCAGCAAAATCAAAAAGCGAACATCTCAGAAAGGTCAGAAAGGTAGTTAAAGTTCCACCTAAGGACCTGGCAATAAAGTTTTGGACAATATCGTCGACCAGAAAAAAAAGACCAGAAATACCAAAAAAAAAAGTAAGAGAAAGTGAAAAAGTATGAATTTTTTTCTGATTTTCTGGAAAATGCCTCCGTCTGTTTTCTTCAAACATGGTATGTGACAAACTTATAGAGGTGTGCTACAGCTTTTTGGGTTTTGCTGATCACTCACACACAAACCAATTTCCAAAAACCACTTTTTCGGACTCAGGGACAAATCGCCTGTTTCCAAAAAATTCATTTAAGTGGGTTTTGGAGGAGGGGCGTGGTAACTCTCTCCTATAAAGTGCTGTTTCAATGTACTGTACGATTCTATCAATCAATACAATATTAATCAGAATTACATATATATAATCGCCAAAATTCCGAGTTTGAAGAAGTTCAGTAGACCGGAAGTGCATTTACTGAAGGGTGGTTTTCAGTTTTCTCCGATTTTCTCTTTGAAAACATAGACGGGTGGTTTCATTAAACTTGGTAAACTAACTGTAATAGCAGAGGCTATCACTTTGGTCTGAACTTTTTCCGAGAAAATTCATTAAAGGGAGTTTTTGAGGTAGGAGATGAAGTTTAGAGCCTCCCGTTCATGTAAATTAAACAAAGATCTATTAAGAATTCCAAGAGAAGAGGATGTTGGAAAAGAAGAGAATTATATGTTTGAAGAGAATTAGCTAAAAGCATTTTCTCGAATTAGGAGACATCAAAAAATGTGCTTGTCGTGGAAAAACCTCAATTTGTTAAAATTTAATACAATTCCTCCTATAATAGTAAGGGAAAACAAGAAATAAAATATGAAGTTTTTTTTTGCTGTAGTTTTTCATGTTAAATATTACGTCATGTGCAGCGTTCACTCTGAATAGCAAAATTCTTTTTCCAATTGATCTCCATTCCGCCAACTAAACATGTGCGTTATTTTGGACTATTTTTGGACAAGAAACTGCCATGAAACACTTACACAGATTCGAACGCCCCGAAATCAAAAACATATTTTAACCTTCTCTCTCCAAAGTGAAACTGCTTCAAAGTATCGCTCTGCAAGAAAAGAGCTTGTTTTCCAAACATTTTTCACAAACTTGAGTGAATGAGACAGCAAAGACAGGGATCTCTGGAGGTCCCCATCTCGAAGGCTAGAAGATGGAGGCAACCGTTGGATAAGGCCTTAAGCCTACCAAAAATGAAGATTATTATTTAAATGTTGAAATGAAATGTCCTGGAGAATAGATAGTTTCTTTCATTGTTAGTAAAAAGGGTCTTTTTATGGAAGCGCTTTCTTTTTCCCTAGTTACTTCTTATTTCGGTTTTCTTTCCATTTCTGTTCCTGAAAAAGTTTATTTTATTTTCTATTTTCCCATTTAATTATATTTTTTAATGAGCAGAAAACTCTTAAGTAAAAGTTTGTTGAAGGTAAATAATAATATAGAAAAAGGAGGGATATTAATTTACTTTCTCTCTCATCCATTTGTTTCTTTTTTAACCACTGGGTTCTCTTTCTCTTCATTAATTGTCGTATGAAAGAAACAGAAATGGAAAAAAAAAACTGGTAACAATAGAAGTGAAACATCAAGAGAGAGCAGAATGAAACAAATATAACGGGTAGAGATTAAAATTAAAATGCTAACATGTTTTTTACGGAGGTAGGTGAAAGAAAGAAACTCCATTTTTGAATCCATAATGACTGTGTTGGATGTTGGAAAAAAAGAAGCATTATGATTTTGTGTGACGGGAAAATATTAATGAGCTAGCAGGGTCTTAGGAGTGTTTAAACCTTCAGTAACTATAAGAAATGACTATATAAGGATTTATGTAATTAAAAATAATAAACCGTTTTTGAATATGTTGAACGGTTGTCTGGAAGTTTCCAATTAGTAATATTCACATCTTGGAAGAACTTACCGTATTTTCCGGTCCGTAAGACGCATCTTTTTACATATAAAAATTGATTTAAACATGGGGGTGCGTCTTATGGTCCATAGATAACATTAAAATACGATTCGCTTCATGGGTGGGTGGGGTGAAACTATAACGAATCAAGGCTTGGGTCGTAAAATGCCTTGTAGTAGGCCCAGGGAAAAATAAAGAAATATTTGTGCTATAAATTATTTGTGTTTGCGATAACAGTAAAACAAAAATAATAAAAGAAACACCGGCTAGTACTCTGATGATATTTATTTTCAATTTTCACTGTCTTCTGCGCGCAGAAATTCTCCTTTCAGTCGCAGGGGCCAGGATTGTCAAGAGAAAGTTAGTTGTAAGGGTGTTTCAAACGTGATTTGTTTTTTTAATTTCTCTTATTGTGAGGCAGCCATTAGGATTGTGTCAAAGTTTCAAAATTGGGTTTTCCGGAAGTACATGTTTTATTTTTGTTTTGTTTTTTTAATTTTTATTACCAGCTCAACATTAAATTATGTTATACATGGTATTTTTAGATAGACATACAATATGGCAAAGGAAGCGAAGCTTCCATAAACCACTCATAAGGACAGAATAAAATGATTAAGTACTAAAGATCATTGAGAGTTCAGATAATTATTTACATAGAATGAGATGCATTGTTTGCCATTAAGACACTTTTTAAAACTTCACTATATCTTGCAGAGGGCTTCAGTCGGAGCTGCTCTGAACGGTTCCTATTTTATATTTAACTGCTCCAGATACGTTAATTAGATTACAGTGATATTGTTTAAATTTTTCATAAATAAATTCCTGAATTGTTGAAAGCCCTAAGTCTCACTATAATTCTATCCATCTATGGAGTAGACTGTTTCGTATGAACCACTGAGCATTTACTGCTATTCTCAGGATTTTATTTTGAAATACCTGAAGTCTTTGTAATATTGTAGGTGATGCACCACCCCAGATTTCGCTTCCATATGTGAGTAAGGGTCTGAGGATAGACTTATATAAGAGCAACGTGCATTCGGATTTCAGTCTAGATTTTCTGTTAATGATTGGATATAGGAGAGCTAATCTGGCGTGAACTTCTGTCAATTTTTTGTTGATGTGATAATTAAAGGTTAATCGGCGATCTAAATATATACCTAGATATTTTATTGCTTCATCTTTTCTGTTCCATGGCAGTAACTGATTGCCAAATAATAACTGAGTTGGTTCTTTTGGCCTCCTTAGGGTGAATATTTGTGGCACACGTTTATTAATATTTAGTATTATTCTCCATTTCTTGAAATAGTCCAGTAGCAGTTGCAAACTCTCTTGAAGAGATTCTCGAGCATCGATGATGTCTGTATGCTGAGTATACACCACTGTTTCGTCTGCAAAGAGGGCTATGAAAGCAGGAATGTGCACAGAAGTGATATCAGAAAGATAAATGTTGAACAGGATTGGTGATAGTACAGAACCTTGGGGTGTTCCATCATGTATTGCTCTTAATGTCGAATAATAATTATTTAATCTACCTTTAAATGTTCTGCCAATTAGATATGAGCAGATTATTTCAAATAGATATCTTGGAAAACCAGCTTTCCTCATTTTGTTCATTAAACCATGGTGCCATACCTTGTCAAAGGCTTGTTGAAAATCTAAAAAGCAGCCAATTTGTGTTCTTTTCTTTCAAATTCTCTAACTATGCAGTCTCATCATCTGATGTATAGCAGAGTGTTTATTTTGGAATCCGAATTGGAAGTCCGGGATGATATTATTTTCAGTTAGGAACGTCACCAATCGTTTTTTAATTAACTTTTCAAATATTTTTGATAGAATTGGTAATATACTAATCGGTCTATAGCTCTCGATTAATCTCGGATTTTTTCCTGGTTTATGTAAAACTATTACTTCAGCCTGTTTCCATGTAGCTGGAAAGTACCCTATCCGGAGACAGCTGTTGAAGATGGATGTTACTAATACTATGGCTTTTGTGGTAATTTTTTAAAATATTATTGCTGGTAATTGGTCATGACCAGGAGATTTCTTAATTTTAATGTTTTTGATCACCTCAGTTGTTTCGTTAGGGGTAATGTACTCAAGAGGTAACTCAACTGTTGAAATGGAATGAAGTAAGTATTCCCTTACTTCCTCTTCTATACTATCTTGATGGTGAGTAGTGGTAAACACGTTTTCTAGATAATTTGCAAATTCATTAGCTTTATCTGTGTCAGAGGCTATAATTTTGTCATTGCTGTGCAAAGCCGGTATAATTGTAGGTTTCCTTAATAACTGTTTTGTTGTTTTCCAAAGGGTGTTGTTGTCAGGATGTATATCCGCGAGATAATGTTGATATTTTTCAATACGATATTTATCGAGCTCTACTTTTACAGTGTAATTCTTTTACGGTTTAATTTCTTTTTTAATGATGGGTTCCTTGTCCATTGCCATTGACGCCTAGTGCTATTTTTTCATCTATTAAATTTAAAATTTGTAACGGAATATGCTCCAGGTGTTTAGGATAAAGTTGTGTTTCTTTCCTAATTAGAGTTGATTTGTTAATGCTTTCTTTTAATGATTGTACGAAACTTTCTATAGCCTTATCTATTTGTGTGTCACTATTAGAGTTTTTTTTAATTTCTATTGTTTCATTTAAGTGCGATTGAAAATGTTGCCAGTCAACTTCACCGTTAATGAGTGATGGTCTCTGGGGTAACTGCTCAATTGCAGTGCTGAAGCTTATTAGAACAGGAAGATGGTCGGAATCCAGCGACATTTCAGTCGTAAGATATATCTGCGAATGAAATTGTTTAGTGAAAACATATCTAATATATCTGGCATGCGTCCTTTTCTGAAGAAGGTAGGTTCACTAGGGCTGTAAACATTAATTCCGAATTTAATAATTATTTTGTTTAATTTCGTTCCGTTTGAATTAGATTTTCTACATCCCCAGTCGGTGTGTTTACAATTTAAGTCACCTATTAACACTGTGTGGTTATATGGAATAACTTGGAGATTTCATCTTCCGTTACTTTCTTGTTTGGAGCCTTATAAGCTGAAATTATATTTAGAGGAAACTGCGAATGAACACACACTCCAATAGCTTCTATATGATTTAATGTGGGCAAGATGAATTCGCTATGTGGAAATTTTTCTTAATAAATAACGCAAACCCTCCAGTAAAGTAACTGAGAGACGATCTTTCTAAACACATTGTAACCAGGAATTTTTAATTTAACATTCTCGGATAGGTGCGTCTCGGTTATACAGGCGATATCTATATCACGGGACTGGAGATAGATTAGCAGTTCATTTCTTTTACTGATTATACCATTGGCATTCCAATTTAGTAATTTGAGGTTTCTTAATTTATTGGTATCGATTATATTAGAATTCTTCTTTTTTTTTTTAACTGTCTCTGCGAGCTGTACGTTTTAATTTTGATTTATTTGAAGAAAACATACACCTAGGGTGCTGTACTATTAAGGTTAATAGTGGAAAAGATATTTGTAATTGTAGTTATTATCTGTGGGAGATAAGCTGTAACGGCGTTTATTATTGCCTTGGTAATAGTTGTGAAAATATCATTTTGATTTGCATTTTGATTAGAGTCTTCTATTTGGCTTTTAAAAAGCGATGCGAACGTTTTATTACCAGTTACTGGTGTGGCCGAGCGTCTTTTTCCAGGGTTATTATAAATTACTTTGTCTTGTTCTTTTTGAACACTCTTTGCTATCTTTATGTAATAGAGGCATTGTTTAAAATTCGCCGGATGGTCGTCAAAACAACTGACACATTTTGGATCTTTAGTACGCCCTAGCGGACATTTTGTGTAATGGTGGTTTTCTAAGCATTTTATACATCTGCTTTCTAGTTTGCAATAAGTTTTTGTATGCCCATAGCGCATACAATTAGAACACTGGGGTATAGTTCCATTGGATTTACTTTTAGGTTCTACCTTAATAATCGAGTGAAGAAATTTATCCAGATTAAAAATACTTTTCGCTATTTCATTATTAATTAGCGATACCATTACTAAGGGTGTCGGAAGATTATTTTTGTTAATAATTCGTTTGACATAAGTCACTGGAATTTTTTTTTTGTAGTTCTTCTATTATTTCTTCATCTGTAAAGGTAAAAGGGGTAAGGGTAAACCCCTCGTAAAACCACAGAGAGGTTTTGGTTTTCTCAGTTGAGAAGGTATGAACAAGAGTTCTACCTTCATCGTCATAATATTTTGTTATTACTCTGAAATCATTAATAGATGTTAGCATAACCTTTAGGGTTTTACCTGTAACTTTAGTGTTAAAAGGGCTTTTACATTTCGTTTGTAAGTCTTCCAAAATTTGTTTGTAATCATTTGCGTTATGTTACAGGAGGAATTTTTACTGTTTCAATTATTTCATTTTCATTTTCTAACATATTCGAGCTCGATGAAGGTTGAAATCTATTTTTTGTTTCTATTGGACTAATATCAATATAATATTTACCTTGCTTTTTAATTGGAGATTGATTAGGTGTGTTATCACGTTCTCTCTTTCTTGAGTTGCCAACTGATTTGTTTAAATCCATTGTTGTAATTTTCGTAATACCTAGCTGGTGTAGTGGGATCAGATGTCTTGGAGAGGGTTATGATGCGATGAATAGTAGGGAGTTAGTTAGAGATTTTTAGAAATGTGAACTACTAATTTACGAAAATAGATATATATTTTAACAATAATTTAAACGTTAGAAAAAATATAACTACAATTAATTTAAAATGATTTAAATGGTAACTAGAATGCACAACTATAATGATTGATAAATAAATATATGTTTAAATACTTAGTTAGGGACGCGTTCCGATGTATGAACTATGTCACTGGTAGAAATCTTGATGATACGCTGATAAAATACTGAAGAATACTCATCCCCTCTTCCTGTGAGAGAGACGTTATATTACCATCACTCACACATTGACAAGTGTGTAATTACGGGTCACACTAAAACATCTCTTGCCGTGTGTTGACCCTAGGTCTTGAATAGGTCGGTGAACAGGCAGGTGATGGCAGTTATCAAAAGACTGTAGCCAGGTAGTCTTTTGAGTGTTTGTTTATTGGGGTTATCAAAAGACTGTAGCCAGGTGGCCTTTTGAATGATTTGTTGACCCTTGTATTTGGCCAGGCGGCTTCTGTATACTGACCCTTTTGAAAGCAGTGTGTCTTTGGTGGTTCCTGTTCTTGGCGGTCCCTTTGGCCATGCACTGACCGCGGCTCTGACCTGAATAATAGCGACTGGCTGGCACCACTAGTTATAATTTTTATAATTAAAAATTATATATTTTCCTTCTTGTTATCACTCCTTCTTGTTATCCCATTACATCGGCTAGAGGTACTATTTTTAAATGAATTCATTCCACTTTTCACATTATTATTGCCAGGCAACGATGTGTAGTAAAAATTGAAAGAAAATGCTAAGTTTTAAATGTGAGCACTGTAGAACAGAGTAATTTTAAACAGTACACAATAATAACAAGAACTTTGAACGCACTGCTTCGTTTCACAGTCAGAAGCCAACTGAAATACATGTTTTGACGTGCTATTTTAGCAAATTGGGTGTACGTGTTTTGATGTGCTTTTTATAGCAAATTGTGTGTGTGTGTTTTGTGTTCTATTATAATATAAGTATCATCATCGCATTCAGTATGAAATATTCGATCAAAATCTGTGAACTGAAAGTGGTATTTACTCCTACATATATACGAGTATTATATTTTTTTTTTTTTTCAGTTTTACCAATTTTCTCGTAAATTAACCATATTTATTTAAATTTTCCCATTTATACCATGTATATAAACAACTTATAATTTTTATTTGAAAAATGTATCTAGTAAAATTTATTTTTGTAATAGTTCTGAGCGGGATGATCTTCTGCTGGATGATCATCTGGTTTTCCATTAAAGTGCAATTATAGAATATCGTAGTAAATAATACGAAAGGATGAAATACGTTAAGCAAATACTAAATTTGAAGAAAATTGATATCATCAAATTGTAACTTTACAGACTATCATGTTTTCCGATTTTTCATGATTTTTCACAGAGTACTACTCCAACAAACGTTACGCTTCCCTCTGCAATGCTATTTTAGTACTGTGATTCACCTGGTGAGAGATGAGAAAACTAAGCGTTTAATAAAAATTTCGATTTAAAAAAATAAAATCAGGATGGTCAGAATTGAAAAATTATAGATCTCCTAAGACAGAAGCATTTGCGAGAATACTGGTGAGATATATTTTTTTAAATCCAGAAGAAGTGCATGGATTTCTGCAAATTTTGGAAAAGAGGAAAAAAAAAAGAAAAATGATGTTGGGATGGCTTATCTTTTTTTTTTTTGAAGGCAGAGTTTTGAGAAACGGGTAAGCGTAAGGCTGAATTGCGGACGAAAAAAGGAGTAAAATAGAAAAATGGTATAAGATAAGGAAGTTAATGCGAAAGAAGGATATAAATGAAACGGAAGTAGGTGAACGGAACTAGGAAATAGATGAACGGAAGTAGTAAAGTAAAAAATTATTCTAGTCATGTAAGAATTTCTGTTTTCATTTTTTTTATTTTCTCATTTTCTCATTTTATGTGTTTTTTTATATGTTTTTTTTATTTTCTCATCTTTGCTGCCAAGTTCTGATGAATAATATTTTCACATTTAATAATATCAGTGAATCAAAATCAGAAGAACGCGAATATAATTATACATTGTTCGTTAAAAATAATATCTAGTGACAGTGGTATGTGGGATCAATGGTAGATTTTTTCCCCACTAATCTAGTAAATGTTTTCCGTGTTTTTTTGTGAATAAATTCGTGGCTGTATGAAAAAACACAAGATATTGTTAACTAGCAATGTAGCTAAGTTTTAACACATTCATTCAAACATTAAAAACACCCAAAGAACAGCAATACTACTGTAGCAGCAACCAAAGAGAGTAGAGAGAAGACAACCAAAGATAGTAGAGAGAAGAGAAACGAACCCAACCACTCTCTCGGACTGGAGTGGGAGAAACCAGATAAATTCAGCAACGGACAGTCCAGAGATATACACTTCACTAGAGTTCAATCTCGCCAGTCAATACATGTCATTCCACTCTACCTTAACCATTCTTTTCTGTAAAATCCAGGCAGACTGTGTCTCTTTATTAATATACGAGTTAACCAGTGTTAACAAAGTCTTCTCATTACATCAACCAGACCTAAATTCTCTCCATCTTACTCTCCCATTATACTACTAACACAACTATTTTATTGTAATAGGATTTTTATGGGGACTTTGAGAATTAAAGAATTGGATTGCTCTCACTACCATTCAGTAACATATTGATTAAAGCAAAGATACTGCAAGGACATTACAGTCAAACAAAAGAAAGAGAAAGAGTAGCATAAGGACTAATATAGAGCTGATAGGGGTAATCGGAGAAGTCGGGGGCTGGTTGAATGTCCACCCTTCTTGAAGGTTTACGATACTGTAGGTACAGGTAGTTTTGGACTTTGAATTAATTGCGTCCGAATTATCGCTAATCGGGTCGAAAATTGAGAACTCATAAAGCGAGAGTTTTTTCCCCAAAGGAATGTTACAATATTGAGGACATTGGTTCCAAATGAAAAAATATATTTCAAATTTTTGTCAAAAAAAAAACAATAAAGAAATAGACAAAAACATTTTTTTTTTAAAAAAAACATAAAATTGCATTTTCAATCGCAAAAATAGTTTTGACAAAAAATAAAGAATAAAATAATGTAATAAATGACAATATAAATTATTGTTTGTCAATTTGATTTTGGACAAGTGGGGAAGCCTTCGAGTGTTGTTTGTTTGCAACATAAATTGATATTGCTCTTCTTTGTTTCTTGCATGAATTGTGTTGGCTAGGGTATCGTCGCATCTTTTTTAAATAAGGATAGTTTTTTCAACAAATTTAAAAATATTGATAAGCAAAATGAACACTGTTTCGTGACAAAGAAATGGCTTGCAAAGAGTCACTGAGGACAGCCTTCTTCCCCACGAAAGCCTGTGTGAGGCTAGCGGTAGAGGTTTCCTATTCTTGCCAACGTAAATTCGCCGTTTCCTCGTTTCTAAAAATCAAATACATCCTCCTAACGTAGTATGGTCGCAGGTGTATTGAGTTGGGTGCGAATTTTAAAAAAAAGTCGCAGGAATCTAATTTATATTCTTTTCTGAAAAATTCTCCTAAAGATAAAAACTTATAAATCGGGATTCTTAAAACCAGATCTATCGTTTATACTCGTACATTAGTAGAAAACTTCCTCGCTTGTATGTTGATCTAGTTTACCATTTCTTTGATTCTCTAGGAATATGTAGCTGGTTGTTGACTTACGTTGGATGTAATGTGGAGGCAGTTGTGGTATGAGGTAATCTACGTCTCCCCTAATGTCTTAGGTGATGTACAGGCGTATGTCTGTTACATCTGTGAGACCACCATATTAGAAAACACACAAATTCCAAATTTTTCATCAGTATATTGTGTTTTGTAGGTATGTGGGTGTTTTACCTACAAGTTGTTGAATTATAATGAATAATTCAGAAAAATTGTTACAATATGTCATTTTTGTTTACTATATTATTATCCTTAGAGAATTTTTGAGATTTTAATTGTACCAAGGATTGGTGGTGCTTAGATTTAGAATTTTGTGTGTATGAGTGTATGTTTGACCGACATTGCATACAAACACACATACAGACACACAATATAAATATAAGACGCGAAAACTATATATACAATAGTTGAGAAATAGAAACCCTATACCAATTTAGATTGGCTTATGTATTTGGTACTGGTGGTATGTATGTGTGTGTTTTGTATATGTATATAGATATACAAGTGAATGTACAGGCTGTGTAGTAGTAAGAGAAAGAGAGAATCGGAAGCTAATAACGGTTTCTCCCCACTCTCTCTCTCTGACACCCTTTCTCTTGCTAGTTATCTTTCTCATCTTTCTATCTTTGTCTCTCAGTAACTCTATTCTGCACAAAACACAGACATATTCACACAGCATACACAAGAGATAATCCTAAATAAAAAGTGGAAGAAAGAGAGAATTACACAAGTTTCTCTCACTGTCTCTCTCTTTCTGCACCAACGTAGACAAGCTTTTCCATTTTCCCAGAGTACGTTTTGTTGTGTAAGTGAATGAGGAAAACCTTAGTTTCATATCCTCTTTCCTCTCCGTAACTATTATACTGTTGAATGTGTCGACAAAACAATCACAGGTGGCTAATTGGTATAGTCAAGATAACTCTATGTATATATACATCTTCCATACTTACGAGTTATATACCTCAACAAATAATCTCTTCTTCCTGTTAAGATTCTTATATTGTTACCAAGTTAAATTTTGTTAGCTAAAGTTTGGATTCACTTTATTGTTACCTACTAATTACGCCAGCCGGGAGATCCCCAATTTGAAGTTTATACTCGTATATTATGTAATTAGTAATTAACAATAACTTTTTTTTTTAAAGAAACTCATATGGCTATAAAAGTTGATAAATATTGTAATATTTATCTGATAACTAATCTGCATTAATCATTCGCTTCCAGGAAGTGCAATTTACAATTAAATATTCCCTCAGCACAGGAACTCTTTTTCCTTTTTCCTAGAGTACGTTTTGTTGTGTAAGTGAATGAGTAAACCATTGCCTTCTATCCTCTTTCCATTATCCTATACCTCGCCATTACAGCCATCATAATAAACAGCATAAGGCTCCACACACTTGATTAATGCATACCATTAACAATTAGGCATACGCTGTCTGGGCAGAAATAATACTGTTACTCTTTTTTAAGTAACATCTGGCAGGAAAAGATACAGCAATTTTGTTCAAGAGCTGCAAATTTTTTGTACTCGAAGCGACCAGTCTCCCAACAAGAGCACAGAAATGAGGAGCAAGCCAAGTGAACATTGCTCTGGACAACCGGCTCGAATCTGGGACAATCATGAACAGAAACGTTTTGAGAAATACATTAATCTGAGCAAAAAAAAAAGAAGCTGGATACGCTTACAGTTTTTCTCACGGGACATTGTAGTCACTGGGGGGAAACTGATGGTGCTGCGATGAGAATGCAGAGGCGTCTGTAGATTTGGTAGGGAACTGTAATACACTTGCTAACGGACGGCTATACTAACGTTCAGGGAAGGATCAGAATCCTGGGTATATAGGAACAAATCATGGTAGAAACTACACAGGTTCATAGGATACGTCATCAAAGGCGCATCTCTGAAGGTTTATTGAAGGGTAAGATTAGGTGAAAGTAGTAGGGCTCTCATGATGTGTTTTCTGACGTGTTTTGATGCGAGTACTTATGACTTAACCTGTGAATCTTACAAAATACTCTGAGATACTGACTTTTACAGAAGAAGTGAGAATGAGGGTGTGTGTGAGAGAGAGGGTGTGAGTTGATAACATGGCATACTTAATGAATGTGATCTGCACATAATATTTGTTCTACCACCTTTGGGTGGAGTCTGATTTACTCCAACAGGAATAGTTTGGGCGACGTTTCTTCTGACGTGCGTCTAGAATAGCTATGGTAAGGTTGTAACGCCAGTCTCCTATCTAAATCGCTTTCAACTTATGGATCTATTAGCAGCGCCCATTCTAGAGGCCGGCAACCCGGACATTTGACCGGGGCGCCATTTCGACTGTAAGAGTGAGAAAAACATTGATCAACTTAAAGGGCGAGAAAAATATTGACTAAATTAATAGAAAATTTTACATATCGATATTTTGGTTCGATAAAAATTTACAGAGCATAGCGTATTTATATTATGTCTAAAAATATTTACACTATTATTAAAAATTAACGGAGAATTAAGGACGTGCTTGAACTTGTTGGAGCATAATATACCTGTCTGAACAGAATAGCATTAGCTCGCCAGCAGAGTGCTGCGTTAGCTTGAGTTTGAACATGTATAGATTTGTTTAAAAATATTATTTATATTCTTAAGGGGGGCAATTTGTCTTTTTGTCCGGGGCGTCGTAACCGCTAGAGCCGGCGCTGCTATTAGGGTCCTGAGAATTTCCATCAAACCTGAACTCGTTCTGAAAGAAATAGATCTGGTAAGGGTGCCTTTGGACTCAGGAGATTGCCATCAATAAGCTACCAATAGGGGCTTATATAAGCTACCACTGATAAGCTACCAATCTGTTAAACTTGTCCTGCTTTATGGGTAGAAGTCACCTTCACTCTCCAAAGTTTCAAATTCAATTTTATATAGAAATAAAATAAAAAATAAAAATGTTCTTTCATTTAATGTTGAGAGTACAATGGGAAATGGAACTTCAATCAACATTTTGTTCGGGATAAAAGTTGTTTCAAATTTGATTTTAATTGATTTTATTCCGTAATTTCTTGTAAACTATTAGCAGAGAAAAACGGAAGAACCTGTAAGCCTAAATACCAACTCTCTTACCCCCCCCCCCCACCAAATTCATCTGTTTTTCTGTGATGTCGGAACAAACAGACACACAGACAAAAGATAGAAAGAAGACGGAAAAATAATAAGTGTTTGTCTGACAATGATATGATACGTAAAGGAAACACAAAATGGCGCAAAAATTCGAAAAGTGCACACAGATGTTATTGTTTATTTATTGAATTTCCTTTTAGTGGAAATGTGGGTCAGTTGTGTCCAAATATCCTATTCTGCTTCATTAGTTGCCGCCGCTCCCACATTTGGCAAAGATAAAGTAATTGATTCAAACAAAATCATTCGGGTGTTAATATATTAATTAAAAACATTAGGAGTAATAATGTATAGCCCTTGCTAGCTCAGTGTTAATGTTCTCGCCTTTGGTGCTAGCGCCTTTGGTCTAGGTTTGATTCCCATAGGGACAATTTCTAAATTTGGCACATATGCTTAAAAATTTCGTGAGAACAGAAATGATTCCTTTCAAGTAATCTGCAAGGGAGGACCAAATTAAAAATAAAAACCCAGAAGTTTTTCTTCAAATAACCAAAATTAATAAGACATTTATTTGTATAGAAACATATTTTAGGGATAAATTTTCCTTAGAACAGTTCCATCTTCCCAATTATTTTTAAGGGGAAATTCTTTATGATCAATTTTGAGTATTCACCACTTTTAAAATATCCAAGTCTTCAGCGTAAAAGGATTCTCATGTCTTTACCTTCCGGTAAATCCGACTATGATTTTTTTCTATTGGTTACTCAACTCATTAGCAACTTTAGGACTTTTCCGTTTTCTCATCTCTATAGAATGAGAAATCCCTGCCTTATTCTGATAATAACTAGCCTTCTTCTATAAGACAAAATATACTACTAAAAATCTTCTTTCTATTATTTGAGAAGACTCTCTTCCGGATTGGTTAATGGGGAGGAAAGTTCGATTTTGTACCTTTAATAGGACTTAATAAGTTTTGTCTTCTGTTTTTCAATAGCCGATCTAAGAAGGCATTCTAATCAGTTCTCAGTTTCACCCTAGAAATCCTTAAACTCATTGAGTGTACATTTATCAAGTGCACTCAACCGGAATAAATACATAAATAAATGAATATAAACAACTTGCTCAAATTAGCTGTGCTGTTTAATAAGCTGATTGGAATGTACAAGTAATCCACTAAGGTCAGAAATGCTGCAGAGCTTGTTTTAGCAAACGCAGAATTTGAAAACGATTGCTATATAGAGAAACCGCTTTTTTGGGCCAAAAGGCTGTCTTTGGGATGCAGTTGCGTCCTGCGTCTCGTTCGATGTTTAGCGTCTCTCTCTCTCAAATAGCCATAAATCGTCTTGTAAAGCAAGGCAATACAATATCTATTTTCTTCCTAAACACATTCAAGCGGCTATCGCCTTGGATTCAGCAACATTTTAACACATTAGCAAATGACCGATGCCTCGTAATTAACTGAATGAATCTTGACTGTCTGTCTCTCATATATATACGTACTACAAAAAGGTAAGCCTCTCCTCTCTGTGCGAGTGGGGCTGTTTCTCTCCGCTAGAGTGGATGAGTGGTGGGGGTTCACCAAAACCCCTACACATTCATCAGTTTGGCACTTTCCTTTATCTTTAAAACTTTTTGGTGAACAAAGTGCTTTAAAAAATGGTCGCCAGTATTTCCACATCTTCACCAAATACTATGAATATAAGCTAACCTCTGAAACAGAAAGGTAAAATGGGACTAATAGTTGAATAATCCGGCTCGAAGGACCAACCGTTTTTAAAGCAAGCGACTGTTCAATGTACTCAATAGTATTCACTGGATCTGAGAATCAGAGAACTGCAACGTGTTGGCCAAATTGTTCTGCAACAAGTTGATTAATTAAATAAAAATGTATTAACTATTAATTAATAAAAATTAATAAGCAAAATAATTGCTTTAATTTTTTTCGTATAGCCTCTGGATTCGCTTCTTTCCCACCTAATATTGATGAAAATTTCCAGGAAAGGTTACATATTATATTAATAGTACAGCCCATATGAATGCCACGCAGCACTTGGTTCTGTTTTTCCATTCTGCTATAATTTGAACGGTATTATTATAACATTTTTCCCCTAATAAAATTATTGACACGCTCAGGAAAGTATAGTTTGGAAAGTTAATTTATTTCACCAAGGTTATCTTCTATTCTCATATTTTATTACATTTATTTATTTTATTTTTTGCATGAAAAATAGAGTACTTGAGAGTTCCTTATATATTATCGGGCGATTTTGTCTTATTTTTATTAACACTGAATTCATTCATAACGGGCATTCTATCTTTTTATTACTATTATTATTATTATTAAAGTAATGAGAGGTCTGAGTACTGATAAGCGTCAATATATGGATGACTCACCAAATAAATCACTAATGTATATTATGAATTATTACTATCATGCGACTACGATATTTTTTTATTGATTAGTATTATGAATTCCTTTAGAAATTTTTGTCGATGTTTAACATCAATTTTGTTTTGTCCCACCTAGTATAACGGTCAAATACAAAATGGCTTACTTACTTCAGATCTTCATTTCCGCCTAATTATCTTATGCCTTTTCTTTCAATATTGCAATGAGTTTTTTCGTTATTGCTCACTTAACTACATAAAACAGTCATTACAATTAATAATTATGGATAACTTGAATTATTGCATTTTTTTTTATAATAAATTTATATTGCACAATTTGATAATTTATAAAATATATACGAAGATCAAATTAGTAAAAAAATTCTAAACTAGTTTTTTCAAAGAAATAATTAATTATAAATAATTAGTCAATCACAGTGTAGAAACAAAGGAGAGAAATGTGGGTGTATGTTAGGCCAATCAGAAATTTAAAATTATCATGTTGACCACGCCCATATTTCACACTTTCACATATACACGGTGAGTGGTTAGTTATTTATAGGTTCAAAACGAAAAAAATACAAGGAAAATTTCTCAAACGAATTCATAATTTTCAGTTATAAAAACCAATCAGTAAAAAATATCCATCTTTACTGTCTGCTACATGCAATTAAGAGGAAGTATTCTAGACATGCCAAATTTTCTATATAGAATTTTCACTGGAAGTAATCGTTTTGAGGTCTCCTAAATCCAAAAAGTGGTTTTTAGAAAATCGTGTCAAATTTGGAGGCAGTCGATTGTGTGTGTGTGTGTGTGTGTGTGTGTGTGTGTGTATGTGCGTGTATGTATGTGTATGTGAACAGCATAGCTCACACACGAAAATTCGCAGAAAGTCCAAATATGATATTCTCTTTACATATCACCATGGGATCCGAGTTATCTGTCAAAATTCCTCTACCGGAAGTGCATATTACTTTCGATTATTTTGCGATTTTTTCAAATTAACGATTTTCTTTAAACTTGTTTTATTAATTACACATATTGAGAGCTATAATTTTATTTGAAACATTTCTCTAGGAAAATTCATTTAAGGGCTTTAAAAAGACTGGATGGGTTACGTTTTCTGATAAAGTGCTGATTCCGTTTATTATACAATTCTATCGTCTAAATAATATTAATTAAATTTAAATATGTTGTTGGAATCCCGAGTTTGAAGAAAATGATTGACCAGAAATGGTTTTTTACCGAACAGTTTTTCAGTTTTCTTCGTTGTTCTCCATAAAAACTCTGACGGATTTCTTGAAATTTGATATACTAACCATGAATATGGGAATCTATAAGTTTTGTATGAAATTTTTTCCGGGAAAGTTCATTTAAAGAGGTGGGGCGTGAGGGAGAGTTATGCTTTTCTCAAACAAGTCATGTTATTAGGTTTAGATTCTCCCAATAATATAAAATTGAAACAAATAGTCATTTAGTAAAAATTACAACATCTGGTATTTATCCATCGTAGCACGCATATTGATTTTGTTCCTGAACGGTTTCGGATTTTCATTTATCGTCAGAGCACCAAGTTCGTATAGAGAGTTCATTTCAACGCAATGTTTCTGTTACATTCACACTCGTTAGTTTGTTGGTTCTATATATGTGCGGGAGGTTATAAGGTTATGTTACTATATCTGTGTGTTTCACGACAAAATGGAATTATTATAATTAAGGAATATGCATGCTACAACGGTTAAAGTACCAGATTTTTTCCAGCATTGCGGACCCATCCACACATTCAATAAAAATTTGTCAACTACAATTCTGTTAACTGCTGAAAAGAAAGCCGTGTGAGTGTTTCACACCAGATTTTTTAACTTTAGGTATTTTAAAACACTATATCACTGACCTAAAATTACATCTAATCATTATAACAGATAAGAATTTTATTTGTACCGTATAGAAATGGATGTTGGCTTGGTAAAATAAATGATTAACTATGACTTCAAATAGATTGCCAGAATTATGACATGACAGATTGGTAGCCTTAGAAAGAAATTATGGTAATTAAAATCAATTGCAATTTTGGTATTTCTAGTTAAAGGCAAAATTGAATGGTGGGTATGATAGCAATTCTGGATATCAAAGCTTATCAATTTCTACATCAGCAAGCAATAAACATAATAATACTTAAATACAAGAACCAGTAATAAATCATTAGATGTCAAAACATTAAATTCAAAATATAATGAATATCTCAGGAAAGTCAATATAATTAAGAGTTAGGAGAATTCTATTTATACTTCAAAATTAACGTTATTAAATAATTAGCCGATTAATGATCACGAATAATAAATTCATCAAACATTGTTGAATATGTGGATCGATCCGCAATGCTGGATAACATATGGTATTTTATCCGTCGTAGCATGCATATTTATTTTCTTCTTGATCGGTTTCGGATTTTCATCCATCGTCAGAGCAAATTCTCCAAGTTCGTCTAGAGAGTTCACTTCAACGCAATTGCGCAGCAACGCTTCAATGCTCCCCACATAATTATATACACCCAACATGCGTGAGTAACAAGTAAAGAAACATTGCGTTGAAGTGAACTCTCTACACGAAATTTGCTCTGACGATGGATGAAAATCCGAATCCGGTCAGGAAGAAAATAAATATGTATGCTACGACGGATAAAATACCAGACCAAACATTATTGAAATTATATGAACTATAAATTGGAAAATTTAGAAATTTACACGCTTAGTAATGTAACAGCAAGAGAGCAAACAGCAACCAAAGAGAGCAAGAGAATCTCAACCACTCTCTCGAACCAATTCTCTCCATCCAACACATCCATTATAGTAATAATACACAGCTATCAGAAAGCTTGGACCGCTTTTTAATAGCTTACCGAATTTATAAACCGTATGATAAAAGAAATATGTTAAACAATATATAACTACCAATAGTATTAAAGTATTATTGGCAATAAAAAATATAGAACAATGAAATAATTTATATCATTTCGCAATAGGCGCATTAAATAATGCAGGTTTTTATATAATGCAAAGAGGAATGTTTGAGTTCAGATTACTTTATTAGAGATGTTTATTTAATTCAAATAAATTTACTTAATAGTATTACTTATTAAAAAGTGCATTATTCCTATTAATTAATTAATTTACATTATTAGAAGTAATTAAGAAGGCCTCGAGTAATTTTTCGTTTAATCATCCACAACCAGGAGGAAGGAATCAAAAATGATTCGACAAAGAATGTAAACGGATGAGACTGAAAACATTTAATTTATTAAATAGGTACAGGCATACTAATGGAATGGAAGATAGAAAAAATTATACTGATAGTAAACGCGAATATAAAGCCTTATGCAACGAAAAACGGAAGCAATATTATTTAGCAATAATAGAGCAATTCAAAATGGTAAATGACTCAAAACATTTTTGGGACTTAGTTAACACTTACAAAAAGCGTTCCTCTGTAATAAGCGCGGAAATAAGTGCTCTAAATTGGCTAAACTATTTTCGAAATTTGTACAATCCTCCCTTGATTAATGATAAAATCTCTTATGTCGAACCATTGGTACTAGATGTTGATATGGATAAAGATTTCACGATAAATGAACTGAGACTCGTATTAAATAACTCTAAAAATAATAAAGCCCCTGGAAATGACCGTATTCCCTACGAGTTTTACAAAAATGCTCCTGATCAAATGCTTCAGCTATTATTGAAAGTCTACAATAAAATGTATGAAACAGGAAAAACGCCTGCGTGCTTTAAGCATTCAATCATTTTTCCCATTTATAAAAAAGATGATATTAACTGTCCAAGCAATTATAGAGGGATTTCATTTGCTAACACTATAGGCAAAATTTACACTGGACTCCTGTTAAAGAGGTTAACGGAATTCATTATAAATAATAACATATTAAAAGAGTTCCAGGCAGGATTCCGTCAGGGCTACTCAACTTGTGACAACATCTATACATTAATGAGTCTGGCGGAGATATCCATTACTAAAAAAAGGGGTAAAATGTATGCGTTTTTTGTGGATTTATCTGCGGCTTTTGACCGGGTTGATCGGCATGCCTTGATTTATAAATTGCACTCGTTAGGGATCTCCACTAAGTTCGTAGAAGCTATTAAAGACTTATTGAATGGAACGACGAGCTCAGTATGGTGTAAGGGAGGTTTAACTAATACTTTTGATATAAATATGGGGGTAAGACAAGGTTGTTTGCTAAGCCCGCTCTTGTTTTCATTATTTTTAAACGACCTAGAGGATTTCATCGAAGAAGGCGGAATTAAAGTTAATAATGTTAATATAAAAATTTTAGCATACGCCGATGATATAGTGGCAATTGCATCGAATTCGTATTCATTACAAAAAATGATAAATTCAATTGATAGGTATTGCAAGCTGTGGAATCTCCAGATTAACTTAAAAAAGTCAAAGATAATGGTGTTCAAAAATGGAGGCAAACGGGCAAGCAGGGAGAAATGGTTTTTAGATAAGGAGCAAATAGAAATAGTAAACAGTTATAGATATCTAGGAATATTACTCACACCAAGTCTTTCTTTAACTAAACACTTTGAAGATAGGATTGCAAAAGCAAAATTTGGCTTGAACACAGTGTGGAATAGTTTTATAAGTAATAAAAATGTACCATATTCGGCTAAATTAAAATTTTATTATTCCGCACTAAGGTCAATATTGTTTTATGCAGCACAAATTTGGGGCGGGTGCGAATATCGAGAGGTAAACAAATTTCAATTGTATTTTCTTAAAAGAATGTTTGGTTTACCATTCAATACACCAACTTATTTCTTATATATAGAAACTGATGTTAACTCTCCATATTTGCACACGCTACAACTGCATCAAGATTATATCTTAAAAACGCTTGCATTGCCCGATAACAGGTATCCGAAAATTATAACAAAAGAAATTATAAGCAAGAAAACCTTTTGGTATAACAATCTTTTAAAACTAATAGAACACTGTGGAATGCAAATCGAAACAAATAATTTAACCTTAGACAATATTGATATGTGGCAAATGGTGTTTGGAAAAGTGCGCTCCAAATTAGAAATAATTAATAAAGAAAATTGTGTTAATAGGGCAAGAAGTTCTACCTCTGGTCGTTTATATTGTAAATTAAATTATGAATTAGATGGTAATAATAAATATCTAAATGACCATTTCCATTTTAATGACATAAAATGGATCTTGAAAGCCAGAGGAGGCTTGCTTTATCTCAATAGTGCACCTTCAAGAGAACTCCCACATCGGCTGTTTTCTTTATGTAATAAATCTCTACCGGAAGACCTGTATCATTTTTTGTCAGTCTGCCCTATATTGAAAGAGTTTCGGCAAGCGTATCTTAATAAAAGCGAATTGACGATGGAAGAAACTCTAAAATATTTAAATGGTGATCTCCAATGGAGACCGATTATTAATTACTGCAAAGATGCATGGAGGTATAGAAAAGAATTGATATCAGAATTTAATTTCTAAAATCAAGTGAAATAAATAAAAGTAGCAAACATTGTTATATGGATAATAGTTTTCTATAAAAATAGTTAATAAACAACTTATAAAATAATAATAAGTAGTTAAAAAATACGTAGTTAAGTATGATAAATGAATAATAAATTGTAATGGTATCATAAGGTACAAACAACAACCCCGCTGATGGTCTCACACCTAGCGTACGTCTTTATTTTATTTAGTCTATTATTTTAACAAGGATTTTTTATTTATTATTTATATTAAAGGTAATTTATAATTTTTGTGATTGTTTACTTTTTTGTTATTATAAAAGGAAAATAAAGACTTTATCTATCTATCTATCTATCTATCTATCATTATTAGAAGTATTGTAATCGTATCAAATTTTCGATATCGCGTTTTCACCGGAAATACACATTTTGAGATTCCTTTACTCCAAAAAAAGTGATTTTCTGAAAATGGTCCACGTGTAAGGGAAGAGCGCAGCTTGAAACAACGGAAAATCGCAGAATCTTGAAACTTGATATTCTGCTTAGATATCACAGTGAGATCTGACTGTAAGTTATCTGTCAAAATTCCTCAACCGGAAGCATCACTTTACTATTTTTTTATTTTTTTCACTTTTTGGCGACTTTCTCAGAACTGGCTCCAATGATTGTCAACAATATATTTAAAGAGCTACAACTCATATTTAAAATATTTCTCCTGGAAAATTCATTTAAGGGTACTTGTTGGGGATGGGTAGGGTTCTTTAAAGTGCTATTTCTGTTTATTACACAATTCTATCATCTAAATAATAATTATTGGAATTAAATATGTTGTTGAAATTCCGAGTTTGAAGAAAATCGGATGGCCAGAAGTGCGTTGTTACTGTAAAGTACTTTTCAGTTTTCTGTTCTTTTCTCGATTTTATTTAAACTCAGTATGTGAACTGCATATACCAGAAAGGCAACTTTTATTAGCAACATTTCTCCGGGTAAAACATTAAAGGGATCTTCTTGGGGAGGGGAGGTTATGTTTTCCTCTAAAGTGCTATCTTAGTTGATTATACAATTCTATTACGTAAACAAAGTTAATTTTAAATAAATAAATTGCCAAAATTCGGAGTTTCAAGAAAAGTTATGGACCGAAAGTGCGTTTTTACTGGACAGTTTTTTTACAGTTTTTGCGATTTTCTGCATAAAAACACGGACGAATTTCATTAAATTTGGTGTACTAACTATAATATTTGTCAATAACTGTTTTACACATTGGAAAGAGAAAGTTGTGTGAGTGTTTCACACCAGAATATTTTTACTAATTGATTGATTTCCCTTTCTCTTGTAATCGGGTCAAATATTCAAATTTCACATTTTTCACCGGAAACACATGGCAGAAAATATTACATATTATACAGCAGAATTAATTGTTTTTAGTGAATGATTGAGGCCCAAGTTACGAAACTAAATTGAAAAGGAGAAGTGAAGGCGCTCATATTGTACTGGCGAGTGTGAGCATATATATGTGTAGAGTGCGCGCGCGATCGTGTGCTTAGTATTGGTTTGGATACGTTTGACATGATTTAAATTGTGTGTGAGTATGTGTGTATAGTAAAGGTATTTCCCAAGGCTTATTTGTCATCAGAAAAGTTATCGTTGGAATACTTGGTGATGTATGTATGCTGGTGGCAGGGGGAGACCGCTGATGAGTATTATGATAGCCTCAGAAATTTGTGGAAGGGAAAAAATAGAAGCACATCAGGATAACAACAAGAGCTTTGTGCGGGGAATAGTTAGCAAGTCGGGACACGTCCTTCTACCCCGTCTGCGTTCACCTTTATCACTACAACGTACTGATGCTGTTTGTGCCACTTACTCTTCCACGTTACCTCCCTCCCCCCTCAAAAAAAATCCTCCTCTAAGTCACGTGATAGATTCGTCAAGGTTGCCCAAACACCACCAAGAGGCCGACAGCTAAACCCAATACCCGTCCCGCCAATAACACATCCCCGTCACCAGTCGGCGTACCACAACTAAATCATATTCCAAACCTCACCGTTATGGTGCGCTGCGATAGTGAGAGTACTTTACTTTCTATACCTGTTCACAGAGGGCGCACCGTTCTCACTACTATACTTTATCACTGCTCTATGGTGTCTACAATTCTGGTCTACAACACTTGGGAACAATTCCCAATGCTCTCTATTTCTTCAATATATTCACCTATTTCTCCTTAGATACGGGAGGAATTTTTTTTTCAGAACGTCAGAAACGACTGAAAAAGGCTCCATTTTCTGTCGATTGCTACTCTAACCTGTTCCGTCCCATGTCCAACGCTATATGTAGGCAGATCGTTCTACTCTTTTTCTGCATAACACCTGCCAACAGTACACATTTCTAAACACACCCTCCCTCTTTCTCCTCTCTGCCATGTTAGCTTTTCAGGGAAACCTCACTTCCCCCAATATTTATTTCACTTACTTCAATTTCCTTTCTTTATTATCCTCGCTTTCAATATTTTATTTGATATTTTCACATAATACTCAATATCGCCTTCAACAGTTCCCCATTTTACGCATTACTTAAAGACCGTCGCTGACTAGGATGTTTGCAATATCTCCTGTGAAAAATTCAGATGATTTCTCTGGCTACAGCCTCGTAATTTTAATTGCGTTTTAATTTTTTTTTTTAAGGTTTGGAAGTTTCCTAAATTACTCAGTTGCCCTTCAAGCAGAACGAAACGTTAAACTGAAATAAAAGTTATTAGCTGAGCTTAAGATCATAGCTATCCCCTGAACCGTATTATTTGTTCATCACTCACTGGAAAGTCAAAGTATTTTCTAACAGTTTTAAAGAACGGACAATTACAAATTATATGAAACAAATTTCCACTTTCATTGTTACATAAATTACAAGGCTTACTAATATTATCAATTTTATCTGTTAGATCACTCCTCTTATTGCAAGTTTTGCATAATGCTTTCCAGCCAAACGAATCTGGGCAAGTAGTCTTAAAAATTTAATTGGAATATCTAAAAGTAATTAAGATTGGCAGGATGGTTCTTTAGGCAATATTAATGTATTATGATTTATGACAATAAACTTGAGATATTGGCTGTAAAGAAAATAACACTATGTAGCCGAGTCACATTTCCCCTCACAACATCACTAAAACTGATTTTTTCCCCCAAAAAAAGTTATAAGCAAAATTTGTTTTGGACCATTATGCGTAGGTGTAATTGATATACAAGTTTAAAGAAAGTCGTTCGATCCATTAATGAGTTGATTGGGTAACAAACCTGATAAATCCATTCAGTAAAGTGTTATCGCTCTCGTTGACGGAATTTGCCCAAAAACACTTTTTGTCGAAACATTCTAATAACATCGAAATAAAGTTCGAACTTTCTGTGATTTTCTTCAGGTTTTGAGTTGTCCTGACCATACACAGACAACGGCAATACACGCACTCAGTGCGATTTTTCAAATCATCTTTTTCGTGTTTGGCAGACTTCAAAACCTCAAAGAAGCGGAGATTACTCAATTTTGGAAAATTTGTCACCAGCCGGCAACTATGTTTTGCGCTTGTTTATATGAAGTAAAGTATCATTTGAAGAAGTTTTTCAAAAAACTCAGATGAGTTGCTTTTGATTTTCACCAGAAATATGTTGCTCACTAATATTCAGATTTGGCTTTATATTTTTATTTGAAAATTCTATAAAAATTTCATTTTGGAGTTATTTTATAAATATTGTTTAGAATTTTAAAAGTACTACCTAAATTACCTACATTTAAGGGTAAGAAGTATTTTGGAGGCAGTGTGCGAAGCAAATTTGGGAAAATCCGTTCTGTAAAATTTCACTTTCTGTTTACGGATTTTGACTGCAAACTAACATGTCGGGTTTTCCACTGCAATAGCTAGTTCAAATATAAACTTCCTGTGATTTTTTTATTTTGGTGAAACTTTTCTCTCTTTCTCTCCCCTCCTCGTAAACAAACAAACACACACACACACACACACACACACCTCAATTGTTAAAAATATTTATACTTACTCTTACTCCTAGTAACAGGAAGTATTGTGATTGTGTCAAATTTTAGAAATTAAGTTTTCAAGGGATGTTTGGAGGTCACCTGAGTCCAGAAAAATGTTTATTCTTATGTATGTGTGTTCGTTTGAACATAAGATCTCATAAACGGAAAATCGTAGTAATCTTTACCATCACCGCATTTGGCAAGAAGGTTTTGGTCAAAATCCAGTAACACAAAGAAACTTAATGAATTGTTTTTCCCCGAGTTATTTGCGATTTTTTCGCGTCTATCGAATAAATGTCTATAGAAATTACGTTTTCACCGGAAATATACGAATATATCATTTAAAACATTTTTATAGATAAACTTGATTTTAGGTGGTTTTGAGTTACATGTGACGCTAACTTTCAAATGATTTCAGTTCAGTATTATTGGCGCATATTCTAAACTACAATGTAATCACACAACCTCCTTTAAAGGAAATGGCTATTTTTTTTTTTTAATTGTAATAAATGCTGTTAGAGAAACCGAATGATTGCTTCACACCAGACTTTTTGTTTTCATCAGCAAGGAAACGCCAAACATGGTTTTCCGGTGAAAATGCAATTTGACACGATCGCAATGCTTCTTAACAGGAGTAAGAGGAAGAAGAAGAAAAAAGGAAGTCACCATTCTGAAGTAGTTTTTATCTTACCAATAAAATGACGTGATTGTCCGCTATAAGAAACTGGCAAACCAGACCATTGACAAATACGGTCTCTCTAATACGGTTCCTCTATACATCAACACAAGTTTAATCCGTTGTGGTAAATTTTACGGCTATTATAACGGTAATAATTAACATATTTAAAATAAATTAAACATAAATTGTTCCAATGAACAATAAATATAAGAGTTGTTACTACATACGTCCACATATACAGGGTGTTTGCGGCAGACTGACAGACTAATATCTCCATAAAATTGAGTACATATATATACATATATTGGCCATTGTCTGCTGGCCGCTTGCACATGGACAAATAACTGGAGGTATGCTGCTACATTAACGCAATTACCTATTGCAAATATTGTTTTTACCTAAATTAACCATTTAAACAGTTGTTTCATGGTTATTTTCGAATTAGTGTTTATTATGTTCTGTTATGTTTTATGGCTTGATAATTTTATTTAAATAACAATAATAACTTGAACCCTAAATAAATAATTACCAATGGTAGAATTCCTACAACAAGGTTCAATATTTCAAGTGTTCATGTAGTTCATGTCATTACGCGGCCAAGATCGATTTAATATTTGAGAGTCGTCAGGCTGATTCAGGCTGGTATGAAGCTGTCTGACCAAACAATAGTCTGGTGTGAAACTTTATTATGTCTATTATGAATAGATGGGATTTACCCGGTCCTTTTACAAAAAGGACTAGATATGCTCTTACCATTCCTGTTTGAATCTTTAAGGCATGTATAGCCCGAAGATATTCACCGGTACTGTGGCGTAGTGTCAAAGTGATCTACCTCCACAAACTGTCCAGAGTGTCTGACCTTACGCCAGGCTGGTACAGACCGACTAGCCTATCCTCTTCCCTAAGCAAAGTTCTGGAAAGATTGGTGACAGATAATATATTAAGGATGAGGTCTTGAATATAACCCCCCTAAGTGCCCGCCAATACGATTATCAACCAGGCAGGTCGGCAGAGGCCGCACTGGTTGACCTCAATAAACTTCAATCAAAATTCTTGGAGGAAAAAGAAATTGCGGTAGCCACCTTTTTAGACATTGAGGGCGCATTCAGTAATGTCTCGCGCACCTCGGACACCAACTCTTTCCATAAAAGAAGAGTATCAGCAGCGTTATGCGGCTTGATGGAGTCTGGTCTAAGAAATCGGATCAACATTTCCACAATAGGCCAGACCACTCTCAGGGTAAATGTAGGGAGGGGTGCCCACTGGGAGGGATTTTGTCCCCTCTGATGTAGACACTGGTCGTTGATGACCTCGTCCACCAACTACCTACGAATGGCTACGATTACCTGAGCTACGCAGATGATTTGGCGATTGTAGTAAGAGGTAAATACAATAGTACGATCGCAGAGCGGGTGCAAGCAGCTCTTAACTTGGTCAGGAACTGGTGCAGGGAGGAGGACTTGTCCATAAATCCCCATAAAACCGTAATAGTTCCTTTCACATTATGCCACAAGCTGGAAGGCCTTAGACCATCATCACTTGGGCACACTCCGATTCCATTTGCGCTGGAGGCTAAGTATCTTGGAGTACCTTTTGACTGCAGACTCACTTGGAATCAACTTATTAACAAAATTTCACACAAGGCCAATGCCTCATTCAGTAGGTGCAGACGGCTTTATGGGAGAAACTGGGGCCTGCGTCCAAGTTTGACACTCTGGATCTACACCAGGATCATCAGACCAAGACGCTGCAGAAGGGGGTGGTGGAAAGGTTGGGTGGGATCCAAAGGCAAGCTGCCTGGGTTCAACGGGGGCCATGAAAACCACCCCGACTGCGGCGATGGAAGTCGTCCTTAATTTGCTACCACTACATATCCTCGTTCAAGGCGAAGCCAGAATGGGAATCCATAGGCTCTTGCAGGAGCCGCCCCCATCACCTCTAGGCATGATCGTAGTAGCCAGAGGTTGATTGAGGAAATTAAGTCTGACCATTTTCTTGGAATGCCAGCCAACAGGATGGTTCCTAGGTATCACTTCGAAAGGAACTTCCAAATCGTCATACCGAGCAAAGGCGATTAGGACTGTGAACCCCAAGCTCGGTAACTCGGTGTGATATACATACGGATCCAAAACTCCGACTAGGGTCGGAGCTGGGGTTTATGGGAGCAGGCCTAAAGCTAAGATCAAGGCCAGCCTAGGGATGTACACCACGGTCTTTCAGGCTGAAGTCGTGGCGATACAACTCTGCGCTAAGGAGATTAGAAGGCAAGGCTTAGTGGGTAGGAGAGTGGCCATATACTCGATAGTCAGGCAGTCCTGATGGCACTTTCATCACGCCAAATAGTCTCAAGACTGGTGTGGGACAGTCTAACTGCCCTAACCGAGGTGGGTGCTCGGAACAAACTAACACTCGCCTGGGTGCTGGGACATGCGGAGTTTCTGGGCAATGAAAGGGGGGAAGAATAGCGAACGAAGGTTTGCAGGATACCTTCATAGGCTCTGAACAATTCTGCGGCTTGTCCAGGAACTTAATTCAAACTTCTATCAAAGGTTGGACAGAAGAACAGGGTCTGCTATGGTGGGAGAGAACACCAGGACAGAGGCAGGCAAAATTCTTTATCAAGAGACATTTGCCTAAATTCACCTGGGATCTACTGAGCCATAGCCGAAGGGATGTAAGGCTAATAGTGGGTCTACTAACTGGGCATTGTCGCCTGAATAGGCACATGCACCAACTACAACTCGCAGATAGCGCGGAATGCTGATTCTGCAAGCCTTAGGAAGAGACCTTGGTGCACATCCCTGGCGGCGACAAGGTTTCTTCTATTGGAGACAGGCAATCCCGAAGCTACGAGCTTCATGACGGAGCCGCTCTCAGCTTTGCTAGGCCTGATTAGGAGGGCGAAGCTGCGGGATGTGCTATAATTTTAGGGGATCCACAATAGATCTCGCTTTGTAGGTCGCATTGGAATGAGGCCCGTTTCCCCTCGCTTTTATTCTATTCTGTTCTGGTGTGAAACATTCACACGACTTTCTGTTAGCGCATTTAATACAATTTATAGGGAAAATTGCCATCAAAATTTAAATGATTACAAATATTTAGCTGGGTTTACTCAAAAAAAGGTGGTAGGGATAATCATGTCATTTGTGTTACTCAGATCTTCAGGTACCTGAGTGCAGCTTCGGTGAGGCAGTGCCCTCTGTCACTAATAAAGCTCGTAGCGGCTGTTTAATATGACAGGTCACATAGAATCCCCCGAATCGGGTTTTATTCAACAATAATGTTATTACAAAAAAAATAATCGATCGATATCTCTGCAATTAGTGTTCTATTCTAAAGGAAATCGTAAGAGTCGTGTTCCAGAAAATTCCAAAAATACTCAACAATCTGTTCCATAAGCAATTTATTTCTAGCCATACATTTAAAGTATCTTCATATTATATACCTAGGTGGTGGAACCATTCATGGTACTGAAATAGTACTCTAATGTTTCTGCACCGCCAGAACACACCAAAAAGTGATAGACCCTTATTTATATGACTAGATAAGTGTAGGTTTAAAGAACATTATTGGAGCGTTTTTTTGAAAACTGAAAAAAAACGTCGCAATCCCGATTGCTGGATTTTGACCTTGTTGTCAGATGCGGTAGTGTGCCTGAACGGAAAACACAGTTTGAGCAACCGTGATTTTTCATTATTGAGATTTTATGTTCATACACACTCATACCACATACACACTCATACCACATACACACTCATACCACATACACATCATACCACATACAAATACTACATATAAACATCGTTTGCCCAATAAATTGTTCTTAGAATTTGTGCGACCGACCTCAAAATTTCCGAGGATCTTTATAAAGCAAGGCGGAGAGTTACTGATTTCTGCGAGTATATAAACTTTATCCCCATTACGGACCAACACACATATTTAAAAATGTTAATTATTTACTTTAACTTACTACTAGTAGAGAAATCGCGTCAAGTTTTCCAAATCAGCTTTCGCCAGAAGCCCCCCTTAATAACGAAAAAAGTATTTACAGCGATTTATTAGTAGTATATTTGTTGCTAAAAATCACAAGAAGCTCAAATTTCATATTCAGTTTAGAATATCCATCATGGGATTGGACGTTTCGACCGCCAACAGGAATACACTTTTGTTGAATGTATTTTTCGTTTCCATTTCGTACTAAACAGAATTTGTAACGATTTCGTTTGAACAATGCATACCAACTCACACTTAATGCCTAACAATTTTATGAAAATTTTTCTAGGAAAATTGATTTTTGTGAGGTACAGGGTAACTCTAATCTTTAGAATTTTAGTATATAAGACGGTTCTAAAATCTGTGTGAGAGAAAGCAATTTTTGAATTCCTAGTTTCTGGGAAAACGGTTTTCCCAGAAATGCGAATTCATCGTGTAGGTTTCTAAAGATTTCGAGATATTTTTTTCGAAAAGGACCTCTTAAGACTCTTTAAACTTGGAATGATACCTATTCATTGATATATGAAAATTTACAAATCAAGTGACGTTGGTAAAAATTAATTACTAAGGTGTCATCAGGCGTTTTTATTTATTGCCCTCATGCGTTGGTCTAGCAGCCATCGCGCTCGCCTTTGGTGCGAGAATTCTCATGGTTCGATTCCAGTAAAGGGAAAGGTGTCCCCCCTGAGAAATAGTGGGCAGCAGCAGTTGGTGGCGAAGGCCCCCAGTAAAAATTGCGTCTGGCAAGCCTTGGTCCTTCATGGCTCTTGCGCCATAGGTTTTTTTTTTCTATTTTATTAACCCTCTTTTACTCTCCTCCCCCCCCACAAATACAAAAGATAAAACGATTTTCATTTTTGTTTTGTACACGTTTACAGACGATGTTCACAGTACTCACAATAATTGATGACAAATTACTGTGTCCGTTGATTTTGAAAAAAGAAAAGAAGAAGTTTGACAATAACGGAAGATTCCATGCACAAACTTTTTCTTTATTTTTTAACCAGCGAAGAAAGTTCGTGCACAGGACATGTGAAAACTTACTAATAGAAAAAGCTCCATTCAACTTGAAAATGTCTTTTATAACAGTTGTGTTTGGCTGTGGTGGAACAGGGGGGAAGAAAAGTTGTATAGGAAAATGTAAACGAAACTAATGAATCGGAAAATGTTTTTAGTTAAAGGAACCGATTTTCTTATATTTTTCCTACTTCCTTTTTCCTAAGTTTGCGATGGAGATATTAAAGGATATTATAACTTCAGGAGATAGTTGGGCAGATAAAATAAATTTGTTGATAGATTTGTTGGTTCGATTCTTAACTATGGGAAGCGACAAAAGTACCCTAAATAATAAAAATAAGTTTTTCATTTCTATAAGTGGGAGTTCGTGCCAGATTTTTGAAATTGAGTTTGGACTAGGCATTTTTCCAGAAATCTGAGCGTTTCTGGAGCTTTAGCAATTTGGATACCTGAAGAGTTAGTTAATCTGGGAAAATATCTTGGTTTCAGTGAATCCAAAGCGAAATTCTAGAGCCCCTTATTGCATACACACTCACTCATAGGTATTTCTGTACCATTACAGACGTACCACCTTCTGTGTACCAGTACAAACGGAGCCACAGTAGATCTTTCAGGGCGCAGTGGTTTTAATTTGATAGCCACTCCTTTTACTCGAGCTACAAGACTTTCTTTTACCGCGGTTAATACAAATTATGTGGATGTAGATTATTGTACGGGATTATTGCACTGCAGCCTGGAAGATCTATTGTGTCTCCCGGAGCCTTCCCCAATGCACAAACGGCTTCCAAGCAGTGTTGTTTAGCTGCAGACAACACTGCCCATCACCGGGCAGTGACTGATAGAGGTTCCTAAGTAGGGAAAATCTAAGGGCAGCATGCTGGATTCGCGTTGCTAGGCCAGTGCGCTACAACTGAGCTAATCCTTTCCTCCTCCTTTGGCTTGCGCCAATTAACTAGGGACGGAGACCCTAGTTTGTATACTGTGTTTGTCCTTGTCTGTAAAGTGTAGAGTGTATGTAGTTGAAGTGTTCTGTGTACTGTTCTGTGTCCATGGAGTACTGAGCTGTGGTAATCCGTGGTCGCTACCTTCCAAGTAGCTGCATGCAACAGATACCCCTGGCGGGCAAAATTACAAACTACGTATAAAATGATAAGTTTTACATATTCATCCTAAGAAAATTTAGATTTGGTGGGGGGGATAAGAACATGTCAACTAATCTTGGCAGGTAGAGAAGTGATTATAGTCTGACCTGGTAGAGCGCACCAAAAACACTGAACCAACTGACAAAACATTTGAAATTTGACACAAAAATTCGGCACAACTATCTAAAATCAAGTTTTTGGGGGCGAAATTCATATAAAAGTGATATGTTTATATCGGTACAGTTAGCGCATCAAGTTTAAAGGAAATATGTAGTTGTAGTCGTTTTTGAGAAAATTCGCAAAACTCAAATACCTAAATGTAAATTCGCACTTTCGGTTAATCGATTTTCGTCAAATTTGGAATTCTCTCAATGCTTCTTATGTATATTTATATTTTATTGAAGTGGGACTTAACCTTACAGTTCCTCACAACCACCCAAAAAATTAATTTCTTTGGGAAAATATTTGAAATGAAAGTGATAGTTATTTATTTTGTGTAAATAGTATACCTACGAAATTTAAAGAAAATACTCGAAGAGGCGTCTTGCTGACCTCGCGCCCAATGGTCGACTAAATGGTCATCATCACACCATTCAAGCATTTCTTTTCTTTTTTTTTTAAATTGGTTTATTGAATATTTACAACTACATAAATAAATATGTAACAAGTAAATAGGCTAATAAAAGTATGAACAATGACGTGACGGTCATGAGTGGTAGATATCTAGTGACAGCTACCATTAATCCTCCAGAAGGTCGCGGGGCCAACGACGTTTCAATCGCCTTGTAGGATTGCCTTGAAGTGCGGTGGAGGAGAAGGTTAGGGCGAGAGGATTCGATGAAGGGGGAGTCTGCTGTGGAATTTCTTGTACCGGAGCTTTGCTATATCGTGGACAAAAGGAATCTTCAGATCTGTGTGGATTGTATGGTTGGAAACATAATAAGGAGCATTGACTATGCGTCGGAGTATTTTGGACTGCAGGGTTTGTATTCTGTTGAGGTTAGTACGTTTTGTGGTTCCGTAGAGTTCTAGTTCGTACATCCAGATGGGTCCGAGCAGTGAAGTATAGAGTCGTTTTTTATTCTGTAGAGCGAGTTTGGAGCGCTTGTCAAGGAGTCTAGCAAGTAGTCTGAAGCGGTTGTTGCGGGAAGTCCGTTTGTCTGGTGTAGGGTTCCATGTTAGTCGCTTGTTTAGGAACATATCAAGATAACGTGGTCTGCCGGAGGGATAGGAGTGCTGAATAGGAAAACTGGAGGAAGAACTTTTTTGTTTAAGGTGACCACAATATAATGGGATTTGTTAGGGTTGATTTTTATGCTCGATTTTGTTAACCAGGACTCGAGTGATTGGAGATGGGTTTGAAGGGAGGTTTGAGCGATTACGGGATCATTATGAGAGGAAAGGATTGCGGTATCGTCGGCATAAGTATAAATGGTTGTGTTAGGATGCTCGGAGATATCAGCAGTATATAAGGTATAAAGGATAGGTGCCAGGATGCGGCCTTGAGGCTCAACGGCTAGGATGGGATAAGTTATGGAAGTGGGAGATCCTTGGGTGACTTGATAGGAACGGTTGGAGAGGTAGGATTTTAAGATAAGGTAATAGGTACTTGGTAGAATATTCTTGAATTTCTGTAAGAGACCTGCGTGCCAGACGCAGTCAAATGCTTTGGAAATGTCCAAAAAGATGCCAGCACAATATTGTTTCTGCTCAAGGGATTTGGCGATAGCATCTGCAACACCATGCAGCTGCTGGATAGTGGAATGACCATTCCGAAACCCAAATTCGTTGTGGGGGATAAATTGAAGAGGCTCTAGAATTGATAGGAGACGTTGGAGGAGTATTTTTTCTAATATTTTGCCTAGGGTGGGAAGGAGACTGATGGGACGGTAAGAGGCAGGAAGGTGAGCTAGCTTGTTACGTTTGCGGATCATACGTATTATGGAGAATTTCCATGGGTCGGGAAGTGAGTAGTTCGGAGGATTGCATTATAGATAGCTGTCAGGAATACTATAGCCTTACGTGGCAGTTGTTGAATGATGCGGGAAGTTATAAGGTCGTAGCCCGGACTTTTCTTTTTGGGAAGGTTGGTGATAATTTTAGTAACTTCAGAGGGAGTAATAGGATTAGGAGTGAGAGAGAGGGGAAGAGGAGTGTCCAGAGTTTTAATAATGTCAGCAGTGTGATTTATGTCTTGTATATCAGAATGAGGTACAAAAATGGAGGTGAGATATATAGCAAAAAGTTCAGCTTTCTCTGAGTCAGACTTTGCCCAGGAGCCATCGTCGTGACGCAGAGGGGAAGAAATAGTTTAATATTTGAGGAGACGTTTTGTAGCGTCCCATAGAGAATTGTCGTCTGCAGTAAGGGTCGAAGTGTAATTGGCATATTGTTTATTGTAATATTTATGTAGTTCGTTTTTTAGTTGTCTAGTCAGTACGTTGAGAGCACGTTTGTGAGAGGGATATCTGCTGCGCTGCCAGAGTGCTCTTGCCCGCCTTTTTTAGGCCATAAGTATCCTTAATTGTAATGGTAAATTGTAGGGGTAATGTTTGGTCTTATTAGTCGAGATGTGTGTACTTGCTTGCCATGCACTTCGTTGTATTACGCGAGTCAGATGTATAACGTTCGTGTCTAGTTCTTTACGTGTTTTAAGAGATGTTTTTCAAGTTTAGGGAATGCTCAATTGGGGTTTTGAAAAAGTCACAGTTGATCGGTGCATTGATAAGAGTAATTTTGGTAAGGACGGATTTAGGATGGATTTCCAAGGATAGAATCACTGGGCTATGATCGGAGGAAAGATCAGGAAGAGTGTATGAATCGGTATGAAATGATGATATATGAGAACATATGAAGAAATCTAAGAGATCAAGAAATTTGTTTAAGGAATTAGGCCAATAGGTAGGTTGTGAGGGAGATATGAAGGGAAGATGAGTTTGGGATAAAGTGTTATAAAGCGTACGACCTCTGGGATTAGTCACTCAGCTAACCGAGCGAGGATGCTTAGCGTTGTAGTCGCCCCCACGGATGAATTGGGGACCCAAGGACTGGAAGAACGATAGGAACTGATTGGAGTTTATGGTGTGATTAGGTGGACAATACTCTGCTGCAATATTGAAGTAAAAGGTTCAGAAAGAATGGATATTACGGTCGGCTGAAGGTAGTTTGCCGGACGGTAAGGGATAAGGAAGTGAGACAATTTATTGCGGATAAGTATAGCAGAGCCACCGTGAGCTGTTCCATCTGGGTGATCTATCCTGTACAATGTGTAGCCGTTGATGTAGAGCCGTGATTTGTCAGTGAAGTGGGTCTCTGTAATGAGGCAAATATCAATCCGTTTATCGTGAAGCAGTACGTCCAGTTCTTGTCTATGTCTGTTTATTCCGTTAGCGTTCCATAGGAGGATACTGAGAGAAATTAGGGAGCTAAGCGAGAGAGCAAGGTGTTCACCACAGAGGTTAGAAGATTAATTAGAGGGGTTACGAGGGCTTTGAAATCTGTAAGGAAGGAATTGAGGAGAAAAGAGATGTCAGTTGAGGGAGCGGGCATGGAAGGTATTGTGGATGATTGAGCTGGAGCCTGCCCCGCGACCATCTGTGCATATGTGTCAGGCAGTTTATTGCATTCTTGTGTAAAGTGATCTCCTGCGCATTTCACGCACCTTGGAGGATGCTGACAGTAAGATTTGGTGTGCCCGTATTCCTGGCAACGCTTGCACTGGACGATAAGACGTTGTTTATAAGGTTCCTCAACTTTGATTTTTGTGTAGCACAACACATCAATATTAAAGATGTCTTTATTATTTGTTTTTGGCTCTAAGTCCACGAAGAAAAGCGGTAACGATTGTTACGTGATGACATTTTTTTCTGTCATTTATGTCATGTACTGTTTGTGCCTATAGTAATCAATATATTCAATATTCAATAAAACAGTTGCAAATATTGAATAAAAAAATTTATAAAGAAGAAAAATTTATATTTGACATAGAGCTTGAATGATTACTTGAACATATCGAGTGACGTAAAGCAGTTTTAGAATGGAATATATTAATGATCTTTTTCTCTGTTTCTCGCTCTCTCTCACTGTTACAAGAAAAACAGCAGATTTGTGAACATCTCTTTCTGTCTTTGAATGCGAGGAATGGTAGGGCTGAGCCCGCACACACTTTGAACAACTACAAAAATTATTGGTTCTTAGATAAAAATATACCGGTAATTCTATTGTAAAGTAAACAGTATAATTTTAGGTGGTACTAGTTTGGCTGTAATATATGAATGTATATAAAAGTAATAATAATGATAATAAATGTGAAACGAAGTGTGAATAAAACCACAAAGAAACATAAAAAGAGAGGCGTGACAGAAGGTATTTTGGAAATACATATGAATTATAAACTTTTGTGTTTTCTTTTTTCATAGCTTTTCACAGTGCTCGTGTGTGATTGTATGTGTAAATTTAGTTTTTATGTGTTTTTGTAAATAGAAAAGTGAGTAATTGTTGCTGTGAATATTGTGAGTGGGAATGTATGTTTGTATGTGTGTGGGGTTTTGTGTGGTGGTTTGTGCAATATTGGGGTGAATCTGCGGAAAGGGACGAACGACAGAAGAAAAGTTTATACTGAAATTCTGGGGGCAGAGAGAGAGGGATAAAATGTGGGCGTAAAGTTTTCCTAGAGAGCCTAGGCTGCTTTTTACTATAGATTCCATGACTGGATGGTTTCTGTTTAGTTCAAAATGCGTTATTATCTTGTTCATAATTGAGTGAGACGTATTAAACGCCAAGTTTCGTTGTTAGTAGATAACTACAAAAAGTCTGTGTGTGATGGATACTCTGTGTGGAATTGGAATATTTTTTCACTTTTCATGGAACACTTGGACTCGTCATTACAGTTTACCTACATACGCATGAATCAACTAGCATTCCTGTGAAAAAGAGCATGAAAGAGGATGGAAAATAACAGGAAGAACAGAAATAGAATCGTTTGGTGTTGGTCCTCTGGGTTTTGCGGCTGTTGTTGGAAGAGATGTGAAGAACTTTGTAGTCTTGTATTGTGTTGTTTTCAAGAATTCTGTGTAGTAGTGTACCTTTTGTCTGGTCTGAGGGTGGCAAGCGGTATACGAGAGAGTTCAACGGTGGCAATTGCTTGTAAGAACTCTCTGGGTTTCATTGTGAGGAGGTGACGGGAGTGAGAGAATGAGACAGACAGCAAGAGGGAGAGAATAAAGACGACAAGGAACAAGCAGAGGGGAGGAAAAGGATTCTACAGTTTGGTAACAATGTTTCCCCTGGCAACTCTATCTATCTCCTCACTAACACCCACACATAATACAACTTTCTCCTGTCACACAAGGACTTGTACCACTCCTCACTAAAGTTCAGCCTTCCCATCCGAAAACCACTTTTAACCAATTGGTCCTAGAGAAGAGATTCTCCAACTGCTTCAACTAGGAGGTTGGGTGGTTAACTAGTAGGTACTCCTGAGTGGGAACAGCATACTGCGCCCAGGAAAACTGGTAATAGAAATAGGTAGAGATGGGAAGTTTTCAGGAAGCTAAGAGGAGTGAGTGAGAGAAACAGAGCACACTCTACTGTATCGGGTTGATTCGGTTTGTGGATGAAGAAGGTAGGGTATTTGTATCGACTGATTTAACAGTTTCACACATACATACATACATACATACATACATACATACAGATGTATATACACACACAAAACACATTGAGAAATTACTAGTGGTGCGGTTAGGTTAATCTAATAAATAATCAAATGTTAAAATAGGATTAGAGGATAGTAACAAAGATCCGCTTAGTACTCCGAGAAGTAGTTGTTATAGTGGGTTCTAGAAGGCCTCTATATTCTCCTACTCCCTTAAAAGAGTCTCCGCAAATGGGATAGGTTGAGAACTACAACTGTAGAATTTCCTTACTTTTGATTTTCAATTTCCTATATTATTTTGTCCATTGTTGAGTTCCATCGAAACACTTATTTTGATTGCTATTCTAATAATGTTCTCATGACCACTCACTTATTACTCCAGTTAATCTTTCACAGTCGGCTAAATATTTTAAAGAGCTGATTTGACTAAGCAAGATTCAAATTCAATTTAAAGAATTGCATTCATTTCAACTATTCTAGGATTGAAAAAAAAAAAAATCAAATTTCTGGTATAATTTAATGAATGAATGAAAATGTCCTTAGAGGAAGATTTTGTACGTTCCACCTTCATATGAACAAAATTTTAAAATGAAAGTTGAATTAGAATGTAAAATGTTTCATTTTAGTGAAACGAACATATGTGGAACTTAATGCCATTTTTTGAAAACAAAAAATGTTTTGAATATTTTTATAACTTACAAGTTCATGAATTTAATATGGTGTTCATCAATAGCATTGCGTGCCCATTCACCAGAGGCGACGTTGCGTGCCCCTTTAGATCTACCAAGTTTTATCCGACCCTACAAACTTCATATGTAATAATTCACTATGACTAAATGACTGTATTTAGTGGAGGTACTGAAGGTATTATTCCAGTGTCGTTAATTTGAATGATTCAATTGATCTTCAGTTGATTGGCTTCTCTTATTGATGGTAAGACTAAGTATGGCGGCGATCGTATCAAATTTTTTGGAAATTGAGTTTTTACCACAAATATACCTACATGTTTTTCAAGGTCTACTGAGTCAGGAAAAATGGTTTTCTTAGAAATTGGTCTGTGGTGGTGCGTTTATAGACATCACAACTCAAACGTGCATACTCGCAGAAAGCTTGATATTTCATTTAGATGTTATTAGGGGATGCGACAATAAGGTTTTGACCGAAATCAGTCGACTGGAAATACCACTGTATTGAATAGATTTTTCAATATTTATGAATTTCTCTTCAACATTTTCTTAATTACAGTTAAAACCTGTTTTGACAATTAATCATAAAGAAAACAGAATCAGATGTATCTAATTGTAGGCTTATCGGCCAGGAAATATCCAGGAAAAACTCCAAAATATGTTTAAGTGTTTTTATTTCAAACCTGACGTTTCGGCAAACATTGTTTACTTTCTTCAGGGGCTATCTATAAAGAAAAAGTGAACAAATAAGAATATAGCTAGTATAAACAGAACAATAGAAATAAAACAATAGAGCCATAAAAATAAAAAGTAATAGTAGTAAAATAACTCAGCAAAATACCAAGGTAATTACATAGATACATAATTCGGAAAAATTGTAGCAAAGTTACAGACCTTAAAGTAAGAGAATTTTGGTAGTCTTGTCACATCTTTGATTATGTCTATAGTCATGAGTGTACTGTCAGTGAAAGGTTGAGAAGAAAAACCAGTGAGTGGAGGGGAGAAATACCGTTTGGAATTGTTGGTAGTGAAGGGACTAAGAAGTAGGAAAAATATTATATATATATATAAATAGGCGAAGTTGTGGGAGCCCCAGCAAATATGTTACACACACCCTCCCAACGTAAGGATGCCGTGGCATGTTTCAGACTCACAACTGGCCACGATTATCTATGAAGCATCTGTCTAGAATAGGGGTGGCCAGTTCACCAACGTGCTGCCTCTGCTATGGAGAAGACATGACGGGCCTTCACCTTGACGTGTGTCCTGCTCTAGAGGACATTAGAAATTCTTTTACTGAAGAAGGCAGTAGATGGCAGAGGCTATCTAAACTCTACTGGGCAGCAAGAAGCCGAATGGCAGCTTTGGAGGCATTGTAAAAAAAAATAAAAAATAAATAAATAAAATAAAACAAAAAAATTTTACTTCCCCCCTCCATTGACTAGTTTTTTCCTTCTTAACCTTTCACGGGCAGTACACTCATAACTATATATAGACATAATCAAACATGTTGTGACAAGACTTCCAAACTCTTGCCCAGGTTGAATGATGAGTTAGAAAATCAAGTAATTCTTTTAAAGTGGATATCACTTCACGAGATCGACTTATATGGCAAGCAGCATGCAATGGACTTATCAACTTGTACAATTATTTAAATTAAAAGAACGTCCTACAGTTCCACCAAGAGAGTCTAAACATTGTTGAAATTGAGTTAGAAATTCCTTTATATTATTTTTAGAAATAGTAGACCAGTTCATAAATGTACGAAGGTGATGGTTAATTATAATTAAGTTGTATATTGTACCTTGTATAGTATCGCTTTTTTATAGTGTTCCTCACTGAAAGATAGTGTAGAAAATAAGAGAGTAAGCTTCACCTATTAAATACGGTTTCAGGTAGTAGAACTTGTGTAACACAGTTAATTGATGACTGTTACAAACAGATTCTTGAAAGATTGCCAATCCTTGATATCTCCATTAAAGATTGGAATATTTATAGGAGTCATCTTGATTGTTGGTTCATAAGATTTTGATGAATTTTTCAAGCACAGCCATGATAACGTAGTATTTGTTTTTGGTATCCTGTGTTTTGTTTTCATTCGATTTCTCATCTTCTTCCACTAGTTCAATCATAGATTGTTGTTGTTCTTCGTATTTTGCAAACAGACCTTTCATATCTTCATACATTTATACCTTGGCATCTAAGTAAGATACTATATCATTATCTGAACAGAATTTGATAATCCTTGTCATTCGTTTTTAAATTAATTTTCTTTTGTTTCTTCTTTGCTATCAACTGAAAGTGATGACTTTATACGCAAGCAACAAGAACTGTTATTCTTGTTATTTTGTATCTGACTGTTGGCTTCAAGTAAAATTGGAACGCTTCTAGTTCCTCTAGGTTTCAGCACAAATAAAATTAATGTTATTGTATTTATTGTGCCGATCCTGTTTGTTTGTTTATCTTAGTTTTTACAATTTTTATTGATCAAGACTAACTAGGCATACTTTTATTTGACATAAATATGTACAATCATAGTTTTTACCTTTTTCGTTTAGTTATTTTTTAATCTTGTAACCGACAAAGTTTTTATTGATTGCTTTTTTAATTCTGTTTTTACCAATAAGGTACCTGTTGTTGCATTGATTATATTTATGATTGTTGATTATTAATGACCATTAGACGGTGATATACCTATCATATATCTATCACGATTGATCGGTATGCGTGTTTTTTCAGCAACCTAGCTAACTTAAGGCAGCATCATTTATTTATATTTGTAATTGTAAATATTTAAAATAAATGGTTTCTCTCTCTTCTTAAGACCTTGGTCTATACAAAGTGATTTGTACATTATTACAATTATATCTCAAATTAAACAGAAATAAAAAAAATAATACAGTAATAAATTACAATTTAACAAAAAGTATGATAATTACTGACATAAATTCAATAGAATGAAATTCCTAGTATTATGAGCCTAGTAATAACAGCTGGGAAGAGATTCATAACTGGAATAAATACTCTAGGTTCTAAATATAATCATTAAAGTAGTTTTCTTTCCTTACTTTTATATATAATATATATATTATACATAAATATATGTCTATATATTATAATATATAAGCTCCTTATTAATCTAAAATTAAATTTTTTATTTTGCCTGCCCCCCCCCAAACAAAAATAAATTTCGTTTAATTTCTTTAAACTTGATACTTTTAGCACATCCACAAGGGTTCTGTGACGAATTTGAATTTAATCCAATAGAACTTTCTATATTCATTCCTTTCAGACAAAAACAGCTGTACCTATGTTAACTTGAATCTTTTTCCTTAATTTTTATTTTTAGCTTCCTAAATAACTCTTTTTTCTTTTGCATACATAATCCTCATGGTTTCTTTGAATTAACATTTAATCTAGAAGTGCCGTTTTTAGGAAAAAGGTTTTTAACTTTTGACATTTTCCCGCCGCCGCATCTAATGTACAAATCAAATTCTCATATAAGGAAGTTACACAATTGGTTTAATCAAAGGTAAACATTCATAGATGATAGGTTCTTTTTGGAAAGTTCAATCTTACTATCGTCCCACTTTATTATGGTTCTTTTTAGACGCTAGCAGAATTAATATTATTAGTCTTATTTAGATCTGAATTATTGTCACACATTAATTAATTTACAGAACAGGTGATCGCTTAAACATACTATCTCTGTACCATAAAGATTGAAAGACTGCAGCATCAATTGTACCTGTCCAGTAGTAGATTGAAAAGTATAATTAGCTAGAAAATCAGAATAAGTTCGAAAGTTAGCAATAATTAAATCAAATGTCTCTAAGGTTTTAACTATTTCATCCTACTGTTTTCTGAAACTTTTGAGATTACTAGTTTCGAAAATTTAATCATCAAAATTATTATTGCGTAGGCCAACTTGGGCATTCTACTCCCCTCTGCACACTAATTTTACATACAATTCTGTTATTTTGTTTGGAACATCATCGAAATCTACTATCTGCAGATTGTAACTTTCAGTATGAGGCTTGAAATGAACTAGGCCTATTATGTATAAACTGTTTCCCTACTAAACTTTAATAAAAATTCATCACTTAGTTACATAAAAAATAGCTTCATTCAATTCTTTACTGAGGGCCAATATTAGCCCGCCATTAGGTCTGCCACATACTTGACATTTTTGCCTGACTAGAGAAAGTAGAATATTTCATAAAATATGAAGGCTACTTTGTAACTGACCTAGTGAGCGAGGTTTCACTGAAACCTAAAATTTGAGATTTACTCAGATAGAAAATCTACATCTAGATTAAATATCTTCGTTTTTTTTTTGCAACGCCGATTTGTGTTGGCATCAAGCCATTCGCTGGAAAGCAGTCCAATAAAGGGCAGCCATCCGCTGCACCAGATCACTGAATTTTGAGTTGTATTCATCGCGAGCATCTTTGAGTGAAGGGCACTACAATAGACTCTCACTCGTCATCTCTTAGCCGGGATCGTTACTTAAAGGGCATATGGGGCTGGCCCCGCGCCCTTCGCTTAGTAATTGTTGAGCTATTTTTAAAACTAATAAAACTTTTGAGAAAGTTCTATTGTATTAGAGTATTTTTGTGAAGTGTTTTGAACTTTCTGACCTTGACGAGCCATAAAAGACAGTGTACAGCTTGTGGCTTTCTGTTCAGCGAGTGGTCTCCAGAGTCCATGTTCACCGGGCTGAATACCAGACAGAGTTTTGGAAGTCATAATTGCACCATTCTGTCTGGGCTAAAGGGAGATTTAACACTTATAGAAGTGGACGGAGGAACCCATTCGCTCTTTTCAGAGCGAGGGCGTAAGCTGAGCCCGTTTGTATATATTGTGTATAGTTAGTTTAAATTTTTATTGTAAATAGCAGTATTAGTATAGCTATTGAAGTGACATTTGAGTATAGCTACGGACATTGAAGTGACTCCACCTAGTCTTAAAATTGTGGTAGGTGGTTTGAGAAAAAACTTATTTAAAGACGAACAACCACAAGTTGGAATAAGTTCGACAATGGTCAAAGAGACCATTATTGACAGCGTGGTAAATACTGCCGAGTCAAATAACGAACCCGAGAACAAAAACAAAAATAACCGAAAGGAGGATGGTATCACATCAGGGTATGTGACCAGTGATCCAAACCTCAGAGCAGGCGAAATATAGCTAGAGTACTGCACGGACCCTAGCATTAAGATCAGCAAAAGCAACACCTTGTTGACCACAAAAAAGTTAAAAGAGGTGATGGCCCTCGAGGAGATAGACGCTCGCGTTGCTTGGCTTGAGGACAAACTCGCTGCAAAAGAGCAGCAGGCCTTAGAGATGGCGGTTCTCTGTATTATAGAGAACACTGACCAGATCAAGGCCGATACCACGAAGCTGTCCATGACCTCGAGTGAGGTAGCCCGTAAGCCGGCAAAGAACAGCAGTGGCACGGCCGGAACAAAAGCAAAGGACACCGCAGGGCAATCCGCACCTGTTATATCGTATGCGGAAGCGGTGTCCAAAGGAAGCCGGCCTGAGGGTAAGCAGGCTAAGATAAAGAAAAATAAAAAGAAAATAAAAAATATAAATCTCGAGCAGCCTGAAAAGAAGATAGTGAAAAAGCCGCTGCCTAAGAAAAAGCATGTGTTCTTGATAAAGCCACAAGATGATAAGGCAGTTGAGACCAGCGACCAAACCAAGAAACTGTTTAAGGGCACTCTTAATCCTTCTGAAGAAGGTTGGCAAGCGTGTCCATCCGATGAGCCAGAAACAATACCCTCCTTATTGAGACAAGAGGCCCCGAGCAGGCGTAAGCATTACTAAACCATAAAAAGTTGAGGTGTGCTGGTCTCCAGGCTGAGCTGCCAAAGAAACGGCTTCCCAAAATGATTATTTTCGATGTGCCTAGCGACCTTAATTAAGCGAGAATAATGAAAGCCTTATATGATCAAAACTTGGATCGGGATTGCCGAAACCTAAATTCCAGGACTCCTTTAGAGTGCTGGCCAAATCAGATAAGAGCAAAAACGGGGCACCAAACTTGGTAATAGAGGTCACGCCAAAGATGCGTGAACTTCTACAGAAAGGCATCCTGAGTAGTGGCAGGGTGTTTATAGAATGGAACCGCTGTAAGGTGATGGACCACAAGCAGGCGTCACGCTGCTACAAATGTCAAGTGTATGGGTACGTATATGAAGTACTGGAAGGAGAAAGAACTGAGTTGCGGACCCTGCGCCACTAAGGGACATGTTTATGATAAGTGTCCAAATAAAGCCGAAGCCCCACATGTGTTCCGAAAGCCGCACAGCCACTCTGTTAAGAGTTTGAAATGCCTGAATGCTTTAGAGCGACAAATGGCTAGCATCGATTATAGAAGAAGCCCGAAATTTTGCGGATTGTAGTCTGAGAGTGTTGCAGCTAAATACACAACGCTCAAAAACAGTAATGGCCGAGCGACGAGATATCATCTATTCAAAAGGAATTGATGTTGCATTAACCCAGGAGCCCTACACGTTCAAAGCGTGCGTTAAGGGTCTGGACTTGCAGCATCGTATCGTTCATGCTTCCTGCGATGGATGGATATAGACTGCTGATGCGGTGTGCAATCTGAACATCACTCTATTGCGTCTCCCTCAGTACAGCACCAGTCATTGTACTTGTGTGCTGTTAACTGCCGCAAATGGCGTTGAGTTGATCCGACATAACGTCGTCTATAGCCCTTCTAAGCCGGTTCTTACAAGAAAATAGAGGAAAAAGGATTATTGCAGCCGCGGACATAAATGCAAGGTCACCCATGTGGCACAATGACACGTTGGATGATAGAGGCAGGCACTTTGAGGAGTGTATTGTCTCGAATGATCTGTGCATTGTGAACGTACCCGGATATTTAAAGACGTTTACAGGAAATGGATACTTCGCTAAGCACAATCTGGATGTATAACCTTGTATACAGCTTCTGCTGTTGACAGGGTGCACGGTTGGAAGGTGGTAGACTGGGTACTAGTGATCATAGGGCGATATTTTTCGATGTTGCCTGGAACACCAAGATATGTCCCACCTACGAGGGACTAGAAAGATTCTCAATCAAAAGTGCTGATTGGGAAAGTTACAAGGCTCTCCTCCAGCGCAGTGTTGACACCATACATGTCCAAAGGGATACCACTGCTGTTGTCGATATGGCGGTTACCGAAGTGAATGAGGCAATAGCGGGCATGAGTGGGGAGGTGGTAAAGAAAATACCCACTAGTCGCCCGCGCCGTATTCCTTGGTGGACATGGGGTAACTGCAGCCAAAAAATGGGGAGGTAACTGCAGAAATATAGCATGAACAAAATGATGAATCCCGTCAGAGATATATAGATGAGTATCGGGGTGCCAGAAAGCAATACAAAAAGATGGTGTTCCAGACCAAGACCTCAACTTGGCGGGAGTTTGTGGAAACAGAAGGCAATAGAGATCCTTGGGGAATTGTTTACAAGGTGCAAGCTAATAAGATAAGAACTGACCTGATACATGTTAGTCTAAATACAGACGTGGTTGCGGGTGCTGGGTCCTGGCAGGAATCAACTGAGCACTTTTTGAAAGTACTCCTACCCGAGGATGACCCTCAGGATGACTCGTTGTTGCAAAAAGTCGTCGCGAAGCAGCCTACGAGTCATCCGCTCTGGCTGAATCCGTAACTGAATTTGATATATATGATGTGAAGTTTGTTATTGGCGAAACCAATAATAAAAAGGCTCCAGGAATGGACATGATAAATAGAGAAATGGTCCGTAAAAATGAGGACATTCTAAGCCAGTATCTGCTTGACCTTTTTAATGGATGCCTGAGACTGGGATACTTTCCCAGTCAATGGAAAGCAGGGCTTGTAAAAGTATTATATAAAGGTGGGAACAAGCCCATAGCTAATACAAAGTCGTATTGATTGATACAACCCCGAGATTAAAAAGCTTGATCAGTTTGAGTCCCAGCCAGTATGGTTTTGTGTCGGGAAGATCAACGACAGATGTGATATCGAAAATCCTTGAATTGGTGCGTGGCAGTGGGCACAAATACGTACTCACAGTATTCCTGGGCATTACTGGGGTCTTTGAAAATGTCTGTTGGTTGTCTGAGTTGGAGTCACTCAGAAGAAGAGACTGTCCACCGAATCTACTGAAATTGATTCAAAGCTACCTCACCCAAAGGTTGGTGGTGCTAGTGACTCAAGCGGCGAGATTTCAAAACCAATAACCAAAGATTCCAGTTGAACCTGGTTCTAGATGAATTGCGAGAGCATATTGAAAATATGGATTATAGTGATTCGGTTGCATACGCTGATGACATGGAGCATCGCAACAGTTGTCCAGGGAGATTCTCGGCGTGAGTTAGAGGAGCGTGCTAGCGCTGTTGTGTCCCGACTAAAGAACTGGTATCAAGGGGAGAAGCTTCAGATTTCGTTTGAGAAGTCTAAAGTGATGTTGATGAAAGGCAAGCTTCATCCCAGTCGTCCTCCCTGGATCTGGTTGGGCGAGCGCAGAATAGTCCACGTAACCCAGTTTGAGTACCTGGCCGTGCTGTTGGATTGGAAGCTTTCTTTTAAGCCCCATATTCATCGGGTTACCTCCAAATGTCTCAACTTCTACCACGGAATCAGTCTTGCCCGTGGTGAGTGGGGGCTGAAGACTGGTGTGGCCTTAACCATCTTTAGGGGCGTAATAGAGAATGTTGCGGCCTACGCAGCAGGGTATTGGGCTGATAAGCCACATATGCAGCGGCACTCTATTACGAATGCAAACAGCCTTTTTTTGCTCTGCAACAATGGCCTATGCGACATCCTCCACGGTCTCCTTACCTGTGATCTCTAGTGTGTTGCCACTTGATTTCCTTGATGAGATGAGGGCCCTTACCCATAAGTAAAAGAAAGGGGAAATGATGATGAGGGGCTGTCCAGTCAAACGCCTCCTGCTCTTGTAAAGAGAAAGATCTGAGAGTACGAGATTGGGAAGTGGCATAGACGCTGGGATGAAGCAAAGACAGGGAGAATCACATATGAGTTCTTCCAGAGTTTGCATCACAGACTGTCGATTCGATGACTTGAGCTGTCTCGAACCGTAATGCAATATTTCACGGGCCATGGGGAGTTCAATTCCAGTCTCCATGAGCTGGAATTGAAAGGTTCCCCGAATTGCGGTTGCGGTGAACGGGACAGTGCATCACGTTCTCTTCCGATGTCCTCTCCTCGACGAGGCAAGAATCCTTACGGAATTCAAGCTGAAAGGAGGGAGAGAACTGGCCGGGAGGCTGCAAAGAGATGAAAAGTGCTACAAATTTTAAAGACTTTGTTGAGTTTGCTCGCGAAGTAGCGGTACTGCGAAGGACTAAACGTATATGTAGAGGTCCGCCTTCCCGTGGCAGGGACGGAAACTTGTCTTCTATGTAGGCAAGGCTAAGTGACCATAGGCACCGGTTTTGGCGCTATGTGCTAGGCACGGTGGCCTGGAGTGTGCTCAATAATAAATAAATAAATGTCTACGAGCCCCAAACGATGCAAATGCCTTTTGCCCTGGATGGCTTCTGAGCTCGCGTGTATTGACGATTAAAGGTAATGCGTATTAGGCACTTAACTGTTTCCAGAGGAACAGCTAAGTCAGGTTGAGGAATCAATAAACCTTTCTTTGCCAATTCATCAGCCCTTTCGCTAACACTCACTCCACAGTGGCTTGGCACCCATGAAATGCCCCGAGTGATGAATGCCGATTCGTAGTCGCTGGAAGTAGTCACCGCAATGATGGCAGCTTGAGAATCTACCAGTATTACGGTGCATTTAAATAACTTATGAACACCTTGAATAGATGTGAAATTAATAGATGTGAAACGCTTTTTAGCTTTGAGTGAGATGATTGAGATGATATACTGGAACATACAGGGGAGTTGTATCCATTTCTTCTTGTGATTTATCAGCGTCATATTCTCACGGGCCATGGGCCCTGTCGTCTTCATTTTCAACACATCTTCTTCCAGCTTTAAACTGATTTGTAAACGGAATTGTAGAATTAATTTTCTTAACTGAAGGTAAGGCACACTTTTTTTTTTCTGAAAATCTATTATTTCAGTGAGAACATCGGTATCAGATTTGTGTTTCCTCTGTATGACTTCATTTTTAATCGGATTTTCCCTTTCGAGTTCGATAGCTATATAATCTCGTCCATCAATCCAGTACATAATGTATCCTTCTTCATCAAAACTTTACAATCTTCTTTTCGTGCTTGAATTTAAATATGGAAGTAATTTTTTTCTTGAGGATAATGTTAGATAAGGCGTAATTTACACCCTTTCAACTTGACTTGCTTTCAGCACCTCAAGTTTGTGCCTAAAAGAAACAAATCTTATTACAAATGGTATTTTACAACTTTTCCTAGACGGAAATCGAAATCGATATCTCTCGTCTCCAGTGTTATTCCCAAATTAATTGAAACAAAATCTATAACAGTGATTATTAACTCAATTTGGGACATTTTGGGCTGTTCCTCGAGATTATAAATAATTATATTATTTTTTTACTGTTTGTTTCTTCTAAGTTCGCTCTTTCTTTCGCATTTTCTATCTGTTTTAGTAATTTTGCATTTTCAAGTTCCAGTTTATGAACTCTTGCTTTAATTCTTCAAGCTCTTTTTTATAAATTTTTGCTTCTTCTGTTCCCGCATTAATTAACTCAGCAATTCGTACTAAAGTGCTGGTCTAAAATAGTCAGAATCCTATGACTATTTTAAAGTTAATATCTACTTTATAAATTTAATTTTTCCAGTAGTAATAATTAATAAGAACTTTCTTAATTATTAAGAATAAAGAATAAGAACTTGTTTAATTATTAACTAACTCTTCCTTTAATTTCTAGGAGTAATAATATTTTAATTAAGTTTTATCACATATATTGCGATGTTAAAACTGATTATTATTGAAGTAATTATTATTGAACTTGTTTATATATAAACAATGATTCTTAGCAGTAGTAGTAAGCAGAGTGCATATTATTGATATAAACATCTCAAGTCCGCAGTACATTTGTTATGAAGGAATATTGTATTACCTGTTTTTTTAGATGTGAAAAAACTGTCAATTTCTTTCCCTTTTTTGAAGCACTGAAATTCATCAAATTTTACAGTAATAATATACAGCAAAAAAGGCACAAAATAAGTTGTCTCTGAAGAAAATTGATCAATTTTAACCAACCTAACTAACCACTTATTACGGACCCCGACGTGAACTATGTCAAACACTTGTACAAACTCCAAACACTCGTTAAAAAAAAAATCTTTGTTAGAGAAATAAATACATCGAGTGTAAAGAACAGTTTATTATTAAAAAAAAAATGCAATCGCTGTCTGCTGTCATATGACGACAGTTGCATCATGTGTAGAATACCTTTTTATGTCAATCTTTTTCCCTCACTGAGGTGCGGGTGCCTAGAAACTGATTTCTGGTGGTAACTTCTTTTTGAAAAGTTGACAACGATCGCAATACTTTTTTATTTGTTACATCAATTAGAGAAATAAAAATAATTGTTCAAATATAATAACTGTATATTGCACTATAATGTTTGTATTTATGTCTTATTATACAGGTACCTATATAAATTAACAATACATTAACATAAACATTATTAAATTTACATGAATAAATAATTAAATTGAAATTATTATAAACAAATTATAATTATAATAACTATTAAATTATTAATTAAATGTGTCCACAACTTATTATTAGCTGCTACAACCATATTTTATATATTTTAATTAATAATTACATTTTTAATATTACATTGTTTAATTTTAATAAATTTATTATTTTATTGATTTTATAATTATATTTTTTTTTGGTTAATAAAAGAATGTTATACATTCTCTGAAAATTCTTCTACAGAATATGTGATTGGAAATATTCCGTTTTCCAATATGAAAAGCGCTGGATTAAGCATTTTCTTTCTACCTCCGTTTATCTGTTACAAATATCAGATAGTACTGAAATATTCTGGATAATATTTACAATTTTATTCAGTTTGAACAGAAATTTATTTATTTATTTTTTGTCTCTCATTGGAAAACCTTTCTTTACTTATTTTTTTTTTTTTTTAACTTCACTATTATTTGAAATTCCTCAATTAGCATCAGAAACATTTTCCGTTCTAGCCACCTTCATTTTGTGGTCATCAAAATGAAGAAAATGATGACCACAAAATGAAGCAGGCTACCACGGAAAATGTCTCCGATGCTTTCCAGCTCTGCGGAACCAACCACCACAACTTCCTCAGTTAACACCATATTAGCCTGGCCTATCGTATCTGTTATGATTTGAATTGCTTTTCAACATTGATTTCAGCTTAAAATTCCTATAAACCACGGAGAGAACAAACTTTTACGGCCTATTGTTACAATTTATTCTTACTGTGCCTTAAGAGGAAGGAAGTATTATATAAGTAGCGCATAAAATCGTATGACATACATGTTTGGAGGCTCCGAATACGAAAAAAAACTTAAAGAAAATTTATAAGAAAATTTGTCAAATCAGAACCGTTGATCGATCCTTACTAAGGTTTCTTTTGAATGATGCAAAGTTTGAAATGAATTTAAAAATCGATACTATTCCACTAGGAACCAACATTTTCTTCTCATTACTCTACGTCCATAATAACCATTTTTCATGAAAAAAAATAAGGATTATTAAGGGAAAAATAGAAAATATAATGTTATATATTTTCCTCGTTTATTTTATACTTTAAAAAAGAGAGTTTCCATAACATCGGCAGTACTTAAGGATAAAGAGTATGCTTATGTACAATAAATCTGCTTTTAAATGAGGCCTTCATTAGTAAATTTTTGTTCATTTAATGAAAAGATGATATCATCATTTTCTGTGCAATTTTTAAAAAGGAAATTTTATGGTTTCCTTTTTATTATGAATTTATTATTATTATACTTTTATTATTTGAAAAATAGTTTTTCTTTTTAATGAGGCGCCCATTGTAAGTTAAGGTGACTAATGAGAGCATTAGAAATGTCTATGTACAACTAAAGTCTGTGTAACTATTGAATTTAAAGTTAAATTGTAATTATATTACAGAATTCCGTAGAATTTACCCATTTTATATGGAATATGGTTTTTGAAACAAATCATATGTTAAAAATAAAGCCTCCCCAAGAAGCGTTAAGTTAAATCAAACCGTAACACTATTCAAGACGGCCGTATGAAACGCCAGTGGCCTCGTGACTTCCAGCTGGGATCACCACCGTCATAGTGGATTTTTTCATATATCTTGCATACCATGTATTTAGTTTTATCACATTTATTAATGTACAATAAGCAGCAGTAGATAAATGATGGAAGAAAGACAGAGAAATCTAGTGGGTAACACCAAACGACCTTCAATTACAAAATTGATCAATTTTCTTCAAGCATTTCATTTACCCAGCTTTTCAAAAAAAAAAAAAAAATTGAGAAAAACTGAAAAAGTATAACAAAGTGTTCAGTAAAGTTACATATTTGTTTAGTGGATGTTAAACGCATACTTCCTGTCAAGTGGAAGGTGGCAATTAAACAGGAATTTCAGCAAGTTTGAGCTTTTGTTGTTGTTTTGTTCAAATCCACATAGACATATACAAAAATGAACACCTCAAAATATGAAACTACCGGTGGAAGGTCGAAGAATTAAGTTTCGAAAATTTGACACCGTCGCATTTCGTCCTTTTAAAGCAGTAAGTGAAAATAAATGAATAAATAAATATAAAAACCTGGTGTGATACATGACTTTCTGTAATTCTAATTGATAAAATACAATCAATCTATTTTCTTTAAAATTATAGTGTTTACAAAGTCTAGTTGGACTGGCCATAACACTGGAGGGGCCATAACACTGGAGGGGCCATAACACTGGAGGGGCCATAACACTGGAGGGGTGGTTAACATATACTTGTATAATTGAGCGAACATTGTGGGCGCTAGTGTTTCAACTAGCAAAGTTTGTATCAAAGAGATAGGTTTTGTGTATGTACTTAACATTCCATGTTGAGAAACGCTTCAGCTGCTGTTTATGAGATAATTCCAAAAAAAAAACTCAGAGACTAATCCTGTTCGGGGACGCTCACTGAGCATCTTATACTGTCGAAACCCATTGAGTTCATTTATAAGGATGAATGATGTGAAACTATCTACGACTAGAAGCTTGACACCCTTGTGCATAAAGACACCAACAGCATGCTCGAGAGCAATGTATCGAAGAGAGAGGTGCCCAATGTGAGAGATGGTATAGTGTGAAGTTTTCTTAATTTCTTAAAAAAAAAAGAAGAGCTCACAGCGAGTTGAAAATGTGGTAAATGGATCTCAGGGAATGGTCGAAAATTCCTTTATATTCCGGACAAGCAATTTAGCTGGAAATAATCTTTATTTTGCATTTTAAAGATTCCGTAAAGTTTATATTTTAAATATTATAATCTAGAAGTGTGCAAGTTAATAAACCTGACTCTTAATATTGTTGGATCTATGAAAGGAGAATAGATTGTAATATGATATAGCATTTGGTAATCTACTTTAGCAGAGGCCATAATCATGGCGCAAGATTGGCATGGTGAGAAATTACCATTCAATAGTTCATTAAGGCCAAGTTTCAGTAGCTGGCGGATAGGACCGGTCCTCTAGTAATTAAGACTCATTATGATAGTGTTGTGGTGGCAGTCCTCTGGCAACACATTGCCACCGAGCCTCTCAATCGCCCCCTACCACTACTACTAACACACAACTACAACACGCCTCATATTCAACAAAATTGACCCTTAATTGAGCAATATTGCTCAGTTGTTCACCTTAGTCATCATGTTTAATTTGCCTGGAATAGATATTTATATGGTTTTGGTATTTTACATTTTTCACACCAGTAAACTTCCATTTTCCTTCATCGCCAAACACAGGCAGTTTTCATTAAGCTCAAAGTTGAATATTCAATCAATGTTTGTAACTTTCACAGTCTACTAGCAAAAATTCATTCGTTTCTCTTAATTTCTCGAGACCATTATATCAAATTTGTGAAATTGTACTTGCTCCGGAAAATCAGTTCTGAGGTTTCCTATGTACAAAAAAAAACAAACTTTAAGCAAATGGCCTAAATATGTGGCAAATGGCAAAATAATAAATCCTGACGAATTATTCATATTACACCACGATCAAAATCTTTAAAAAAGCACTTCTATTAGAAATGATATGCATAAACATAGACAAAACATCAATTGACAACTACAAGACACAAACAATTTAAATTTAATAAATCGAAGCATCAAAATTAATTAAATTAAAATGTTGGGATTAAAAATTGCGAAAATAAAATTTTAAATTGTGATTTTCAAATTAACCATAATGTGTTGGCAACATTGTACAGCTAAATAACAATAAACAAAAAGCAATATAATCTACCTTCTGCACTAAGTGCAAACTCGTCAGCTGATGCAAAAATAAAAAATCCAGGTATATAGATTTCAAGTTTCAGCTATCTGCAATTTTTCCATTTTTGAATTATACTCACCAAGTCCAATTTCTAAAAAACACTTTCTGACTCAGGGGACCTCAAAACATATCTGCGTGGAAACTCAATTTGGATTTTTGGCACGATTCCTCATTACAGAAAACTAGTCTTTAGGTGATAACGATTTTATGCTTACCTGTGCAAACAAAATATAAGCATAGAATTAGAAGTAAATTATTTCCATTCTTATTCAATTGTAAAAGTATCAACATGCTTATCGCATTGTTATTTAGGGAAAAAGTAGATCCACAAAGTGCTCTACTGACTTACATGAGCTTCTAAAGCATCGGGTTAGAATACATTGTAGGAAAAGCGGAATAGCAAAGGAAAGCTGACGGGGGTAGAGGGTTTGCCAGGAAGAATCCCTCCTCTTCCTCTTTCTGTTCCCCTCCCTCACCGCCACTGAGTTCGTCCAAAAAAAACACGAGCACAGGGCTTTATCTCTTGTAAATATCTCTCCGTTAAAAACACTCACACACACAAACAAAAAATAGATGGGTCCAAATGAGATTTACATGTTTGTATCCGGTCCAGATTGATGTACCATAAATCCGGCTAACGCACACATCTCTACATCCGTCTATTCGGATACAAGTATATGTTCTTGTTGATGACGTTATGTTTGTTTTTCGTACTTGTGTATGTGTACGCTTATATATTCTATGTAAACACATACATATTATGTATGCAGTGTACAAAATACTAACCTACCGTATATATATATATATATATATATATACGGAAACAAGAATGTACTAGATGAAAATGGTTTTATTGTCGGGAGCTTTAGAAGGCTCCGGGTTTGATGGGCACTCCCACAGACACACACACAGAGTTAGGTTCCCCTTGATATTTTCAACTCGGCAACAGCCTGGACACTACTGCTCTACAATTGCTCCTATTCCCGTTTCCACGTCACCTCTACACTAGGATGGGAATTCAAACTCTGCCCGATCTCTTCGGGTACCCCTCTCTGGTTGCAAAATCCTCCACAGCTCTTAAAATCCTACACAGTCTATATATATATTACAGTACCCACCTATATATATATATATATATATATGTGTGTGTATTAGAGTAACTATTCCTCTCGCAACACCTCGCACACAACATACAAACTATATATATATATAAAATTCATACAAATTTATGTAAATTAATTCCATCCTTTTATGAAGGGGAACCCGCTCCTCCACTTCTTCTGCCTAATATAAAAGCACCAGTAATGTACCCAGTGGAGAATTTTGAAATTAAAATCTTTGCTTAAATGATTATCACCCCATTTCTTCATCCCCACTCTGTATGGTCCGCTCATGTATATTTATGATTGCTTTCTTGTTCCTTTATTCTCCATTTTTTGTTATTCCTATTATAATGATTGTTATTTTACTTCCATACTTGTAACATTACTTTCACAGTTTTACTAACTTTGAATCCAACAAAAAAATCGATATGAAATGATCATTCGTCTTTCTATTACTGCATTTATTTACAGATTTTGCTCAACTTGGAATTAAACGTTTAATTAGCCGTAGCATTATATATAGATCTAATTGGTAGAGATTATACTCATTAGTTTTTAGGGCCTACAGACCATTTCTAAAAACTACTTTTTGGATTCAAGGGACCTCAAAACGTGTATTTCCCGTGAAAACTCATCTTCGAAATATTAGCACGATCGCAATACTTCCTCTTACTAATAGTTTAAACCAAAAAAAGAAATATATATATATGAAAATAAAAAGATAAATGTAAAACATCTTATTAGAGAAAGTAAAGATTCTGAAACTATTTTTGAGAAAACATGAAAAAAATTAGTGCTAGATTTAATACAATCCCACACTCAAGCTTAAATAGGCAGTGATAGTGTTAATGACGACATAACACTCTGAGTAAATGACAATCTTTCTGCCACGAAGATTTTGTCTTAAAATCGTCGCCGCATAAATATATGATAGCCATATACTTTTGCTTGAAGCTTAGGGCGCAATTGCTTAAGCCTAACTTTAAGAAACTTATTATTTTTTTGGATATTAGGATGTTTCCATTTTTGAATGTACGCCTTTTTAAAATCGAAAAACAACATCTGTTTACCCACCCCGGTATCAAATAATCCCCTCTTAACCTAGTTAGTTCCTAACAAAAACACTTTTAAAAACCAGTGTATCAACTAAATTTGACTGTGCAAGTCTATGTTATCACATTGCTTTGACAAAAACATCGTCACCATGGGCGAATGCCCGAAACCGGTCATGACTACAAAAAGAAGTAGGATATCATGGAAAATATTTCGAATAATTTTTTTTTATTCAGCATCAACATTTTCTCTCTCATGGTGGCCAGCCTGGTTTCATTTTTACATTCTCTTAGTTTATTAGCACGAAGTATTTGCAATCGTTTCAATTTTTCCAAATTCAGTTTTCCCCGGAAATATTGTATATTTTGAGACCGTTTGAGTTCGACAAAAGTATTATATAGATAATTGTCCAGATATATATATATATGTGTGTGTGTGTGAACAAGATATTTCAAAAATTCACAGGAAGCTCAAATTTGACATTCCGCTTAAATGCTGCAAAACATTTAACAAGCTTTTCTACAATATCTGGCATCAGAAGCGCCATTTTGTTTATTGAATGTTTTTTTTTTCAGTTTTTTGCAATTTTCTCAGAAATGGCTTCCACGATTTTCGCCTTAGACTTGGTATGCTATCTAAAACACAAATCCTGTCGCTTTAATTTTGAAGCATTTTTCCAAGAAAATTATTCTTTTTTAGTGCGTTCTGGGCAAAGCATTGACGTTAAGTTTACCACTAAGGTACTACTTTAATGTACTGTTTTACTCCATATTTACTGCACGTGGAGCACTCTATATTATAACCAGCGAAGCTTGTGCAAATTTAAATAAACTAACTGACAAACCATTCCCTCTAAATTCAATTTTTTCAGGAAATGTTTCAAATAAAAGTGATACGCTTCTATCTACGCAGCAAGCATTCCAAGTTTAAAGAAAATCATTGTAACCGTTTTCGAGAAAATTTCAAAGAACTCAAAAAACCTATTCTATAATATCGCACTTTAGGACCGATTTTCTTCAAATTTGGAACGCCATCCATGCTTCTAATATTATGTAGATAATATGAATGTAGAAAAAACATTTTATAAAGTCGTAATTTGGGTTGATGTATTTTGCCCGAAACGTGTCTGATGCGGTGATAGATTTAAACGGAATATACAAAGTTTGAACTTCCTGCGACCTGTCGTTTTTAAGATTGACAGCTAACAGCTAGACACATACAGACCATTCGCTAAAAATTTTTTTCATATTCAGGGGTCCCCAAAACATTTATTTCTCAATTTCGAAAAAATGGTACAATCATAATACGAGTACTTCCTTTTACTAAGTAACGAGAAGAAGAAAACATTAGGGATTAAAAGTAGAACTTTTATTAGTGGAACTATGTTTCACATTATTTAACTGTTAATATGAATATGAATTAATTAAAATAATACTATGTGATTCGTTCAGTCGCTTTTTTTTTTTTTCTGTTCTTTTAGTTTAGAAATAAATTGTATTGTGAATGATAAAACTGGGGGAGTTAGAAGAGAGAATAGTTTACACTTTAAAGGAAGGTGGAGATGATTGTGAATACCTAGTACTGGTGGAGAGAACTCATGCATATCAGTGGCAGGGATTGAAGCCTCATCAAGCAAACTGAACGTTCTACCTAACCGGTCGAGGGGTTCCTGGATGAGAGGCAATACACTTTCTCTGTTCACTTTCACGGATAACACTTTGCTCTGCTGGGGATGTGTTTTTGTGTGCGTGGATGTGAGCTGCCACTAACAACATGGTCTTCCACTAAACATCATTCTCAACAGAGCTTCAAACACACACACACACACACACACACACACCATACAGAAAACCCTTCTCATGAAAAATGCAAACCAAACTCAAACCTTTCCTGCCTCTTCCGCTAACAAGTTTGGTAGAGCGTGGTCGCCCGGTACCAGCCAAAGTGATGAGGCCCGACATTGCTAGAGGAAAATAAAGGAAACTTACCATCTCCTATGGAAACATTACGGCCATCCTTGTCTATCTTTCAGTCCCAGAATTTCTTTCCTACTTGTAAACCTACAGCACATCCTATTACATGTAACTTGCCGCTTCTTCTTCTTTGTTTTTTTAAAGAGGTTTAACCCGTCCTCTCTACCTTCAGGACCACAAGCTTCCTACTCCGTTTATTATATATATCTATCTATCTATATATAGATATATATAATATATCGTATATATATATATATACCTTTAAAAGCACGCTGCCAGACAAGACATCTCACTTTTGTATCTTGTTTAGAAAAGCGTTTTGTACTTTAGAATAATGTGCAAGCTTCGTTATTATATGGGGTGGGATGAGATTCTGGTCCTTATACATCATATCACCTACATATAGCATATCCAGCTGACATGTAAATCTTTTGTTAAACAACCCTTTTGTTCTATATCCTGTAATACTGCAGTACATGTGCGTAGTAAAGTTTAGCATCGAAACATGCTGTATTTTCGGACGGCTTAGCACAGCAACAAGAAAGACTATTGTATGCACACTAGCTGGACTCACAGGTTTATTTGGGCCTTAATATTGCATGTGAATCTAGGTAGAGTTTTTTTTTTTAATGCCTAAGTCCTTACTACAAGTTATTACTAAAGTCTTTTATGGTGGCTCAGCCAGATCTCACCAATACCTGAAATGGCAGTTTTCAGGGTTAATTCACCCAGATCCCCTTAAAATCAATTTCTTATGGAAAAATGTTTGAAGAAAATTAAAAGACCTTCCAACAATACAGCATGCTACGTGGCTAGACCTTCCAACAATACAGCATGCTACGTGGCTGGACCTTCCAACAATACAGCATGCTACGTGGCTAGACCTTCCAACAATACAGCATGCTAAGTGGCTAGACCTTCCAAAAATACAGCATGCTCCCTGGCTAGACCTTTCAACAATGCAGCATGCTACGTGGCTAGACCTTCCAACAATACAGCGTGCACCTGACTAAACCTTACAAACAGATAATTCAATAAACCTTTAGCGCTTAGTCAGTATGCGAAATTTAAAGAGAATGGTTGTACACTATATATTAATAATAATATATATTTCAGAAATGTACAAATAAACTTATTTTTTGGTACAACATATTATAGGCAATGGCTACAGCCGTCTGCCAGAGTTCACTGATCATCGTAAAAATACAAAGCATATTCAAAAAACATTTTACAAAGAAAAAGAAAAAAGAAAAATACATAAATAAATAAAAAAGGTACATAATATAAATGAAGGTACAAAAAAAAAACTGAAAGTGATCTTCTATGCATTAATCAAAGAGAAAATAAGCGAAAGTAAAAAAGAAGTGATAATAACTGTACTAAGAGGTAATCGACTAAAAATCAGAGATCCAGTTATATCTTGCTTTCCAAGCATGGCGAGCGTAGCGGAGAAGTGGCCGAGGGTGGGTCCGACCTGTTAGGAAAGATACAATTTCCTCTCTACAAAGCGTACGCTTGGAGAAGTAAAGGAGACGAAATTCAGCTAATAAGGGACACTCTCCCAAAAAGTGGTATTCTTCCTCTCGAGAACCACTATTACACAGGGAACACTTTTCCAGCTCGAGTTCCCTGTCTAGCCAGGGCCTATAATTTAGGTAAAGAAGCTCCCCTCTCAACTTGAAAAGCCACCGCAGTTCCAGGAATGAAATATCGTCAGAAAAGGCTGTAGAAACGCGATCCCTGCCCATAGATGTTAAGTGGCTGTACAGAACAAAAAGATCAGATATGTTTGCGCGTCTCACAGATTCCTTCAAGCGAGATTCCCTTATTCTCTCACCGAGTAAGGCAAACTGAGTGGGCCAAATTTGTAAATTAGGCAGGGACTTATCAAAAGAACATGAGTTACATTGAAAAAGAGTAAGCCAGTGTTTGAACCAATATATTTTTCTATCAATTATTTTAAGGGCCAGTATCTTAGGGAGTCTGTGGGATGGAAGGGATAACCCCTTGACACAGTATCTTAGATGGAGGTTAAGGGTATAAACTTCGAGTGGTTCCAAAGAACTCTCTAACGACAATATATAGTTGGTAGTCTGGATAGGTAACGCAAACAATTTTTTAATAAAAAATCTTTGAAGTTTCTCTAACACCTCATAAGCCTGAAATCCCCAAATCTGAGCCCCATAGCAAGCAATTGCTCGAGACACACTCTTAAAAACCTGATATTTAGCTGATAGGGGGACATTTTTATTGAGAATAAGATTATGCCAAACTCTATTTAATCCCTGTTTTGCCAGCGACACTTTTTCCACAAGATGGGGTAAGAAGGTAAGACGGGGAGTAAACGTAACGCCAAGGTATTTAAATCAGTTTACAATTTCAATTTGCTGCCCGTTATAATCCCATTTCTCGGAAGTCTGCTCCCTCTTCTGAAGGTCATAATTTTTGATTTCGATAAATTAACCGAAAGGTTCCATTGATCGCAGTAAGCCCCAAGATTCTTATATTCCTTTGAAGGGCAATTGGATTATCAGCTAATAGAACAAAGTCGTCGGCATGAAGCAAAATCTTTATTTTCCTATTGCTAACAGTTGTTAGCTGTAGGAGTAGTTACTCCACCTTCCAAAAGCGATGGAAGATTATCCACAAATAACGAAAACAAAATTGGGCTGAGTAAACAACCTTGTCTCACGCCGGAACCAACCGTGAAGAATTCTGAAATCGTATCCGTACCACGAACTGAGGAGGCAGCAAAGAGGTATAACTTCCTTAGAATACCCACAAACTTAGAAGAGATGGTTGTACACTATATATATAATACATTTATCAATGAAGCTCCATTAGCTTTCACGGTGAAACGACACTGAAGAAGCTCATTGCAACTTAGGCGAAACGTCGGTTTCTAGCAAACCATTGACAATTTAAGTGGGAGAACTTTAAGTATTAAAATGGGCATCTTGCAGACATGAGGGAAATTTGACGTTTCATCTCGCCAAGAACCCTCCTTCAAAAAACCAATCCCGAACTCAATAACGGAAAAAAAATTTCAGACAAAAGTAAGAGGTGTTCAAGTTTTAAGAAACCTGTTGCCTTTTTATATAAAAAAAAAAAAAATCCTGGAAATTAAAAGTAGAACTTCATTAAAGTCGTATTTTAGGGTCAACCGTTACTGATAACAATAATAAATTGGCACATTAGACGATTGCCTAAAAAGCCCCCTTTCAGAAAAAATGTTTTCCAAAGAGGCGGGACCTGCAGTTTAGTTTAGAGACAAAGTTAAAAGAAATTCGTTGGTATCGTTTTTAGTAATGCTGCTCGTCCACACGAACAGGCTAATTGATAAAAATCACGTTTTCATGTTCAGAGGACCACAAAATATTTTGTTTTAACTTTCACTGCTTCGCTCACCTTTTTGGCGGTAGACTTATATTGTCAGGCGGTAGACGGTATATAGTCAGTCGATAAAGGTCAGGCGGTAGACAGGCCTATGTCCATATTCAAAATTAAAGAGTTCAATTAAGCGCTCAATGTTCATGTCCTCTTCGCTTCCTACAAAGGGCAATGTGTGAAATTTTGAACACCTATATTAAAGAGAGATCTTGAAGGTAATAACGGCCGATGACCAGTCTGATGTTTTTGCATGGGAGGTTTGCTGTTGTTATTCTGGTATCCTGCAGAGTTGGCCATCTTCATGTTCCTGTACAGTTTGCGCTACTTTGCATTTTATTTAATTTTTTTTTTTTGCCCTGCTAGAAATCTATAGCCTTCTCAGGTCGGGGAAACGTACATCCTCGTTTTTCCAGGTAGTCAGCGAATTTATTACTTTTAATTACGATGTGGCTAGGGACCCACTGTTAACATTGTCTTCAAATCTTGCTTTATTACCACTTGTCATAGCCTAGTGTGGTTAACTTTCATGCTGATATTGAGGCCAAATGAAGTGAAAGCCATTACTGACGCTTGGGAGTCCAATAGGAACACTGCGTTGCGCTTGTCAAGGTCATATGTACTTCCGTTTAAATTCAATATCCAAAATTTGACCGCAATATTTACACTTACTATAGTTATAAAAAAGAAAAAAGAAATTTCTGCCAGAGTAGCACTTGCACCTTGAATGAAGGAAGAATGTCCGAAATTTTTGAACAGGTGCTATGTACGTATGTAAATGTTAACGCGGTCATGCTGGTTGCTTTAATATTCAGAAGAGTGCACGGCGGTTTCCAGGGGGACAGGATGGTTAGTGTGAAGTCCCTTCATGTATTTAACTAATAACTACATAGAATAGAAAATGTAACATTGAAATCCATGAATATATAAACCATGGAAACCAGTTTTGAAAGGTCTCTCTACACAGCCTGGTCAAGCTGGTGGAAGGGGGTGCTGGAAATTTGCAAGGCTTTCTTGATTATTAGTATGAGCCGTATGTAAATGAGCCTTCAATCCTCCCCTCTCTAACCTGTACGTAACCCACTTAGAAATGTAAAATAACCTTAAAACTTATTAATATTTCATTTCAGTTCCATTCTTGTCTATTTTTATTTCTCTGTTTATTGTTCCATTTCCATTGGGCAGAACAACCATGACCAATTCACCTAATTACTTACGTCAGTACAAGTTCACCTAATTACAGATCTCAGTACAAGTTTTGAGATCTGCTGAGTCTAAAGAATGACCATTTTTACCTATTGGCAAACAGGAGGTTCAAATTTTTCCCATTTTACTTTCGAATGCTGATTCTATTGTAGTGGTTTTCGCTCATACTACAAATACACAGACTATAAGCTCTTGGCTAACATTTTTTTTCGTATAATTTGCATTTTCCTTTGAAGCTTTAATTTGGAGAATTTCACCTGATTGCATTACTTCCTTATCACTGAAAGGGGCAAGTAAAAGTATAAAGGTTGGATTTCATTCCAGTTTCAAGTAAACAATTCTAGTAGTGTACCGGGTCCTTATGGGTAATAAGGGAACATAGAATAAGTTTTTAAACGTAGAAGAAGATAACTGAGATCCGATGAAACTGTGTGATAGGTGTTTGTCATCTAATAACTACATCCAACTGGGCAGATCACCTTCAATTCATCTGAAAATTGTATACCACGGCCAATTGGTTAAGCGATTGGAAGAGGGGAGGTGTATATACATGTGTGTATATGTGTATATACATTTACAGACTATCTATTGGCCACCAATACGAATAGTACAGACATGTTTAATTAGAACACGATTTAATTTATACAGAACCCACATAGCCAACCTGGTCCGATGATAATAGACGACCGCTATGCTATATATGCGAACGCTAAGAGAGTTTAGACAATATAGGTTCTCTGGTTAGTTGCACGTGGTTTTAACTCTAACCGCTACTATACATGCGCTTTAACTCGTTTATCCACACAGATACACACATACATACATATAGATAGATAGATTATTAAATTACTAGAGAGTTACTGTGCTTCAGCTTTACAAATAAGCTGTACATTTAAATTACTCCAGTATATGATTTATGCTGATCTCAATTTTGAAATACAGGAATTTTCACCATTTATTTAAGTACTCTTAATGGCATACAGGTGGCAGTACAGTGCAATATATTTAAATGGCATAGAACCGGATTTCAATTCAAACCACCAAATTTCCACAGAAATCAGTTTCCACAAATTAGCACGTTACTCTCTTTAATTTTTATAGAAATTTTCCTCGTAACTTTGAAATGAATTTTTGGTTTCTTTTTAGTAATAGGAAGTACTTCGTTCATACGCGATTTTCGAAATTGAGTTTTCATCGGAAATACATATTTTGGGATCCCACAAATGTGAAGAAATTTATTTAGTGAATCGTCTTTATGTGCATGAGTGTTAACTCAATATCTCAAAAACGAAAAGTCGTAGGAAGTTCAAAATTGGTACTCCGTTTAGGCGCAACCATCACATCAGAGCAACATTTTGGACAAGATTCATTAGCCGGAACGAATGTTGTTTTTTTTTTCAGTTTTTCGCGATTTTCTAAGAAAAAGACTCCAACGATTTCCTTTAAACTTTGTATACTATCTATATACATAAATACCTACCACTGTATACTATCTATATACATAAATACCTACCACTGTATACTATCTACATATATAAATACCTATCACTGTATACTATCTATATACATAAATACCTATCACTGTATACTATCTATATACATAAATACCTATCACTGTATACTATCTACATACATAAATACCTATCACTGTATACTATCTATATACATAAATACCTATCACTGTATACTATCATATACATAAATACCTATCACTGTATACTATCTATATACATAACTACTAGCACTGTATACTATCTATATACTAATACCTATCACTGTATATACACACATAAATACCTATCACTGTATACTATACTATATACATAAATACCTATACACTGCATACTATCTATATACATAAATACCTACCACTGTATACTATCTATATACTACCTATCACTGTATACTAAATACATATACCTATCACTGTATACTATCTACATACATAGATACCTATCACTGTATACTATCTATATATATACATAAATACCTATCACTGTATACTATATATATACATAAATACCTATCACTGTATACTATGTATATACATAACTACCTATCACTGTATACTATCTACACACATAAATACCTATCACTGTATACTATCTATATACATAAATACCTATCACTGTATACTATCTATATACATAAATACCTATCACTGTATACTATCTATATACATAAATACCTATCACTGTATACTATCTGTATACATAACTACCTATCACTGTATACTAGCTATGTACATAACTACCTATCACTGTATACTATCTACATACATAACTACCTATCACTGTATACTATCTATATACATAAATACCTATCACTGTATACTATCTACACACATAAATACCTATCATTGTATACTATCTACACACATAAATACCTATCATTGTATACTATCTATATACATAAATACCTATCACTGTATACTATCTACACACATAAATAACTATCACTGTATACTATCTATATACATAAATACCTATCACTGAATACTATCTATATACGTAACTACCTATCACTGTATACTATCTATATACATAAATACCTATCACTGTATACTATCACAAAAGACGTATGACTTTTATATGAAATATTTTTTTGAAAAACTTGATTTTAGAGGGGTATTGGGGAACTGCCAGTTAGATTAAATTTAAATTTGCACATGCAATGTGGGTTTTGATATAGAGTGCTCCCCATAAAGCCACAATGTATAAACTAGTGTGAAGAGTAATAAACTGATTTTGCTCCATTTAAGTCTGTGTTATCGCACTGTTTTATCAACACATCTATTTGGGCGAACGCCCAACCAGGCTATTACGGAAAATATCCCACATCTATTTGTATTGGTTATTAATCAGTTGTGATCTTGATATAGGTAAGAAAGAATATATGTACATAGTGGCAAAAATAACTTAGAGGTTAATGCCCAAAAGAAAAATCTGATGTGAAACAGTCACACAACTTTCTCTTATTGCAGAACAAAATCGTAATTGATAAATTAGTTTACCATATTTAATGAAATTCGTCGGTGTTTTTATGAAGAAAATTACGAGAAAAAGAAACTGTTCATTAAAAGCGCACTTCCGGTTTACTAATTTTTACACACAGACCATTTACTAAAAACCTATTTTTTGGATTCAGGGCACTTCAAAACGCGTATTTCTCACTGCAAAACTTCTAGACCCGGTTAAAATACTTCCTCTTACTAGAAGTAAGAGAAAGTAAAAAAGTATACACGTGGAGCGGTAGAGGAACAACGAATGAGCTCCTAGACAAGGTGCAAGTTACAATTCATAACCAGGGCGGGACTCATCACCTGCCCTCACTTAATCTTTGAACCCTGTCAGTAGATGCGGCTAATCACTAGCGCTTTTTACTCCCTGTGGTGGATTTCCATAACAATGGATGTTTATTCTATTAACATCTGCAAAATATTACATAACTCCGGAGAAGTTTGAAAGTGGCCACCCTAACGAACTAAAATTCAGTTACTGGGCCAGCAGTTAGCGGTACGGAAATTTCTCCTTCAACTGAGATCACAAAATATGGAGTTGGGCCTTGAAAGGACGGCAATCTCTGATATAATTTATGTACATTAAACACATTGCTAAAATTCCATGTTTAAAGATAACTGTAACAGAATAGTTTTTTTCTTTAGATTTAAGCAATTATTCTCGAAATTAAAAACCGGTATGATTTTTCTTAAACTTAGAAAGTGTGGGAAACCTCTCATTTTATATGAAATATTTTGCTAGAAAATTTGTTTCTGTGTAGACGGAGTTTCAGCTTCTCTACGACATATATTTAGGCACTCTATGATATAATTTCAAGTCAATTTACTCTGGATGACCTAGTGAGAGATCAGAGAACTAAATATTTATATAAATTGTGTCTTTTAAGAAAATTTGTCTGGGCCAGAAATTTTAGTCGCTAGAAACACTCTTTTTATTTCATATTCAGAGGGTTCTGTGTTTCTGGTGAAAATTCAAATATGCAAATTTGACACTCCTCTTTCAACAGATTGAAGAAGTAGAATATGTCATTTAGAAAACTTTCAGACAGATATAAGTCGTCCATTATATTATTTAATTCTTTCATTTTTTTTTTTAATATTAGTATACAGTAATAATGAACCGTTGTTTTAATTTTTGAGTTTATCTAATAAATATGGCTGGGTCCGCAATGCTGGATAAAATACCGGATATAAAACTTAATAACAAAAATAGACTGTGGTGATGAAAACGGCGAGACATTTGTGAAACCAACATTGAAAATGTTGGAAAATGGTATATAGATGGCATTGGAAATCTTTTGGAATAAAACTAGTTTTCCAATGGATATGGGATATAATTGGGACAAAATTGTCGTAGACGTAGAATAGAGAAAGATTACTGTGTCTGACTGAAGATATGAGTAGGGTAAAAAGACCGGTTCTGGCGCAAGGGCTACGGAGCCAAGTCTTTTTTGGGGGTTGCAAGAACGCCGCTGCCATCATCCAAATCAATGAGCTTAATTCAAAGATGACGTCATCCGATGGCTTTAATTATCATTCAATTCGAAGACTATTAAATTACAAATAAATTATATATTAAATTATAAATATAAATAAATTATAAATAATTAATAAAATATATATTAAATTATAAATATAAATAAATTATAAATAATTAAATAAAATGAGATAAAAAAAGTTGTTTTACCTGGAATCGAACCTTAATTTTTGGGTTAGAAGGCGGTAATGCAACCCACTAGACCAAAGTGGCCACTTAGTTCATATGTAGAAAAGATCTCGCCTATAAATTTACTGTGGAGTGCCCGTGCGTGCGTTGCATGTTCCATGTAGTTGTTTAGCTTTGTAGTAGTTTTGTTCAAATAATCATAAAAATTTAAACAAGTTTTTATTTTTTTTTTAATTTATTACTTCTTACACCTAATAACTATAGTACGTATTCTTTTGTAGTTTTCTTTAGATCCTTATACCTCACCCACATACTTCTCCGTCATATCGTTTCCCTCCCTCTCTCTCTCTCTCTCTCTCTATATATATATATAAAATATATACACAGACACCTAAAGAAAGGCCCCGCCCCACGAACCCCAGGCCAGGGTTCATTAACCTGTATTTTTCCATTCGTACAGAAGTTTATTAACCTCTATGTATGCACAATTTTTGCAATATAATTTCTAATTATAATATATTTATTTATTTTTTTTTTTTTAGACAGATACTTATGTAAGTTTTTTGGTAAACAATAAACTAAAACTTAATCTATGGTTCCTTCTTATCTACATTTATCGATCAAGTATATTGGACATTTAATACAGTATATTGATTTATGAGTCACTTACCTGTGTAAGGTTTTTGGTAAGCAATTACAATTTAATTTCCATTTTCCTTCTTTAAGAAAAATCTATTTAGCCTATTATACAAAACACACCGAGGACAGCCGAACTACAGAGCCGATAATAACCGAACAGTCCTTATTTTTTTTTTTTTTTAAAAGAAAAAAACACATTACACAATCATTTGTAATTAAGTTGTCCAAGTTTTCTAATAGTCCAAATCGTTCGTTAGTAGGTTTTACTTTTCTTCCATAGAGCTGAGAAACACTTAACACTTGTGCGAGCCCATGTTGTCTCTGCCGATGACCGATTAACACTTAATTACAAAGGACTCCACTATGAGTTAAATCTCCACTTTCCTTTTTAAGATAATTTTTTGTTTTGTTTATCGATCAACTATATTTATAGAATCTAATATATCGTTTTCTTTGTGGTACTGCTTAAAGTCGTTGGATCTGTTATCTAACGCAATGTACGACGAAATAGTTAATAATATGTTTTGTCGAACTAATTGTTTATGCAATTAAAGAAAGGGGAAAAAAAAAAAGCTAGTGTTTAACCAGAGATTTAATAACTGTTGTATCTCAATTTACGTATCAAATTCCACATATTTAATCACTTTTCTAATCTAAAACGTACTCAATTTACACACATATTTCCGTCAATTCTTGCAAAGAAGAGATGTAAGTTTTCGGTTAGAAATGTAGAAAGTGCCTATCTTACAAATTGACATGTAAGAAATAAAAGTAAGAATAGCGATTTATGCGTACATATTAAAACTAGTAATTTAAATGGAACTTATATATTTTTAAACACTTTTTATTAGAGCAAAAGTAATTTTCTCTAGAGATAACTACTGTAAGTTTGCAGTTAAAATTGTAAAAGTCGAAAGTGCGTATCTTAGAGCTTAACATGTAAGAAATAAAAGCAAGAATTGCGGTATATACGCATTTATTAAAACTAGTAATTTAACTGGAATTTATATGTTATACATGTTTAAACACTTCTTATTTGAGCAAAAGTAATTTCTCTCTAGAGATAGTTTGGCGGAGTTTCGCAGTAATATCTTACTACAGTAGTTTTTCTGTAGTCTTTTTACAGGAGTAAGTCTAATTCCACCACAGTGGAAAGCTGATCCTACACAGATAATGTAATTTCCAAAAAAAAAAAAAAAAAAAAAAATCTTCTATCGAATTAATTGTTTGTACAATTAAACAAATTACTTAAAGAAAGGAAAACTTAGTGGAACCAGTAGTCTTTTTATCTCAATTTAGGTACAAAATTCCCCCTACATTTTTGCAATCTAAGAAGCACTCAATTTACGTACATAACTCCCCCAAAATAGTGATCAGTTTCCAATTTAACTGGTAAATGAATTATTCTATATTTTTGTAATCTAATAAGTATTCAATTTACATATATAATTCCAATAAGAGATACCTAGATAGAAGTAACTTCCTTAGTGAGTAACAGATTGATATTCGCTCCTAGAGTTATGGATGTGCAAATGACGAATGATTAGACACAGTAGAGAATGTATTGTGTTAAATGTCTTTGGTCAGGTCAAAATGTAAAATTACTGCACAAAGCAAAGTTGGACTACAATTAAATCTGTCGAATAACCAAGAAAAACAAAAGATATACAAAAGAATATATTGCACTAAAACATTCGTAAGTTATCGTATTGTGAATTGGAATAACAGTTTTGCTAGTAATTTCCAAGTTCTTTCCTCAACCTTTCTAAATATGTAACAACTTCTTCTGCCATCTTACATTCTTAAACAGGCATAGGATATTATGCGCTAAAAAACATGTTACTTTTAATAAAAGAATATTGGAACAAGTTAAACCATTATAAGTTTCTAATCTGGGGAAATGATTGCATTATATCATTCAAATTCGAAATCAAATTCGAAATCTTCTGTTTTGTAGCCATTGTCTAATGTCTATTAGTCCAAGAAAAACACAGATATACATTAGAATATAAACATATATTGCACTAAAACATTCTTAAGTTATCGCATGGCAATTATTGTGGATTGCAATAACAGTTTTGCTAGTAATTTCAAAGTTCTTTCCTCAACCTTTCTAAACATGTAACAACTAAGAAATAAGTTTCTAATCTAGGGAAATTATATCCGAGTTCGAAATCTTCTGTTTTGTAGCCATTGTCTAATGTCTATTAGTCCAAGAAAAAACACAGATATACAATAGAATATAAACATATATTGTACTAAAACATTCTTAAGTTATCGCATGGCATGGCAATTATTGTGGATTGCAATAACAGTTTTGCTAGTAATTTCCAAGTTCTTTCCTCAACCTTTCTAAACATGTAACAACTAAGAAATAAGTTTCTAATCTGGGGGAAATTATATCCAAATTCGAAATCTTCTGTTTTGTAGCCATTGTCTAATGTCTATTAGTCCAAGAAAAACACAGAGATACAATAGAATATAAACATATATTGCACTAA
>JAAEAF010000613.1:0-281137 GCA_011037195.1 Triatoma infestans | reverse complement strand
TAACTGAGGCGTATTCTTAAAAAAAAATTTAGAAATTTATTTTAATGTATATTTAATGTATTTAATATTTATTTAATATATTTATAATAATTTAATGTATTTAATATTTTTTAAAAATACGCCTCAGTTAGTGTGAAACTAAGTTGCTCTTGAAGTCTGTGTTGTCACACTATCTGAAAATCGCATCCTGAAGATGGGCGAACGCCCAAAACCGGTCGATGACCACAAAATGAAGCAGGCTACCACGGAAAATGTCTCTGATAGATTTTTAGTTGCAGAGGGTATCAAAGGTAGTGAAATCTACAAATGAATATTGAAATGTCCGGGTATAATTGTTTGAACCGTTCAAACGTTTACTAATAGGTAAAAAAGTTTAAAAGTTACCCGTAAATGTTAGTGAAGTCAACGAAGTGGACGACCGGTTGAAGTTGCAACTTCCTTCCTCGAATCTCGCATTAACGCTTTGATTCAGGACAATAGGCGTATTACTGTTAAACTGATAGCTGAAGAAGTGCTTGCGAATGTTGGAACTATCCATAACATTATTCAGAATAAGCTGCAGTACAAGAAAACTTGTGCGAGATGGGTTCCAAGACGTCTTACGGACGCCCACAAAGAGACACATCAAAAAGGTGGGGTGGAAGATCCTTCCACATCCCCCCTGCAGCCTCGACCTCGCCCCATCGGATTTCCATTTGTTTGGATCCCTTAAAGAGGCTCTATGTGGGAAACATTTTCAATCCAATGATGAAGTTAAAAATAAGTTACAAAAGTGGCTTCAAGATGAACTCAAAGAATTTTATGCCTGAGGCAGTCATAAATGAGAAGAACGACGGGATAAATGTGTAAATGTTGCTGGAGACTATGTTGAAAAGTAGCCAAAGTTTTGTATTGATTAAATAATCGTTTTTGAACTACAACGATTTGTCTCGATACTTATTGAATGACCCTCGTATTTCAGGTTCAACAACCAAAAATCGCGGGATTACACAAACTTTGAGTATATAAATTTCAGGCAACTGGTAGGTACAGTTTAATGTACAGCTCTAGACCACTGTAAGGTGTCATTATAGTATATTATACAATTTTATCATTTAAATAATATTAATTAGAATTAAATATATTGTCAAAATTGTTTGAAGAAAATCGATTAACCTAAAAGTGTGTTTTTACTGAAGTTATTTCAGTTTACTACAATTTTATCGATAAAAATATCATTAAATTTGGTACACTATGAATACACAGAGCCTATCACTTTTATTGGTAACATTGGTCCGAGTAAGTTCATGTAAAGAAGTTTTGCAGTAGGCGGGGGAGTGTATGGTTTCCTCAAAAAAGTCATTTTATTAAATCTGGTTTGGGCAATTTATTTAAAATTGAAGTGAAGCAAACATTAAGTACAAAATAATAGTTTGAAAAAATGTGTAACTTAAATCTGTGTAAAACTGCAGTAAGGGAAAGTCATGTGAGTGTTTCACACCAGATTTGTTTTTGACTGGAAAATGGCTTCCCTGATTTTCTTTAAACTTCCCATACCAACTACATCAAATAGGCCATCACACTTTTTCATTTGTAACTTTTTCACTTTCACTTTTTTGGGGAGGAAAATTGTAAATTTTGAATAAAATACGTCATGTATTCCTGTAAAGTACCATTTCCATATAGTGTACGATTCTATCAACTGTGACATATATAAGGTTTATTTATTAAATACATTGTTAGAATCCAAGTTGCAAGAAAATCGGTTAGCCAGAGATGCGACTTTTATTCAGTTTTTTCTTCCTCTAGGTAGTGTATTGCGGTCGTGCTAGATTTTCGAAATTGAGTTTTCACCGGAAATACACATTCTAAGGTCCCCTGAGACCATAAAAGAGGTTTTCTGAGTGAAAAGAATATCCAAAAAAAACGAAAAGTTGCAGGAAGCTCAAATTTAGTATTTCGTTTAGCCATTACCACCGCATCAGGAACACGAAAATTCTGGGCAAAATTCACCGACCGAAAGTGCCACTTTTTACTGAATGTTTTTTTCGTTTTTTTTTGTGATTTTTCTCCAAAAAGGGCTCAAACGATTTTCCGTGAATTTAGTTAAATCAACTACACATAAATCAGCTAGTTCTATCATTTAGTTAAATCAGCTACTTCTATTATTTAAAACATTTCTACGGGAAAATTCATTTAAGAGCACTTTTGTGAAGGGATAGAGTTACGGTTTTTTTTAGAGTACTATTTCAATGATTACACAATTCTATCTTCTAAATAATATTAATTAAAATTAAATATGTTGTCGAAAACTCGCGAGTTTGAAGAAAATCGGATGACCGACCGTATGTGCGACGTTACTAATAGGTTTTTGATTTTTTTTGCGATTTTATGCATAAAAATGCCGACGGTTTTAAACACTAATAAGAATTGAAAGTGTGAAGAAAATTTGCCATTTCGCAGTAAGAGAAAGTCGTGTGAGTGTTTCACACCAGAGTTTTTTTTAAAGTATTTCCCACAACGCCCCCCTATAGCGATTTTTTTTAAACATCGTAGCCAATTCCATATAATATCAAAATCCATTTGATACCAGAATTGCCATATGTACTACAATGTAGAACACATTCAAGTAAGTGCCTCGTACTGGAGCCACCGCCATGAATGTATAGCTCTCGACCACCAGTATTTTAATATTAAAATTACTGAAGAACTGAACATTTGGTATTTAGTGCAAATTCCAAGTTTTAAGGATATTTTCAGTTACAATTGTAATAATCAGTGTACTATGTTGTGATCTATTTTTCAATATATTTTTTAAACATTAACAGTTTCCCTTTGTTAGCAATATTTCAGAGCATACGAAATATACTGCTCCAGTTTATTGCCCTTTCCATTGTAATTTTTAAATATTGTTTTAGCTACAAAATTGAAATATTTCCTTAGTGATTTCATGTTTGTTATCAAGCTCAACAGTTTCCTCTCATATTTATCTAAATGTAGTAAAGCATCGGAACAAATTTGATATTTTTCTGACAAAGATATTGCAACATTTTTCCAACTCATTCCATTAATTAGTTTTTATGGGGATTGTTGATTGTTATTTTGACCCCTCAACTTCTCTTCATGTATTGTGAAGCCCTCATTTATTATCAATGCCACGTGGAGGATTGTTTAAAATTTCTGTAACACCTGAAGAAATGGTTATATTGCACTAAATGATACCTTCTAGAAATGCTTATCATACAAAAATGTTGCCGTATCAGAAGAGATTGCCAATTTTTCTGTTGGTCAAAGACCACAAAATAGAACAGCTAAATATGGAAAAAATATCCATAATTTTAATGGTCTTGCCATAATTTTAATATTACATATGCTAATTTTAGTACATGTTTTTTATATATTTATGAATAAAATTTCATCACTTCAATACTTGGAAAGAGTTGAATGAATATTTGATATCAGTATCTATATAGAAATAAACAGTCCACTGACAGGTCGATACTACCTGTAGTTTGTCACCTGTATTACTTATAGTGCTATAAGTAGGGAACGGATTCGTATGTATTTACATATTTTTTTCTAGGCAATTTACAGACGTTTTTCAACTAGAAGTATTCATACTGTCACTTTTTAAGCCGTTTGAGTCTACTTTTATTTCACATATTTCCACATATTTGGATGTTATCTCATATTTATACATATTTGATCAAAATAAATAAATATTTCTACATATTTAATCAAAATATGTACATATTTTTTCTTATTTTTCATTTTGGGCATATTTTCATAATTGGGAGGTGGTTGACAGGAACTGTGAACCACAGAATGTAGGGCTGTGAATCACAGTGGGTACAATGGTTATTGTAATTTACACAGAATGCTGCTAAACAGTGACGGGCACTTGTTAGTTCTTTGAAGTTGTCTGACGTTGTCTGTTCTTTCAGCTCGTTCGTTGAAGTGTCCAATTCATTTCGTTCGGTGAATTAGTGTATTCTTTTTTGGGTGAAATGCCACGAACATCGGCCTCAAACAGACAACTGGTTGCTAAATATCTTCGCGAGTTTCCAGCAGAACTTTTTCGAAGTGATGGAGACATTTTGTACTGCACAGCTTGTGACAAGCGCGTTTCTTGCTCTCAACGTTCCCAAGTCTACCAACATATTGCCACCGGATCGCACATAGAGAATAAAAACAGAAAGAAAGAGAGGACGTCCTATCAAGCCTTCCTTACATCTCCATCATCAAGTAAGTCTACTCTGAGTACAGATCTGTGTCGGGCTTTGGTTAGAGCAGATATCCCTTTCCACAAACTTAAAAATCCTCATTTCAAAGGATTCTTAGAGACCTATATTGGGAAAAAAATGCCTGACGAGAGCACTCTGCGGAAAAACTACCTGGAAGATATCTATAAAGATACACTAACCAAAATTCGAGAACATATCAAAGATGGACCGATTTGGGTGTCAATTGATGAAACCACTGACGTTGAGGGCAGGTATATTGCCAATGCAGTTATTGGAAAACTTGACAGTGATGCTGATGTGGATTCAAAGCCATTCCTTTTGAACTGTGAGGTTCTCGAAAAATGCAATCATTCCACCATTTCACGATTCTTCGATGCCTCAATGCATATCCTATGGCCCAGTGGAGTTTTGAACGAAAAAGTTCTTTTGTTTCTCTCTGATGCTGCCCCCAACATGGTCAAGGCTGGGCAATCTATTCAGGTATTTTATCCTAAGATAATTCATGTGACGTGTATTGCTCATGCCTTGCATCGAGTAGCAGAAACTGTCCGATCTTTGTTCAGTGACGTAGATTCCTTAATCTCCTCGGTTAAAAAAGTGTCTTAAAAGCACCAAGTCGCATTAAAATGCTAAAAGATCTCTATCCAGACTTGTGCCTTCCACCAGAACCAATATTGACAAGATGGGGTACTTGGCTGGAAGCAGCTCAGTATTACTATGAAAACTACAATAAAATCAAGAATGTCCTTTCACATCTCGAAGACGAAGCAGTAGCGATAAATACAGCCAAGTCTTTATTCGAGAAACCTAATTTAAGGAACGACCTTGCATTCATTTCTGACAATTGCGTATTTCTTGCACAAGCCATTACCCAACTTGAGTCCCAAAATGTTCGACTGACAGAAAACGTGTCCAACGTTAAAAAAGTCATCGAAAAGGTGGAAGGAATACCTGGGAGTAAGGGAGATCTGATCAGATCAAAACTGGTAGAAGTACTGAGCAAGAACAAAGGGTGGGAGACCATCTGCCAGATTTCTGATATTATCAGTGGAACAGAAGTCACCTCAGAACATCGTGTACCTTTTACAACCAACGAGATAACTTCTTTCAGCAAGGCACCTATAACATCTGTAGATGTTGAACGATCTTTTAGTCGTTACAAGTCCATCTTACGCCCAGATCGTCGTCACTTTACGTTCCAACATTTGAAATTTCATGTGGTTGCAAACAATTTCGAAGAGTGAAGTTTTCAAAATTGAAAATTTAACACATCTTTTTATAAATAGTAAAAATGTTCTTTGTTGTATAAATCATTATAACTTCTAAAAACAAATTATTTTGTTCCTAATAAATTATTATAAATTGTAAAAATGTTCTTTTCTTGTATAAATAATTATAACTTGCCCAAAAAAAAAAAAAAATTCCATTTTCATAAAAAAAAATGTCCATTTTTACTTAAATATTCCAGAAAATATTTTAAGAAAATCACATATTTTCCACATAATTGACGAAAATAAATGCACATTTTAATTAAATATTTGGCATTTTTAAATACATAAAAATCCGTTCCTTAGCTATAAGTAACATGATTGGATATTTCTTCAGTTTTATATGCATTTTTATTAGGGGATTGACAACTGATAGATTGAATAATTTAAAAAGTTTGAGATATAATTCTATTAATAGCAAACTTTTTTAGTTTCTTGTTGAATATTTAAGCGACCTTATTTTCCATTTAAAATTACCGATTGGTATTGGATGAGATATGGAAACAAATAATAGTTTTCTTCATAAAATGAAGTTAACCTATGAAATAAATTTCTCCAATTAGGAATTTATTTTGGTTGTTAAAAAAATAAATTTCATATAGCCAAAAGTATAAATCAAAGAAAACGCAGATCTAGGACTAGAAATATTGTTATGAAAATAGTGCAGGCAAAAATAAAATAATAAAGGGAAGTCTCTTAAGTAATGGGTATTGAATTTTATTTTTATGGTTTCTTATTAGTATAATAGTATATTTTAACTAGACTAATTTGAACTACTAACTGTAAAATGTTAGCATTGAAAATATCTTGGGACGAAATACTTTTTCGTTTATAACTACATTACGACAGATTTCTTTTATTTTATAAAAATTGACGTTTAGATATTGTTAAATAGGTGTATAATTTTTTATATTCAGACAGACACTGCTACTTCGTGTATAAATATGGTTCTTTTAGAAGTATTGACTACAAAATTATCATTAATCATTACTACATGCACTTGGCGATAATTATATGAAAGTTTAATAAGCGATAGTAAATTCTATTATTATGATTTTTTTCCTTTATCTTTGACACAAAAATTAATTAAAGGAATAAAATTGCAATAAACCCTGATTGCAACATAATTTTCTTTTAGTCCACTGCAGCTTTACTAATTTGCTTATTATAATAGATGTTTCTGGTAATCACCGTTATTCAGCAAAATGTCATCCATTTCTGACTGTTCACGCATAGGCGTGAACTCGGAAGCGTTAGAGGGGCTTAAAGAAGCACGCAATTATGAAAATTAACAAGGCGTAAAGTTTTAATGGGCTTACCTGATGATGAATGAGAAGCGTATGTTGAGCCGGAGAAGCTGTGAAAGACGCTAGGAAGTAAAAGGGTATAAAAGAGGCTGTGTATATGTGTGAATATATTCGTGTGTATGAAAGGAAGTTGCGAGAAAGGTAATCGGTGAATGAAGCGGACGGAAGCATGCGTTCGTTGATGCGAATAAGACCTCTCGGAAGCTGGTTGGAGGCAGAGATGAAAGAGTTGTAAACGCAATACACCCGTGGAGGTGGTGAAATCTAATGATGACGCAGAGAACAAATACACAGTTATGCACGTGAAGCGAGCCAAACCACAAGTGAAGAAAAGGGATGATTAATCAGGGAAAAGTGGGAGGCTGTGGAGGGGAAACGAACGTCCGGAGACGCATTGAAGGAGCGAATGCGGCAGAGAATTGGCGCGAGAGAATTAAAAAGGGTGAGAAAAACAGGATGTCTGACCGGACGACGCGGAAGTTTTCCCCAACAGGCATAACCGGGCAAGACGACGCAACACTGACATAACACGAAACAACACAAGTAAAAGTAAAATAAAGTTAAAGACGAGCTATGCTATGTCATCGACCAGATTATTGCGAAATTCATTACTGAAACCAATAAATGTAGAGAAGATTTCTCATAACAGATTATATGATAATAATCATCCAATAAAAAATATCGAAGCATGTTTGTTGTCAGTCACGAAATTTTCTGACATGATTTTTTTTTTTAATTTAAAGCGCATCAACATCTATTGTCATTGGAGCCCGGAGCCTTCTCGATGCAATGCCGGCCTCCGGACAGTGTTCTCTCGTTACAGATAACACTGTCCATCACCGGACAGTGTGCTGTAGAGGCTCCTAGGAAGAAAGAAATCAGTGGGCAGCACAGCTAGATTCGGGCCTGGGACCTCCGCATGGGAGTCAGTACGCTATCCACTTAGCTAAAACAATTTATTAGCTATGTTATATATTGTATATTTAAAGTAAATTCATATATTTTTATTAGCAAAATAAAAAAATTCCATCTATTTAAAAAACGCTTAATTATGTTTATTTATAAACAACAAAAAAAAAAAAAAAAAAATGCGTCAACAAAACTAGATAAATTCAGAAATCGAGACAGATTAGCTCAGGTAGTCTGTTTATTACTTCTGATCATAGTTGGGCAAATGTAGCTTCAACTGTGATTGTAGTTGCTTTGCAGTTTCATTATTTTTGTCAACTAAAGTAATTGTAATTAAAACTGGTAACCACAACTATCTAGATCAGAAAAAGTAGTTGCAAAAGCAACTACCCACTTATATGTAGTTATAGTTGTTAATTAGTTACAAAACTGGCAACTATAACTAATTGAATTTTCCTTTTTTACTTCCTCTAACTACCTCTTGCGATTGTGTCAAATTTTTGAAATTGAATTTTCATCGGAAATACGTGTTTTGAAATCAACTGAGTGCGATAAAACATGTTTTTAGTGAATAATCTGTGTGAATGTATGGACAAAATACAGTAAACTCCCGATTATCTGGGTTAATGGTGAGGAGAGACGGCACGGATAATCGAAAAACACGGATAATCTGAACTATAATTATTTATTTCTAAAATACAACATATACATTTATTTCTAAGGCAGACAATAATTTTAACATGTTTAATGCTCATGATTATTAAGAAAATCTGGATTTTGGTTTGTTTGCAGGAATCTTTTAATGATTTCTAAGAGCTATTATGTCATTATCCTCGAATTCCAATTCGATGTACTCCAACAAACTGCCAACAGAATTCAGAATGCGATTCATCATTTCTTCACCACATTCAGTTTCATTCTCTTGCTCTTCTGGTTGAATGAGATGGGAAATAATATCCGCGTCACTCATTATTTGAAAACCTCCATCACATGAATCATGTTCTAACCACTCCTCAGTATTTTCTCTATCAACATTTTCAAAGCTCACTCATTTCAGATACTATTTCACTTGTCTCGGGCTCGATAGAATCCAAAAAAATCACCTTCTGCAATTGGTAGAACTTTCCTCCACGATCGAACGAGTGTTATTGGCTTTATTTTCCAAGATTGAATTACACCATGTATCGCATCCAGTATTGTCATTTTTTTTTTCCAAAATTTAATCAAATCATTACCTTCATTACAAAGGCTTTTAATAAGGTCATTGCGGTAATGTTGTTTCATTAATGAGATAACCCCTTGATCCATTAATGTATTCCCAAGTATTTTAAATTAAATTCATGCACGGAAAATCGGGAGTTTATTGAATTTCAAAAACGAAAAAAACGCGTGAAGCTCAAATTCGGTATTCCGTTTAGAGGTACTACTACCGCGTCTGACATGAAGATTTCGGATAAAATTTATTAATCAAAAGCGCGATTTTCACGAAAACGGTTCCAACGATTTTCTTTAAACGCCGTACACTCCTCTCACAGATAAATCCCTGCCACTTTTATTTGTAATATTTTCTCTTAAGAAAATTGATTTTTTTTGTGGGGATCTGGGGGAACAGTAGCGTTGAGCTTTCCTCTAAAGTAATCTCACCATTTGTATGTACAATGTATGATTCTGTTACCTCTATAATATCATTATATATTTGAAGCAATGCTAGAATTTCAAATTTGAAGATAAAGTGCGATTTTACAGAGTAGGTATTTTCTCGAAAATGACTTTAACGATTTCATTTAAACTTGAAATACTAACTACACAGTTATAAATCTATAGCTTTTATTTTGTAACATTTTTTTTGAAAAAATTGTTGTTATGTGGTTCTGAGGAATTGGAGACGTTAGAATTCTAGTGTGTTTGTTCAATATTATTGGCTTCCTCTCTACAATGTTATCATTGCTGGTAGGTTGGCACTCTTCCTCCCCCACCATCTGAATAAAATTAAAGTTTAAAGAAAATGGTTGTAGCCGATTTCGTGAAATCCCTAAAATACTCAAAACCTATTCTGTGGAGTTGCACTTTCGGTTAACCGATTTTCTTCAAATTTGGAATTCTATCACTGTTCTAATATATAATAATAATATTATATAGATGGTAACACCATATAGTGTACTGAGGGTCACTTCAAAGGCAAGCACCATGCTATTTTTCTCTCAGACCCACAAAAATCAATTTTCTTGGGAAAACGTTTGAAATGTCAGGAATGTGAGTACAAAACAGAGTGTGACCAGTTTTTTTGACTATTTATTCTGTTTTAAATATTTACTTCCTAGTTAATTTTTAATTTCTAATTTTCAAACATGATCAGACTCATATTTAGCAAAAAATTTCATGAGTTTAATCTCGTCACATCAAAAGTAATAACAATAAGAAATGGTAACTATATATAACTACTAGAAATAGGAATTTTACATTGCACCTATAAATTACATTAGTTGTAAAACATAATTGCAAAACAGGACCAACTACACTTTTTAGTTATTTGTTGTAATTAATAAACTTTGACAGTAAAAAATGTAATTTAATAAAAATGTAGAATAAGGCACATTTTAACATGATATTAAATATCCAATTTTACTCTAATAAAGCCAGATTTTAAATTAATGTGTAGGATTATTTTATGCTTATACTATTGTCATATTACTGTCACAAGACTCATGATTGTTTTATTTATTGATATAGGAGCAAGCGGCACAAGATGCTAAACAACAAGTTACTTCACCAGAAGATACTGAAGATCTATCACCACTACCCAGTAGTGTTCAACAACCGGCTCGAAGAAGAGGTGGGATATCTGCTGAACCAGTCACTGAAGAGGATGCTACCAGTTATGTAAAAAAGGTAGTTTTTATTTTTTGTTCACCTGGTAACTGCTACCTGCCTAGATTTATATATATATATACAACTTCAGCGAGCTTTTAGATTAGCAACGCAACAAGGCCGACCTCCAATAAATCTATGCTCTACAATATTTCGTTTTTAGTATTTGTTAGGGCAAAACAGATAAAATTATATCTTTAATGCCTCCTTATTTTCTTTGTTTGTATAAACGTATTATAATCTTTAAGAATAAAATTGTTTCAAGACAAAAGTAGGAAGGAGCACACTTAATTGTTTTATTAACCTAACGGTGAAATAGACATCAAATATTATAATTAAGAGAATTAATGATTACATGGGCACGATGATTAGTACTCATTAAGATGCTAATTAATGAAATTCCATGCCTTGTACTAATTCAAATAGGTTATCAAGGAGGTTATAGCACGTCACGCTGCTGTTATCCCTAAGGAGGTATTCACTTAAAGTGGAACAGAGGAGCTATTTTGAATAGTTATCTTTTAACATTTACATAACTGATATGTTTATAATTTTTCCATTTTTGAAACATATATTATTATTTATTAAAATAAGTTCTGATGTAAAAATGAAAACCTGTTAATATAAATAATAGTTAAGATTGGTCAATGTTAATGAAATAACCAAAATAATGGAATTATTTGCAGGGGGCTAAAAAAAATAATTTAATTCTAAAAAAAGTTTGTTTTGGACACCTTTGGTGTCCTTCTTCAGGAATGTCAAGGAGAGATGTCCGAAACGGAAAAAATGAACTTTTTTAAAGTTCAAAAGTTTTTTTTTCTTCGGCCTCTCACCAACCATCATTTTGTTTGGAACCCTATTAATTTTAACCATTTTACCTAATATTGCTTGGGAAAATGTATTCTAAGAATCTGATGTTTTCCTCCATAATATTCATCAAATATTCCTTCAGTGGTTAGTAATGAGTTTCTAATAATATTGTTTTCAATATAATCGCTATTATTTGAAAAACTGTGATTTTGGACAAATTAATTTAAAAAAATTGGCAAAAACTTTTTACCGGGATAACAGCAGGGTGACGCGCGATTTTGTAATTAAGTATATGTTTGATTTATTCCCATACGAATTATTATGTTCTCATTTGTTTAATAGTTTTAATTAGAAAAGTTATTCGTATTCAGTCTAAGATATTAGTTAATATTTCTTTAGGGTCAAAGAACCGAATCCCTTTTTTGTTTAAAATGTCATTTAGAACGATATATTATACTCGTATATCATGGTAAAGGCAGCACTAATCCTTAAAATATATTTGTTTAAGCAAAGCACGGAGCCAGATGTTTGAAACCTTTTGCAAACAATTTTTTGCAACTTATGTGAGAATATAGGGCACAGATTGTTATACAAGTAATTGGGACGCCTGCACATTTTAAACAGAAATGATGATATATTTATTTCAGCTTATCTCTTTCCTAAACTTCGTTTCAAAGTAATATGCAAAAGCAGCATCATTCTTTCTATAAAAAATACGAGTACATCTCAACTCAAATCCTGGAAATATCGTTCTGTTTCCAAACAATTCTGGTATTAAGTAGTTTGATGTATAAATATCGATGACATAGCTGACTGTGTGCAGGATATTATCTTAGTTTTCTATTTCTTGTATTCTCTTTTACTTATTTCCGTTTTTATTTAGTAATTACAGTTGATTTTTTTTACTTTCTCTTAGTAAGAGGAAGTATTGTTTTTTTTTTGTATCAATTGTCTAATTCATTTTGAAAAATGATGACAGGTGGTGCCAAAGGATTACAAAACTATGGCCGCTCTTTCCAAAGCTATAGCCAAGAATGTACTCTTCTCACATTTGGATGAAAATGAAAGGTCAGATATATTTGACGCTATGTTTCCAGTGAACTTCTTACCTGGAGAAACTATTATTCAACAAGGTGATGAGGGAGATAATTTCTATGTTATTGACCTAGGAGAAGTTGAGGTAAGTAAATATTTTATTCATACTCTAGACATAGATTATAATTGAAACTTTTGCAATGTATATTGAAGGAAATGCCGGATGTATATTGAAGGCTTAAAGGTTTGCCAAACTATTGTCACTAAACCTTTTCTTAGTCCTTCTAAGAGGAAATATTGCTTATCTCTCTCTCCCACTATCACCCCTTGCTCTCTTTTTGTATGTGAAGAAAAATCTCAAAAATGAGAAGGAAGCTCAAACTTTGTATTCTGTTTAGCCACTACCACCTAAACACTACACTGACACGAAAGTAAGGGGTAAAATCCATGCGACTGAATTTTGTTTGTTTTGTTTATGCCCCAACGATGCTATAACCTTTTCTTTAAACTTGAGATGCTTAAGGTAAAAACATCACATTAATTTGAAACATTAAAAAAAAAAGAAAAGAAAATTATAGAGGTTATTTTTTTGTAACTTTAGTTATTTTAAATATGAACTGACGCGACATGGTATTGGGATATAGGGAGGGCGCCCACAATGTCCCCTCTGGTACATATGTATAACACAAAACCATGAAAAGTATCTTTTAATAAGGCCTAAAATAATAAACAATATCTTTAAATTCAGTGATTACATCATAACAAAACATGATGCAATGTTGATTTGATAAAAACTACTTCAAAGTAAAGAAATGTTTCATCTCAAGCTAATTATTGAAAAGACAAATCTGAAACATCCACGGCAAAGAAGCCGTTTAGTTCATGAATTACAAAATTTATGATTTTTGGTGATAAAATAAAATTCCAGTACCGAATAGGACTAATAATGAAATGTTACTGTGTCTTTCATCGACTTTTCAGCATCTTGCATTGTGATTTTTTACTTTCTCTTACTCCTAGTAAGAGGAAGTATGCAATCGTGCCAAATTTTCGATATCGAGTTTTCACCGGAAATATCCGTTTTGAGGTCCCCTTTATCCCAAAAAGTGTTTTTAGCAAATGAACTGGTTTGTGTGTGTATATGTATGTATGAATGTATGTATGTGAACAGCATAGCTCAAAAGAGAAAAATCGCAAAAACTCCAAAGTTGATATTCCGTTTGCGCATCACTATGGGGATCCGACAGTAGGTCATCTGTCAAAATTCCTCAACCGGAACAACCAATTTACTGAATGGTTTGCTTACCTCATTGCGATTTACGCAAAAATGGCTCAGACGATTTTCTTTAAACTTGCAGTATCAACTGCATATACAAAAATCTACAACTTTTATTTGAAACATTCCCCAAAAAAAAATCATTTGAAGGTACTTTTGGTTGGGGGGTTAGGTTTTTTTCGAAGTGTTATTTTAGTTTACAATACGATTCTGTCACCTAAATAATATTAATTAGAGTTAAATATGTTGTTGAAATTCCGAGTTTCAAATAAATCAGATGACCAGAAGTGCATTTTTACTGAAATGTATTTTTCACTTTTCTGTTTTTTTCGCGAAAACGGCTCCAACGATGTTCTTTAAACTAGGTATGTGAACTACACATATAAAGAGCTACAACTTTTATTTCAAAGATTTCTCCTGGTAAAGTCATTTAATTAAGGGGGCTTTTGGCGGAGGGGTGGGGTTATGTTTTTCTCTAAAGTGCTATCATAGTTGATTATACAATACTACCATCCAAACAGAATTAATTAGAAATAAATAGATGGCCAAAATTCCGAGTTTCCAGAAAATTAGTTAACCAGACGTGCTCTTTTACCGAACAGTTTTTTCAGTTTTCGACGAACTCGTCGAATTTCATTAAATTTGGTACACTAACTATAAAATTTGTCAATTACAATTTTGAAAACTGGAGTAAGAGAAAGTTGTGTGAGTGTTTCACACCAGATTTTTTTTTTATAGCACCCTATTTAATGGGGCTTATGTTAGACATCTTTTGTAGAGGTTGTGAGCAGAGGAAGAAATACCCAACCATTTTATGATAGCGTGTTTGGGTTGTGAGAGTGGATTAGGCCTGGAATTTGAATTCTGTTCCAGTCCCGGCATGTTGTTGTTTTTCTGTGGGTCTAGAGGGATATCAAAAGGATAGCGTAGGATTGTTGTTGTTTATCTGTGGGTCTAGAGCGATATCTAAAGGATAGCTTAGGATTTGGTCCCTTCCTTTAGACAAATCGATAATTGAATCGATCACAAGAACAAAATGATATAGAAGCCCCTGCTCTACATCAACTATATTTTATGTAGAGAATTTAAAATTAAATTTTGTATATCTAATATCTTTATCTTGAAATTCTTATTTCTAATCCTGTCATTAAGCGGCTAAATCCGCTATTGCTAATAAATTTTTGCTTATTAGTGTAATTTGGTGTGTCCTTTTATTTAAATAATCCCTCTTGCTTCAAGTGCTGCTAAAGCAGTTCCAATGAGTTAGTGTATTGAAGCAATTGTAAGGCTGGTTGACAAAAGAATAATGAGCATTCATTCTCTTATTAATTATTTTCTTTCATCTACATCTCATTATGATTGACATTTATTTGTTTATGTGCAACAGTTCAAGGTAGAATTACTGAATTTTTATTTGCACTGATGACCATTGGAAAGATATTAAAGAACATATTCGATGTTCAATCCAGAGAAACTTTTTATAGTATTTATTCAACAAAGGGATATGGATTGCTTCACTTCTTTCCTAGAACCTTCGCCTCCAGCGGTGAACCCAACGAAAGGAGAAATCTATTCCCATGTCTTGTCATTTCCAGAACTCTTGCCTTATATTTTCTATTCAGTTAGTATCCATAACAACAGAATATTCTATATAACAAATCTTATGTAACCTTTTTTGTAGTTATTCTCCCATAGTTATTCATAATATTTATTACAAAAAAGATTGCTCCGATATAAAATTAGTATTCTAGAACAATATGAACAAAACGACCAAAGAAAAAAAAATATTAATGTTCAATTTACAAAGAGGTTGGTGGGTTTGAAATATCAGTTCAATTTAGTAAATTTTATATATATGTATATATATTTTTTTTGGTGAATTGTTAGTTATTTAAGTATTTTTTATTAGCCATACGTGTGTGAGTGATAAATTTCATACATTGTCCATAAGAGTATTACATTGTCCAAAAGATGGGTGAATTAAGATGGTTTGTCCAAAGATCACTTGCAAATTTTTGGTCCTAAAGTTTGGTTCAGTATTTTATAAATTACTCTGTAATGAAATATTCATCGCAATTAACGAACTAAATGTTTAAGAATGAAAGCTTGGTCAACATTTATAATTGGTTTCTTTTTTTAAAAACAACAAACAATAACAAATATCAGCTTGCTGGAGTTATATAGTGTTGATAGAAAGAATTTACTTTTTAAATTAAATATTTATTTAATAGGTACAACATTATTTATTCAAATAACTTAACTGCATTGATGTTCATTTTTATTTCATTTTATTTCTTGGAAAACAAATGTGTTTGATTCATAATTATTATAATTATTCAGTTAGAGAGAGAAAAAGATATAATACTTTTTTTTTTTGTATATTCATTTTAATATTTTATAAAACCCTTTTTACTTTTGGCAAAGCCATAAATTTCCACTAGTTATCTGTATATTTCCCCAAAATTACTTCATTACATCAAAGAAGTTAAACATTTAGTTTTCTAAATAATAAAAGTAAGAAAATGGGCCTCCGAATTAATGAAGATAAAACCAAATACTTTATACACGGGTCATAATGCTACTTGCTGATTGTGGCCTTTACCTCCTTTGGCTTAGAATTGAATGACGAAAATAAAATTCTATAAGAAGATTAATAGAAAGATAATTTTCAGGTCTGCCATCGGGCATATTTTGCTAATATGAAACATATTTTTGTCAAGAGCACAAAGGTAAAAGACTATATAATAATAATGTTTTTATTATTCATAATTTACATTTCAAAAGTAACGAAAAGACATTAAACACCTAGCCACTACCATCGGAGGAGGGTTGTTTTGAGTCAACCCTCAAAGTTATCAACTTACAAATTATTACAACTTCAAATGGAACAAAAATGAAAAACAGCAAAAACAAAAAGTGCATAAAAATATAAAGCTAATAACAATGCATATAAATATAAATAAACATATCAATTAATGCAAGTATAACAATTATATATTCATAAACTTGCCACTGCAGTTAATTTACATCTACGGCCCCAAGCCATTTTACAATAGTTTACTATCAATTTCCACTCCCCTCCATTTAGGAACAACAAGAATTCTTGCTCCGATAAACTTTTTTTATTGACAACATTTTTTTCTAATTTCATTATATGAGGGGCATTTAGCCATAAAATGAGGTAAGACTATACAAAACTTTGATTAGACCAGTTTGAACATATGATACTGAAATATAGACGCTTACGTCAGCAAAGAGTTTAAAAATATTAAGTAGAATATATGGTCGAGTTATTGATAATGACTACTGTTCATGGCAATCCCGTACAAATAATGAGCCTTTTCTCACTATGAAGATGGAAACGTAGTCCAATTTATAAAAGCGCGTCGAATCGATTGGTTGGGACACGTAATAAGGATGCTGAGCAGGTTGCTGCATGGTAGTTATGGGCATGAGAAGGATTTGGGTGACCACGAAAACGATGGCTGTAAGACGTTGAAGAGGGCCTGGAAACAAGGGGTGGTAAATTGAATGTAAAGGCAACGAAAGTCAAGGCCCAATCCGCCTATAAGAAGAACTAGGTTTTTGAGAGGTTTGATCATTTTAAATACTCGGAATAAAACAAGGATACAATGAAGCTAAATTCGAGAATAATGGCCCCGTTAATTACGCAGCCCACTTTGGCTGATAAAGTACTACGTGCATGAATGTCACTAAATTAGAAGTCAAGCGCCTGCAAAACTTCAATGAAAATTATTTCTAATACCTATTGGTGGCTTTAACATAATAGCAACTGCAATTAAATAAGTTTGGCTGTACTGAAAGAAGCATACTTAAAAAAAAAGTAGGAAGAAATTTATGGAAAGTTTAATTCGAAATGATTTCTAAACGAAGTTCCATTTATAAAACAACTAAGTTCACGAACTCTGAAGTGGCCATGAAAGGATCAACTCCCTAAAAACTCATGAAGAGAAATCCTAAAGATAATATTAGAGAACTTCTATGATCAAGAGGTGGTAGCCTTCCAAAAGGCGATGAATGAATGATTTAGAGGAAGTTTGTGGTGTCTGTAAATAGGAAGTGATTAACCAGATTTTTTTTTTATGTTGTAAATGATTATCCAGATACTTATGTGAGGTTGGAAAGCAATAAGATCATGGGGCCAACGTATTTAAGACGACGTGGAGGATTATCAGGATGGGGAAAGCTGTTTTCGTAATGTAAATGTCACTTGAATATATTAAAAGTGTTAAGTTTAATTCTCCATTTCTGGCACCAGGCTTCTATGAACTAAGGAAGGGGTTCTTATACTATGACGGAAAAGTACCAGGGTACGAAAATGCTATACAGAATTAAGAACAACTCACAGAGTGAGAAGACGAAATTTTTGAAAGATATTTCCATTAATCTTAATTTATAAATGAATTTTAGACTTGGGTAGTATCATTGAATTGAATTTTAAACCAGATTCCGGGAATTCTCATTCCCTGAATAGAGAATAGATGTTCAAAACAGACTTCCAGTGGTGATAACAAATTCATGACCAAGTTGCCAGAGGGTGCTAGTGAAATTGGAGAGATGTAATATACACCCTTCGCTGTTTACAGTGTTGCAACTCCCTTATCAAATTTGTATGACTCCATATATTTGAACCTCTTAATCCTTCTATGTGCTATAAGCCACTGATAGATCATCCAATATTATCTTCAATGATTTATACATATTTTAACTATAAATTATTTTAGTTATGAATTTTTTGTATGTTATTAGTTACAACCACAGAGGTCGAGTTAATAAAACGGGTTGGGAATTGAACAACAACATATTAGAACGTTAGATTTTTTGTGAAAACTAGAATGTGGAAAAAATCCTAATTCCATCCATTGTCATCCTTCAGTATATTAACATATATCGGGTACTCGGACTTAACAGCCAAATTTCTGGAATAGATTCCGTGGATCAGAAGAAGTGATGAATGTGAAGAAAGTCAACCAAAATTATGGTTTTTTGAACGTTAGCAACACTAAGAAGGCGCTTTCAGAAGGCTTTTTTTATCTTTTAATCTCTGAGGAATCCATCTCTTATTTTGGACATTTTACCTGTTAATCCTGGATTCTTGTCGAATTTTTATCAAATTTGCTCATGGATAAGGAACTTTTTGTCTATTGACTTCTTTACAAACTTAAAGTTTCAACATACGCTAAGAATCGATATCGATTCAGTTTAGAATCTTAATTCTAATCTTGTGGTTTAATGCTAATTTACAGAATGCATCGTATACACTTATGAGCTATATATCACTTCAGTATACAAAAACATACCTAAAAGTCAAATTCATTCCTTAATATTTTATTTTTTTCACAAAAAAGAGAAGGAAATTAAAGTTTTTGTTCAATTCTTTGATTAACAATCAAATCCCCGTTTAATAATAATAATAATTATTATTATTATATATCGTTTGAATTTCATTTTTATACAAATTTTTTTTTTGTCACAGGTATATGTGAATTCAGAACTTGTCACCACAATAGGAGAAGGATCGAGTTTTGGCGAACTAGCATTGATCTATGGCACGCCAAGAGCAGCTACCGTAAAGGCAAAAACAGCCGTCAAGTTGTGGGGCATCGATCGAGACAGTTATCGCAGGATATTGATGGGTTCAACGATTCGCAAAAGAAAAATGTACGAAGGATTTTTGTCAAGAGTTTCTATATTAGGTCAGTGTTCTTTCCAGATTTGTGGAATTAAATTTACTACAAAATTTAATGATTTCAGCCGTGTGATGAGGCAATTGGGTCTATGGTGCTTCAAATATATCATGAGATTTATAATAGGCTGCTACATTTTACGGCCATCGACCGATTTCGGCATTTTCCCATCAGCAGGATGTTTTGGTGATCACTCTGTACATCTACAGGAAAAAAAAAGCTATTAGGAAAAATCTCAGATTTCAGGAGGATTTTTGATAATTTTATTAGTCTGTAAACCGGATTATTTTAGAATCATGTTCATTTTGAAGGTTATCAGGGTAAATTGATGTTCAAACTAATTGTATTTAAAGTACCTTTATCATTCCATTTGATGCTGACGCTTAACTTTTTCCTAGATAGTTTTTAATTTAATTATTTGCTTGTTGCAGAAAGCCTTGATAAATGGGAACGACTAACAGTAGCTGATGCATTGGAGCCAGTTTCTTTTACAGATTCAGAAACCATAGTTAAACAAGGAGAACCTGGTGATGATTTCTATATTATTGTGGAAGGAACTGCTTTAGTGCTGCAATGCCGAGGCGAGGGTGGTGAACCGATTGAAGTTGGAAAGTTAGGACCATCTGATTATTTTGGTAAATTTGTTCGTAACAGTTTCAGATTTTATTTCCAAGTGACATTATATTTATATTTTATTTTTAACACTTTTCTAAAATTTAAAATGTCTATTATTAAATTGGTTTTCAAATCGTTCATATAAACATCTATTAGTCTTATTATTATTAGAATAGGGTTGCGAAATGTCACTTAGAACAAAATTTGTAGGAAGTCCAAATTTAATAATCTCTTGGATATCTCAGAGAACGAAACACGAGTATCTCGATTTAAGTTGGTCAACCGGAAGTATCACGTTACTGAAGCAGTTTTCACGACTTTTTTTTAGGTTTGTTCATTTGAAACATTTCTTGCAAAAAATTGAAATTTTTAAGCATTTTTGACGAAGTTCTGATCATAAGCTATCCTTTAAAATACCATTATTATTATTTTTTTAATTCGATGCTTGGACTAAATTTGTCTTTTGTAATTTGAGGGAATGAGTCTATACACTTTAAACTTTTGTCAGAAGAATGTGACGATAAAGAATTACTAAAAAATATATTTTGCTGTCATTATTTTTTTTTCTTTTTCTATACTTTCAATTTGTCAACAGAACAGGCTTATTTATAGACTTCTATACTTCTGTATTTCTGCATTTCATTGTATTTAGTAATTGTGTCAGTGTTTTATACTAACTACTATTAATATAAAAAACGGACGGACTACTCCTTCCGGTTCAACGAAAACAAAATATAAAGAAGCTAGCTAAACATTATTTATTTATATGAATTACAGGTGCTTCTCACTTAATTAACGACCTACCTGTTTAACGATCGTTTGAACTCACATAGAACAAAATTTTGTTTTCATCCATATGCGTCGCTTACAACTGCTATTGCATAATTCCCAACATCGGTTTTGCAACCGGTACCGATCGCGGTCTTAAGTATAGTAAGTATACGTGCAGATGTTATATAAATGTTGAGCGATTCAAAAAAGTAAAATGTAAATGAATAAAGTTTTACCACGCTATCGAAAAATTTACGAAGAAAAGAAAAAAATATACAAAGCAGAGCACTTAAGATGTGTTTCTTTAAGCGTCATATCCTTTGCCTCATATGTTCCTGCAGCTCCTGACAGCTTTAATAATTCTATATATTGATAAATAAAAATTATAACCAAATTTTTAAGTTTATTTCTTTCCATTATTTTTCTTAATAGATACGAACAAGTTACCGACCAATTCGTTGTATGACCAGTTGTCGAACACGGTCGTTAAGTGAGGAGTACCTGCATTGTGTACCGCTAATACTATCATTCAATTGCTAGCAGTTGAAGCTTTTTGGGAAATAGAACATAATATAAATAGACATTTAAAGAAAAAATAAAATAATTTAGTAAATCTCAAGATAAGATCAATAAATATTTCAAAATGAATTATAAATTACTGAATACGTAATTTAGAAATAAATTAATGTTAAGGATTTATATTCTATTAGAAGGAGGAAGTAGGACAAAATATGTTTGCTTAGACTTATTTGAATGTATTACTGTTGAATATGTATGACGGTAGTGTAGAGAGCCCTGCATTCTCTTTCACTATTTATTAAACTTCAGCCACCAGCTCCCTTAGTAAATAACGGCTGCAAACGGAATTAAACAAAATTCTAATTTGAAGGAAAAAAGTTACTGATGGACAAATATATGTATTTACTGTTTTTGACATTGTTTAACAAGTTTTACGGGGAACTTGGTACTTTTCAATAGGCATTTGTTTTATTGATTTTATTTATTACCTAGCAATTTGTAAATTTTTTTAAAATGCAAATTGTATTTGTCAAAATCTTACTTTAGCAACACATTAGATAGGTACCTATCCTAAATTAATTATCCTTGAAAATGACATTAAAATTTGAAAATGTTTCCATTTTTTGCGCGATCATGACAAATTGTTTAAATTGAGTTTTCATCAGAAATATATGTTTTTTGTTTTGTGTAAATATATATTTATGTTGAATATCTAATATGTTGCGTGTGTGTGAAAAATCGCGAACTTGATTAAATGTAACAAAGGGAAGTGGCACGAAGTTATCGATCAAAATCCATCGTCCAGAAATGCGACTTTTCTTCAATAATTTTCGTTTTCTCGTATTTTCTCAAGCAAACATTTCTAGTGATTTTTTTGTAACATTTACAGCACAAAATCCTATTCTTTTATTTGATGTATTTATTCGAGAAAATTGATTTTTAGCCTTAGGCACTTAGGTATTAGATATTTCTATAGGCTATATAAAAAGCATCTTCTATACTATATTTCTAAATAGCAACCATTTCCAACCTGACAGTGGCTTAGTTTAAAGTTTTCAACCTGTAGAATGTTATACACCAAGTAGCTCATAACTACACAAAATTTCAGCTTTGTTGAATATGTGGATGGGTCCGCAATGCTGGATAATATCTGGATTTTATCCGTCGTAGCATGCATATTTATATTGTTCCTGACCGGTTTCGGATTTTCACCCATCGACCATACAGCCAACAAGTGTGAGTGTAACAGAAACATTACGTTGAAGTGACTCTCTACACGAACTTGGTGAATTTGCTCTGACGGTGGATGAAAATCCGAAACCGGTCAGGAACAATATAAGTAAGCATGTTACAACGGATAAAATACCAGAAATTTCAGCTTTGTTTAAGCAGTTTACCCCCTGATCTTCAATAAATTTATTAGTGACCTTCGTGAAATCTTTTAACAGAAACGGTAGAAAATAAAGAAAGGAAATTCTCCAGATAATTTAATGTTTCTACATTGTGCCGAATGAATTTCAATTCGTATGATTATCAAACAGTTTAGAAATCCTAGTTAAGGTTGTTTAAAACACTAAAATGGAATGAAAATGATCTTTTCAGTATCTTTAAATCAAAAATAGAACTTTAGTATTTGCTGTAATAATATAAGTTGCAAGTTTTGAACATAAAATAACCAGTATGTTAAACTGTTTCTAAAAGACTGAAACTTAAATTTTATATATTATTTGTATTGAAACTAGTAAATTTATTATGTAACATGTACTATAGACTATTAGGGAGAAGTTTCTGTTTTGGCCTTGAAACTTTCCCATTCAGATAGAGAGATTATTATTCCAATTGACTTACAACAAAACACTTCTTTTTTTTTCTCTCTCTCTTATTTTAACTTAGCATACATACATGTGAACTCAATTCTGTATCATCAAATAAGACATAATGTAGTTGTAAAAATTACATTAAAAAATAAAAAACAAACAGGAAAACTTAGCATCATTATTCTGTGTGAAAAAATATTATGTCTTAGGAATTTAATTAAAAACATATTGATTAAAGATAGGTTCGGCAGTATAGCAATTTAGGTGTAAATTATTATGTTAACTTGTTTCAGCATTCACAGGACCTTCTCTTACTGCTATTGTTACAATGATAATTGACAAATTCTCTTCAAACGTGGAATTTTTATTAAACGTTTAATATTAAATTAGTCTTTAACAAGAATATACTTTTATGAACTTGGCTGGTGATAATTAATTTCGTGTTTTTCTGTTTTAATATAGGGGATCGGAAAATGAGAAAATATTTTGTCAATGACCCGACCGTAATTGGTCTTCTCCAGGGCTACAAATATTTTATTATTATTACTTTAATTTAAGGCGCGTCAACATCTATGGTCATTGGAGCCCACAGCCTTCTCAGTGCACTCTCGGCCTCCGCACAGTGTTCTTACATTACAGACAACACTGCCCATCTCCGGACAGTGAACGATAGGGAGTCGCAGGAAGTGAAAATCTAAGGGCATCACTGCTAGACCTGAACCCGGGACTTCCGCGTTGCTAGTCCAGCGCGCTATAACTGAGCTAATCCGCTCAGGACTTAAGCCTATTTCCCGACTTAAGGTCTTATTCCCTACAAAGAAAAAAAAAATCCTCCGAAGAAGCCGCCCCATGCCGGTCTGACTACAATATCTTAAGATAATATCTCCACCTCCCTTAAGTATTCAACTCTCTCGCTTGAGAATGTTGCCCTCTCAAATATGGGACTTCCTATTAGCGAAACGGTCACATAAAAAAAGTTTTTGTTTTTTACTATTTAATTTTTTGTAAAAAATGTTGGTTATAACAGCTGTTTGAAACTAAAATGAACGATTGTATTAATATTTTCTATTTTTATGCATGATAAATGAACGGCTGTTTGAAAATATTTTGGTGAACCGTTAACAAAAGTTTAGTTTTTATATAACAAGTATATTTATTTTCTTCTTTTTCTATTTAAAAAAATATGCCAGTTGCTTCTAAAGACATACGGGGAATGTGAGAACATTGTTCAGTACAAAGCAGCGCCTTAGTCAATCCTCAACAAAACTTGAAATCTAGCGTCACAATCCTCCAGAAACCACTAAAATAATTTTTTTCAGAAAATGTTTAAATAAAAGTGATAGGTTTATGGGAGTTAGCAATTTTAAGGAAATCGCTGGATCCGTTTACGGGAAAATTTCAAAAACTCAGAATCTATTCAATATAGGCGTAATTTCAAAAAAGCCATTTTTTCAAACTTATAATTCATGTATTTAATGGCCTTACTGTTAACATAGGTGTTTCAACTGGTATGGCATTTTATAGGAAAACTTATGAGTGCAGTTTCCCTTCACAAGAACTAATACACATTGAAATCATTGATAGATTTCCAAATTTGGATGATTGTGGGTGAATTAGTGTAGTGACTTCCTTCCTCTTCACTTAAGAATTCTGCAGGAGGATCCGCAATGTGTCATGATGTGTGTGTGTGTTGGTTTGTTTGTATTGGCTGTTGGCCAAACTCAGTCTGTCTACTTCTGCTGCAATCCACACAAACACACAAGTAACTTGTAAATTATTACATAGCCACATAGTCTCCGCCATCCACTGCGTTCAATATTTTAAGACAAAACAAAAAAATCTGATTAAATCACTGACCTACTTTCTCTTATTGCATTTTACAAACTTGTAATTGACAAATTTTTTCAAACTTATAATTTTTACTTAATATTTGACTTCAGTTTTATATCACTGGAAGAATCTAAATTTAATAAAATGAATTTCTCCGAACAAAGTTTCAAACAAAAATGACAGATCTCTATAATCATAGTTAGTATCCGAAATTTAATGAAATTCTTTGGTGCTTTTTATGCAGAAAACCTTGAAAACTGAAAAAACTTTCAGCATAAACGCTTCAAACTCGAAATATTGGCCACATAATTATTTCTTTTTTTTTTTTATTCATTTATTGGAAAATTTACAACTGCTGGTACGCTTGCGTAACCAACTACAAGTAACAATTCTTCTATTTAATGTTATTTAGATGACACAATTGTATAATAAACTGAAATCGCACTTTAGAGAAAAAAAAAACACCCCTACCCCCTAATGATTTTACCCAAAATATGTTTCAGATAAAAGGTGTAGCTCTTTGTAATTCACATAATTTCTTAAAAGAAAATCAATAGAGCGGTCTTTAGAGAAAAAACAGAAAACTGAAAAATACTTTACAGTAAAAACGCACTTCCGAAATCCGATTTTCTTTAAACGCGGAATTTCGATAACATGTTTAATTCTAATTAATATTATTTAGATGATAGAATTCTATAATAAACTGAAATAGCCATTTTAGAGGAAAACATAACCCCTCCCCTTCATCAAAACACTCCTTAAATGAATTTTCCCAGAGAAATGTTTCAAATAAAAGCTCATTAAATGCGACATCTGCGACTTTTCGTTTTTGAGATATTCTGTTCACAGATACACTTATAGACCATTCGCTAAAAGCATTTTTTCGTATCTATGGGACCTCAAAAGGTGTATTTCCGGTGAATACTCAAATTCGAAAATCCGCCACGATCGCAATACAGTAAGAGAAAGTAAAAATAGTAATCACATTTATATCAAAAGGTGATTCAGATAGCATAAAACAATAGCAATAGCAATAATTTCTTTTCAAAGCAAACAAAATGTTGGTTGGCTGGGGCAAAAAAAAACTTTTTCACTTTTAAACTCTTTGGTGTCCGAAACGTCGATAAATAAGCTTTTTTTTGTTTTGTTGAAGGGGCACAACAACTAAGGTCGTTTCCCCCGATAAATAAGCTTTAAAAGTTTTAAATTTTTTTTTCTTTGGCCCCAGCCAACCAACATTTTGCTTGTTTTATTAACCACGGTCAAACGTAACTATTGTTTATTTAAATTGTTTTTATATTTTTCAGGTGAAATAGCACTTTTGTTAGACAGACCTAGAGCTGCTACCGTCGTAGCTAAAGGGCCTCTGAAATGTGTCAAGTTAGATAGAGCCAGGTACACTATCAAATAATCTTTAATATAATAATTATAATTTTAATTTGCTATGTAATACTTGACTACATCGTAAAATTATGCCAGCGGATAGTATTTCAAATTCTACAGGTTGTTAAGAATAAGAAAGACAATAACGTTTTAAATGAGAGAAGAGGACATACAAATTTTTAACATTGAAAATGTTTTATGGGAAGGTAGTAATCTGAATGTAATCTGAACGTCACTTTCATTATTTAAGGTTTTACGCAGATTGGTGGGAGTAAATTTGAGCCTGTCAACAGGGGGAAGGAGCGGGGGTGAGGGGATTTTTATTTTAATATTATTGTCAAAAATCATATATGTATGTTTGAATTAATTATTATTCAATCTATTTTAATTTTGGGAGGTTATCTTTTTATCGATGTGTAACCTATTTTGAATTCAAACTGTTATGAAAACCATAAAACATTTTCAATGCCTGACATTTTTTTTTTTTATGTCACTGAAATTTGTCCCAGTCAATCATCAAGAGCAACATCTAACCTAACCTTCAAACTCAGGCAATATTCACAGGGCAGGATTAGCAAAATGAATTGTGCATCATTTTTGAATTAACATATCCAATGGTGATATTTAGCCGGTACGCCCTTTCTCAAGATTTTCCCTACCTATTGTTAAAGTTATTTAAAATTATATTAATATCAATAATCTATTTTCTTGGATATTAATATAAATTTAATATCAATACTGATTAAAGTTTTCATTTCCAAAATGAATTTATATTTGAAAATTTAAATATAATTCAAATATTCTTCGAGTGGTGTTTCATTCTACTCGATGCAATCTCTATTCATCCCTATTCTCTAGAGGTTGTGCTGGGTTCAGTAAATAATATAATCAGAACTGAAAGAAATTCTCTGTTGATAGAGAAAACGAGTCATTTAAATTTTAAGTCATAAATGTAAAGGGAAAACCTGCAGTGAACTTTGACGCAGTTTTATATAAAATCTTGGTTGAGAGAACGGCATCATGTAACAAGTGACAACGAATAAAAGAAAAACTCCCAGTAACACCGTGGAACAATCAAAGTAGAATTTGGAAATATTTAGGGTATTGTGTTATAATTCTGTTATGGCATATAAACAATACAAATAAATAAACAAATGCTTAATAAAATTTTTCTAAGCATTTAATCATAATAAGGACGTACATATGACACGATTAATTTGATAAGTTTATTATTATTATAACCTTATATTTTGGCTAGGTTAGAGTAATCGTACCGGTTATAAATATTTTGAATATTACCACTGAGCATAGCCATGGACATGGACATTACAGCATTTTACAGATTATTAATACCATTCGAAATCTGGACACAGAAGGGAGAAGCAATAGATCCAAGATTAGCCTAATTGCCAGCCAGTCTCTCCACTCTCTTTCTGTCTCTCTCCACACAATACTTTTTCACATTTACTTTTTCTTGTCCAGTTACGTTAATAAACATTACAATTTTATGATGGACTAACACCAGCTTAGTGACGGCCCCGAACGTTGCATTCTAAATAGGTGTTTTTGAAAGACGCAAACACTGGGGACCCAACGTCTCTTGGTGTGCAGAGTCTAATCAAGTAAAATAGTTAATTTTACCGAGTCATGTATGTGTTTATATTTCTGTTTAGTACATTTACATAAATTGGCCCCAGAATTCTATACTTTAATTCAAAAGTGAGCCATTTGCTCTTCATTTTTAAAAAAGGTATTGAACTGTAATTTAAAAATTACTTGTGGCTTGTCTAGGCCAATTTTAATTAAACATTTAAATAATGCTCTGCCAATTATTGCAAATTAATTAACGCCTTGACTGCCAAATGAATGATTTTGGATACACACTATATGTTCTTCCATTGAGCCGTGTGTTATCTTATAGAACTTTGAAATTAGACTATGTGCATGTAAAAAACTCGTATAGAATTGATTTTAATTGTTAGATGTTACTAGTAGCATGGAATTAAACATCTACGAGTTTAGCACGGAAAAAAGATAAACAAAAATATACATTATATAAAAGATAGGTACATTCAACATAAATGTTGTTTCTCTTTAATTTAACATTGTGAGTGTCAAATAACCATTCTAAAAAAACAATGGTTTTCCACCAAAAGGCAACAAATGGCTTTGCACCCTCCACACACCTGTTTTGTTTACCTTATGATTAGTTGACGCACAAGTTTATCTTTGTTATTTTGGTAACACATTTTACATCCCTGTTGTCGAATTTATAATACATGTGTTTGTTACAGAACTAAAATTTTTAGAAGAAAAAAGAAAGTGCCTCATAAGTGAACAGGATTAAGCCTGTTACAACTTGCTCATGTGTATCGAGAAATATGCACACGTGGCGATGATAATAGAAATGCATCTTCACGCCGTGGGTTTCTTTTTCCCTTACGGTGATAATACGGAAATAATAGCAAAAAAATTATTAAATTAGAATCTATATCAATTCGAAATGTTTTCTACGTATAAAAAACAGAAAATGACGGCATATTTGGCTCATCAGTATTATGACAGTCAACGTTAATAATTTGGAAGACCCACATCCTTTTTCTATGTTGCCCATCTGCAGCTTCTTATAATGGAAAAGTTTATTGTTCTTTGTTGTGATGTGTCCATTTACAAGGATGCCTTTCAGACACATTCATTTTCCATATCGATTTATTATGTAATGTTTGTTATGTGAATTATACAAATCAATAGAAATAATATTAAGTTAAAAAAAAATGAAGTTGACAGATTAAAAGGTTAGAACTTATTGTCAGGAACCTAACTGCTTGATTTGACACAATACCAGTTTAAAATTATGCATAGAATTTTCAAGTGATATACATAATAACAAGTTTAAAACACTGACCTTGATCAGTGTGGTCAACACTTTGGTGGGCCAACTGCTTTGACGTTTTGTCGAAAACTCATGAACTGACAACTTGCCATGATGGCGGTCAACATTAAGGCTATTAGTGGATTTGGCATAAGAAAATCGATTGTCACAATTTTTAGTAACAAAACTAAACATTTTCTTTCAGCCGGCTGATTCCAATGACGAGAATGGTTATAAAAAATAAATTCTAATTAAATTTTTGTGTCTTTCTTATGCATGTGCATTTGGAAAAATAGTAAAATAATAATTTTTTTCTTTGCAGATTTGAAAGAGTGTTGGGTCCTTGTGCAGATATATTAAAACGTAATATTACGCAGTATAACAGCTTTGTATCTTTATCAGTTTAGATTTCTTCCTTAAATACCAGGTTTGTGTTAAAAACTAGCAACTTAAACAATTCCTTTTTCTTTTTAAATAACAATTAATGAATAACTAAAATGCCAGAAAACTGTTTTCATTCTGTTTTCTGGCAATATTATAAGATTCAAATTGATAACCATAACTTAAAGAATGGTTCTTATTGGGGGTACAAGAAAGTTATATTTTTGCGCGTGGCAACATTTGAATAACGCTGAACAGTTGATTTCTTCATGCGAAGTCGGCTTTTTAAATCAAGTTTTCATAAAAAAAAAATTGTTTTAATCAGTGATTGAGAAGTCAAGCTATGATGATAACAAAAAATAAGAGAAAGTAAAAAAACAGAGTTTGGTGATTTGAAAAAATAGTGATATTGAAATATTTGCGCATTAACTGTTTGAATTTCAAAGTTTATTATTTATTGCAATTTTCTGCGAAATTCACAAAATCGTTTTAGATTTATTTGTGGGTTAATTAGGATATCATTATTGACTTATGTGATTTTTAAATAATAATCTAATGTTTATGTATGGGAGTATCCTCGCTTAGCCTAATAGTTAGCGTTCGGGCCAATGAAGCGAGCAGTTTAGGGTCGTGGCATTTCTGCAAGAGTTTCATTAATATTGACCGCGCATCGGGAGTAAGTATGGGAAAGCGCAATTAATAGCTGAACAGAAAGCGAATATAAAAAACACGGGTAAGAATAAAACTATCTGTCAGGATTATAAACTGTCGTGTTTAGTTTAAAACTGAGTCTGCCTATTCATTATGTTTCTGGAAAAACTTTTTTCGCACAGGAGCCAAAGTTAAAATCTAGAGTGTTCAACACTTCGCAGGCTTATTTACATTATACAGGTCTAGTAAACATATTACCTCTTAAAAACATGTAAAAAGTTAATGTGCAAATATTACAGTTAATAAAAATATTAAATATTAATAAAATAAATAATAATATATAATATAATAATAATAAATAATAAATAGTAAACAAAAATATAAAATATTACAGTTAATGTGCAAATATTTCAATATCACTATTTTTTCAAATCGCCAAACTCTGTTGGTTTTGTTTGTTATCATCATAGCTCAACTTTTCAATCAGTGATTATAAAAATTTTTTTATGAAAACTTGACTTAAAAAGTCAACTTCGCTTAAAGAAATGTTTCACTGATAATATAATATCAATTATATTTATTTGAATGTGCCGTTCAGTGTTTCTTATAATGGATCTCTGGAATATTTTATTCCCAGCATTTATTTTTGCTATTTAAGTTTTCAGCCTAAGTAATGTGTAATGCTGCATTACTTCCCTAATTTGATTCGGTAAGATTTAACTTGTATGATTTTGCCTAAATTATAGCTGCAGCGTCATATGTTAGCTGAGAATTTAATTTTTTTTTTTATGAATTTTAAAATATTTACAGATGATAAACTTTAAATCTCTTATCAATACAGTTTTACTCTTCCTAGGAGCCTCTGCAGCTCACTGTACCGGCGGTGATGGACAGTGTTTTCTCTAATAAGAAAACACTATCTGGAGGCCGACAGTGCATTGAGAAGGTCCAGGCGCCAATAACCATAGATTTTGACGCACCTTAAAATAAAAAAATTAAAAAACATTTTTAACAGATATAGAATTAAATTTATTGTTCCTTGTTAATTTGTTCAAAAATTATGAATGGATGTTTATTTATCAGTTTTACAATTCTTTTAACTTTCTAAAGTAAGCATTATCTTGCAGATTTTGTTGACATTTATCTATTTATAATTATTTGTATGTTAGAAAAGTATACACTATTAAGACTTCTTGGGGGCGATATGAACTACATCATTGGACCAACTGTTTTTATCTGTTGCGGGTACCCGCAATATTGTTTATATTGAAATGTGTATCAGGCCCGTTCTAGCGGTTACGTCGCCCCGGACAAAAAGGCAAATAGCCATCCCTTAAGAATGAATATACATTTTTTTTTAACAAGTCTATGCATGTTCAAGCACAAGTTGAAGCCGCACTCTGCTCGCGTGCTAATGCTATTCTGTTCAGAGAATTATATCCGTGTTCAAACAAGTTCAAGCATCGTCCTTTACAAATTCTGCGTTAATTTTTCAATAATAGTGTAAATATTTTTAGCTTTTAGACATAATTAATATAAATACGCTACGCACTGTAAATTTTTAGCGAACGAAAAAATTGATATGTGCAATTTTCTATTAATGAGTATTTAACACAAACATTTTTCTCAAACTTACAGCCGAAAGGGCGCTCCAGACAAAGTCTGGGTTGCCCGCCTCTAGAGTGGGCGCTGATCTATATATTATATATTAAAACCTACTGTTTTAATGCATTTATACCTTTAAAACTGACATTGTTTTTTGTTATCTGTTTGCTTCCAGATATCATGATGGTACGCTACAGCGAAATAAAATTTAAAAAAAAAATGTGTGTGTCTATTTAAGTCATTACCGTCTTCATATCCAGCATAATCATCATAGTCACCATCATCAACAGTCGTGTAACTACTACTACTACTACTACATGTCGTGGTCATTATCGTCATAATATTTATGGCTGAGGCATACTTCACTTCGCCTCTATAACATTTCCTATTTGCTGTCTATAAAGAAGACACTAACATGTGGCGCATTAAATTATTGTCTAAGCTATTTAAAAAATTATAAAAACAAAAAACAAACTGTATTTTAAAAGTAATACTAAATAAAAGCATGCCTCACTTCCCTGTCAATGTTCCGCCCGGGGGGCGAATCGAGTAATATTGCTCGATTACTGCTACAAACTTATAGCTGTATTTCAATTATTATTATTTTTATTATTATATTATTAATTTAATTATGTTATTAATTTAACTAAAATAGTTGTCTCCTTCTTAATTAAGATCAGCATCATTAGTAATTTGTTATAGTTAGATAGATTTTTTTTTTTATATCAATCAATATTATTAATTAATTGAAGAAATTATTTGAATTATTTATGAAACGAAAATAATAAATGCAAAATTTAAATGGGTTAATCAATTTATGTTGTGTAGTTTTCCCGATTAAAATCTCTATTAATTTAGAAGATAGATAATTAATAAATAATTCTCTTTTAATAAATTTAGAAGATGGATGTCGAGGAGCGATCAAAAGAAAAAAAACTTCTTTACTAACGTTTCGGCAAATTTATTGCCTTCTTCAGTGTCTATATAGATGAGAGATATCGAAGTTACAATGTGCAAACAGTAAAATAATTTAAAATTATTCAAGTAAGAATTTTAGACAAAATAAAAATCCTATATATATAATAAGAGAAATTAATTTGTTAGTTAATGAAATACTATAAAATTTTAAGTTAATTGAACTCTGTGAACTCAAATTTATCTCTCTAATAATTCGGCTAAACCTCCTAAAATTATGGCTTTGTAAAAACTCTCAAAGACACAAACATTTCTCTAATGATCTTTATATCAAATATTTATTGACACTGAAATCAAAAGTTCCTCCTAATTACATCTTTATTTCTCTCGATGTATCTTCTCTGTTTCCGATTGCACTGTCACTGAAACTATTGAAATTATAAAAAATATATACCATCTTCCTAATAACCCTGTGAAATATCCCATTGATACCTTTCTCTCCTTATTCACACACCGTTGTAACTCAGATTATTTTAGTTACATTCATCAGTTTTATAAGGAAAGTTTGCTATAGCAATGGGCAGTAAGTAGTTTAGGTCCGATACTCGCTGACATTTGTATGAATGATTTCATTGAGAGATCTTTAAACAAATTATCGATTATGACTTCCTACTTTTTCAAATATGTTGACGATTGCCTCGTCCCTTTTCCCAAAAACTTTAACTCATGAAACAGAAACAAACAAATCAATTTCCTAGATGTTATGGTTGGTTACGCAGAGCTGGAAAGCATCAGAGATATTTTCCGTGGTAGCCTGCTTCTTTTTGTAGTCATCGACTGGTTTCGGGCGTTCGCCCATTATCAGGATGTTTTTGTCAAACAGTGTAATAACATAGACTTGCACGACATTTTCCCTCACTTCACCCATTCTATCAAAAGATTAATTTTATTCACTCTTTCTCTAAACATGTTCTGCTTAGCCATTCTTCTTTTCCCACACATGAAGATGATGATGGTGCAAGTCTATGTTATTACACTGTTTGACAAAAACATCCTGATGATGGGCGAACGCCCGAAACCGGTCGATGACCACAAAAGAAGCAAACTAGGAAAATATCTTATGTGATCACAAAAGTCATCACGGAAAATATTTCTGATGACAATTTCCTAGATATAAAAATTATTAGATAAGAAGAATATTCTTTCATAACCAATTGGCATGAAATCCGTTCGTTCTGACATTTTTCCTCACTTCACCCATTCTACCAAAAAATTAATTTAATCTACTCTTTCTCTAAACATTCTTCTCTCTAAACTCTCTTCTGTTAGCCATTCTTCTTTTCTCACACATGTCTTTACTGTTTAAAATCTTCAAAAATAATTGTTAATCTTCACCTCTTGCAGAAAAAACTTTAGGTTACAAATAAAAAAGTTCCACTATTCAAATGACCTAATTTCTCAAATTTCCGCTTCACACTGTGTACCATACCAACAAATTAAATTGCTATGCATTGTTCTATCCCCAAAATCTTTGGCCTCTCTGAAAAAATATTCAAAAAATATATTTCTATAGCCCAGAATTTTTTTCCCTTCAACAAACTCTACTAAACTAAAAGATTCCATATCCAAAAGGTTACTCTCCGACCTAATTTACAAAATAATAAATTGCAATGTTACCTATATTTAAAAATATAGTTTATAGTTCTGATGGTGTATTTAAAAAACACCATCAGAACTATAAACAAATAATAATGACACGACCTCTGCGTCTACTAGACACTCTAGAACTTCAATTAAAAAAATCTGGCTACTAACACCAATCGAAATAAGCGCAATATATTGGAAATAATTTATATACAAGACCAAACAATTCAAGTATAGAACACATATCCATAACCTGTGAATTTTTTATAATAATATTCCTTCAATCCTACATACTAACTCCCAATGTTTCCACCTGTATCCTAAACACTATATCCCTAATCCTATTGACCCCCATATACGATACAATAGCGCTAGTCCCAATAGTTGTGATGATACAGTTTACCTAGTTATTTATTACTTTCTCTTACTTAATATGTAATAATTTAAGGAAGTATTTCTATCCTGCCAGATTTTCAAAATTGAGTTTTCACCGGAAATTCACGTTTTGAGGTCCCCTGAGTCAAAAAAAGTGGTTTTTAGAAAATGGTCTGTGTGAGTGCGTTCTGTATGTGAACAGAATTTCTCAAAAACGAAAAGTTGCAGGAAGCTCAAACTTGGTGGTATTCCGTTTAGGTGCTACTACCGCATCAGAAACGAATATTTCGGGCAAACTCCATCACCCGGAAGTGCCACTTTACTGAATTTTTTTTTTTTTAGATTTTTGTAATTTTCTCGAAATCGGCTCCAACGATTTTCTCTAAACTTAGTAAATCAACTGCACATATAACGAGCTACAACTTTTATTGGAAATATTTCTCCGGAAAAATTCATTAAGGCACTTTTGGGGGTGGGAGGGTTGGGGTTTCCTATAAAGTGCTAGTTATAATTCTATATTCTAAATAATATTAATTAGTATTAAATATGTTGTCGAATTCTCAGTTTGAAGAAAATCGGATGACCGAAGTGGGTTTTACTGAAAATAGTTTTCAGTTTTCTGTTATTTTCTCTAAAACGGCTCCAACGATTTCCTTTAAATTTAAATATTAACTACACGTATAAAGAGCTACAACTTTTATTTGCAACACTTCTCCAGGAAAATTTATTTAAGGGGACTTTTTGGGAGAGTATTGGGTTATGGTTTCCTCTAAAGTGCTATTTCAGTTCAACAATGTGCTATACAATTCTGTCAACTAAATAATAATTAGAACTATATAAGTTGCCAAAATTCCCAGTTTGAAGAAAATCGGTTGACCGGAAGTGCGACTTTACTGACTAGATTTGTTTTTTGTGATTTTCTCCATAAAAATGCCGACGATTTTAAACACTAATAAAATTATAAGTATGAAGAAAAGTGGCCATTTCGCAGAAAGAGAAAGTTCACACCAGTTTTTTTTTAAGGTTTTCCCCACATCAGGATTCCTCACCAAACTAAACAATTCTTTTCAATTTTACATTTTTTTCCTTTTTTCTTCTCTTCCCTTCCTTCCGGTGTAAATCGCTATTAATGAGATCTTTTATCTCTCTTTGCAGAGCTTCTTTAGGTTACATCAAACCATCTTCCACTATCTTTTCTCTCATGCATTTTTAGGCCTGCCTTTTTTCCTCCTTCTTCTAGAGACTATTCATACTTGTTTAGCGATTCTTGAATCCCTATTAAGCATATGCCCAAACCATTCCAGTCTTCTTTCCGTTCTTCTCTAGGGGTTGTTTCTGTTAATCTTCATTGCTTCCCTCACAACCGGGTTCCTTACCCTTTACAATCTAGATTTACGGGCAGATCTCCTCCAGAAAACCATTTTTGTGGTCAGCAGTTTTTTCTCTCTCTTAGCAACCAGGAGTCCATGTTTCACTACCATAAAGCATTATATTTTCAATTATGGAGTTGTAAATTAACTGTGTAGTCTGCAGTATGTTACTGCTCCACAATACTGGATTAAGCAACCCATGCCTCTGCGCCCTTCTGCTATTCTCTTTGCCACTACCTTACTTGATCCCCCATATATTTTAAGGATAGCACCCAAGTACTTGAATTCGCGGACGGATCTAATTGAATTGCCTTTGATTCTACTGATACCCCTGTTTTCTTGGTCATGTCTCTAATTTAGTAAATTTAAATTTTTGTTTTTTCAAATTATATTACATGTATAGTTTGCTTTAATTTTGATTTAATTTCAATTTATTTTGTCCAAAATTCTTATTTGAATAATTTGTTGAATTATTTTACTGTTTGCATAAATCTGTAACTTTTGTATTTCTTATTTGAACAGAACCTGAAGAAGGCTTTACCGTAAAGTTGTTAAAGAAATTTTTCTTTTGATCGTTCCTCGACATTGATCTGACTGTTAATTGGTTCGGTTAATCAATCAGGTCGATTAATGAAGCTATTCAATTTCATGTCGTTATTTTTCCTAGGTGCGGATAACAGCAGCTGATTGCCACCAATTTTTCACGAAAAAGTCGAACATTGAAAATGTTTTATTGTTGATTATACATAATTATTTTTAATATGCGCTCTAATCCGAAAACACCTAATTTATAAGTGTGATTCACCCCTATGTCGCTTTTAGCGTTCGATTATCACCGAATAGGTCCCGGCAATAAACATTTTCAATGTTAAGAAATAGTTAAAGCACGAATAGATAATTGGGACAGAGGGAACTACTCAAACATAAGAAAATTAGGAATTTTTGGAAGCATGTAACATTTAGGAATCAAATTATTAATAGTGTGATTATGTAGATTTAACAGACTATTGTTTAACTAATCTTGGATTAAAACATTTGTTTACCGTATTTATAGTTCCAGTAGGTTTGTATTATGATGAAAATATGTTGGTTTAGAAGACTATTACTACTAAGCTTGGGTTAAAGAAGTATTATAAAAGCTATTGGAGACTATAAGTGGCTAACAAAGTTTTTTTAACTCACTATTAACAAATGATTAATTTGAGAACCAATATCTACAAGTGTTTAGCACAAAAGGATTATGCCTAGTAATTCCTAGGTTGATACAAGCAAAAAAAATATAGGCAAACGTTTTTTATTAGAAATTTTGTTTTTCGAAAAACTGTTTTAAGTAATGTTTTCCATTGTACACCAAAAAGAATCTCATTAAATGAGAGAAGAAAAAAAAAAAAATTAGAGCTTCCAAAAACTGCTACCAATTTTTCACGAAAAAGTCGAACATTGAAAATGTTTTATTGTTGATTATACTTAATTATTTTTAATATGCGCTGTAATCCGAAAACACCTAATTTATAAGTGTGATTCACCCCTATGTCGCTTTTAGCGTTCGATTATCACCGAATAGGTCCCGGCAATAAACATTTTCAATGTTAAGAAATAGTTGAAGCACGTAAAGATAATTGGGACAGAGGGAACTACTCAAAAAATGAATTTATCTAAATATATATAATCTTTTACATTACTTATTTACTGTATACTGCATTCTACAGAACGTCTACGTCGCCTAAGGCAAAGAATGGAAAGAATTAAAAACTATATCTATCTACTCACGGATATGAATTATTGCTGCTAAATTTTACTGAAGGAATGCTACTAATTGTGGCCATTTGCAATGATATTATTACTAATTAGATATCACATTATATTTTCTTTCAAGATCTATAAATAATATTATTTATAAATTTTTGTATTTAAATCATATTAATCAATGCACTACTTGGTGCTCATTCAGAGGATTTGTTAGTTTTTCGCTTCCATTTGCATAACATAATTTTACTTGAACAGGCTTATTTTTTGATCCCTCACGTATGTGTTACTCTTCTCTGTCCCCATCCACCTTGCCCACTCGGCCGCACGTCCTCTCCTCTCTTCCATAGCTGCTGCTTCGGCCGTGTAAGTGGAAGCAATCAGGAGGGAGAACTAAGGGGACCCAAAAACCGGTCCGAGGATACTGTCCCGACCGCTGAATGCTAAAAACTCAACCAGTATTGTAAACATACTACGCCACATGTCCCTCTATATGAGGTCATTGGTTTAGTTCAGGGGTCGGCAACCTGCGGCTCGCGAGCCACATGCGGCTCTTTGGATGTGAAGCTGCGGCTCTTTAGTTCCATATGCAAATATTATTTATTTTATAAAAAAAAAAAATTAAAAATTGTTCTGAATCGATTAACGAGGATTAGGCACCGATTCTATCTCTCAGCCACTTGTACTCGCTTTTCACCGCACCCCTCCCTCGTGACACGCGTCGTCACTGTCGTCAGTCCGTCGGAAGCTCTCGAATGACGCCCGTCGTCGGATGTTTTTATGTAGGTTTCAATTCGCTTTCGACGCAAGACAATTTGGCGACTCTAGCATTCATAGTAAATTCTCTCAACACAAATAGTAACGAAATCCACATTGAGCCATTTGGAATTGATACTGCATCTCTAGAAATGCAATTGATCGATTTAAAAAGTAAAGCTTTGTGGAGTGGAAAATTTACAGAGTTGAAAAGCAAGTTGGAACAGTTGGAGGTCCAGAAATGTATGTACATAACGCAACAAAAGTGGACAGCTTTAAAATAAATGCCGCGAGTTGAGGCACTTATTATATTCGACGCATGGAATAGTCTTCCAGATTGCTACAGTGAGGTGAAGAAGTTGGCATTTGGAGTGCTGACTATCTTCGGATCGACATATTCGTGTGAGCAAGCGTTCTCTTGCATGAATATAATTAAAAGTAAAGCAAGAAGCCAACTAACAAATGAAGATTTAGAGTCGTGTTTGAAACTTAAAACAACAAGTTATGAGCCAAATTTATCCAAACTTTCTAAAACCATGCAAAGCCATCGCTCCCATTGAATTTGTTTGCTCAATTGTTGTTATTGAAGTACAACTTAGTGTTCTAAATAAATGTTTAATTGTTTTAATTTTTTACTTAATTTAAGTAATTATCTATAATGCCATATATATATTATCTAATTTGTTGTGAAAAACACTACTTACATATGAATAAATAGATATTTTTTCTAATGAATAAATAGATTAGTTTTTTTTTATCAAGAAACTTTATGCGAGTACTATTTATTGTTAGCAAGAAAAAATTTTGTGGCTCTTTAAAAACTTTGAAATTTTTGACTTTTCCGACTCAAAAGGTTGCCGACCCCTGGTTTAGTTGGTTTTTCCTTTGCTCATAGGTATATTTAAATGAATTCTTCCTACATTAGACAAGTGACAAAAAGCATGAGAGGATGGATTCGATGTGATATATATTTATGAAACCTACATACAAGATTCTCCTCAAGCAGCGGGGAGAGGCGACATCGCTCTGTCGCTTCCAAGCCAGCCTACACTGTCGTCGCTTCGTTATCGCAATCCGCTCGAGGACCCGCCTATCGGCAAGGTGGGAGAAGAAGATTGCGATCTACCTCAAGACGGCTTACTACCTGGGAGTTTATGGGGGGGGGGGGGGGAGAAGGATGGATGATGGCATATTACGATTTACGAAGATGTGTTTGCTCAGATTCGTATATATTTTTAAAAATTATACAGATAGACTACACGAAAATGCTTGATATTTTAAGTCTGACTAATAACCCACGAAAATGATGTAATCGCTCTAGCTGTACAGGGAAGGTAAATTGTCTGCTTCGCCATAGGTATTCTAGGCCAAGTACGAAATTGGAGTAAATTCTACACATTGCCTAACACTTCAGGTAACGTATGAAATGCCTACGCATTCTATACAATATCTGAGTTTCCTACTTTGCCAGTAACATATATTGTTCTCAAGATGTATAAAATATTGATTAAAGATGACTGATTTTGAATGATTCTAGTGATACTCTGACGGAATGTAAAGTTTGAACTTCTCACGTTTTTTATTTAGGTTTTGAGTTCGCTTCAAGTAAGGATACTAAAAAAGTCCACGACCTAAATCTAAGAGTGCACACACAGTTTACTTTTATATAATATCTATGAATAACATGTACATCTAATGTATAGATGTATATCTCAAATATGTAAATGTCCTCCTCAAGAATTTTTTAAAATTCATATATTTCTATTAGTCTGATTTTAATCAAGGTGTGAATGCCGTTTAAAGTCCTCCTTGATAAGGAAGTTGCAAATAAATACTTACATTAAGAAACTCAGTACCCATTGCACTGTATTTATTTACCAACACTATTGTCTAATTATTTTATTAGTTATGACTGATTTTTTATGGGCAACCGAACAAATAATCCTAATTTTTCTAATACTTATAGTAAAGTTGTCATCACGCGTTGGTCCAGTAGCTTTTCAAAATTCAAAAGGTTTTTTCTTTGCCCCCAGCCAGCCATCACTTTGTTTATTACCATTTTTTATTTGTTTACATTTACTTACTCGTGAGCTGTTATATTACCAATCGCAATTCACTTAAATCGAAAATACATTGTTTTAAGATAATTTGTTCTATTCTATTCATCATTGCATAAAAGTCGTTATATTTCTTATTGTCATTTTTGGTTGCTGGAATGCTAGAAAAAAAAGAATTAAAAAACAATATTTAATTATCTTTGCAATATCTGCACAATGAAAAACAAAGGTACCTGTTATAATATGGCACTTGCAACAAGCGTAGAATACGTTTTTCAAACAGCCCCTATCACCGCTTGAAAAAACATTCGCTTTTTACCAAACAGGTGCCTCCCAAAAATGTATTTTACGTTAAAATTCAAACGGTATTTGTCATATGATAGTTGCCGTTTTGCGTAGAATACGTTTTTCAGCACCCCCTCCCCCAGAACACCAAACTGCTAATCACCTCTTCCATGCTATGAAAAAAAGTTCGTTCGCTTTTTCATGTGTGAAACGTTTCCTTTTTAATGTGAGAAACGTTTGCTTTTTACCAAATAGTTGCCTCCCAAAAAATGTATTCTACGTTAAAAATTTATTTATATGTCGGATTCAAAGCTAGCGGGAAAGCGCTCTTATACAAATCTGGTAATCACTAGATCCAATTAAAAAAGTATGTTTCGATCATTTAATACATCTTTAAGATTAAAATATTATTTTTAATTATGATAAACAATTAATTTACTTTATTTTATTACATAATTTATTACTTATTTTCTAATGAATGGTTCCTTCTCTTATTTATTATTTTTTTTTATGTACCTAATTATGAAATGTCGATTACAAAATGGTATTAATTTCCTTCAAAATTAGCAAAATGCTATGAAAATAGTCACTTCAATTACAATCGAAAAGCTAGCTCACGGATCAAAAAAAGTAAGGAATATAGGCATCCTCAATGAGTCCAACACAACAAGTTGGGTTCTAACCTCAGTTAGATTCTGAGAATTTGGTTAGGTTCTGACCTCAATGTGTTTGTTCACTTGGCTAGCTGAAAAGGTAGAGAGTTAAACAACTGTCCCGCATAAGAGCCGAATGTTTACGGAAATGGCCGATCTCTATCTAACTCGACCACCCTCCACAGCAGCTCTCAATCTTGTATAACCATAATGCATAACCTTCGCTGAATTTAAAACGCTCTGAGGTTATGTATGTATGCCCCTTGTTCATAATTTATTGTTTTATTCAAATATTTAGGAAGATAAAAAATGGCAGTATAACTTTTGTGATGCAGTTGTTCATTGATACCAATGGACCTACGGAGAGCCGTAGTCGGAATGAGTAGTTTTATAAGAGGTAAGTGAGCATTCATTTTTCTGGTCTTCTTGGTCATCTAGAATATTCCATCGAGAGTACAAAAGCCAACAGTTTATTTTGATAAAATAGGTAATAGTTGAGTTTGGACGTAGTTATTGATACAAGTAAAACGACATGATGCTAGTATAGACATGCGGACAATCTAATTGTTCTATTACTTAAAGCTTAGGAAGTACGTAAATAAATAAAAAAAAGTAAAAATAGACTTGAAGTTTTCAAAAATTATAAAATTCTGTAATTTAAAAAAGTTAAAGCTTTTAACATTCATCTCCACTCCCCCTGGTTTATCTGTGACTGTTTCTGTGGAAGAACACCAGTAAAGTCCGAGTCGTTGTAAAGTATACGTTTTTTAAATTAACTTATAAGTCAATTTTAGCTGCTTCCAGTTCCTATTAACACCTTCCTAACGTCAGCTAATATTACATTTTTGAGTATTTGTTGAATAAGACTATTTCATTTTTGGTTATAATTACCAAAAAAAATCGGTAGAACTGAGTTATTCTCAACAAATAAGGCTGATACACCTTATTGTTTTATTGTATTCAATACAATTTGTTTGTTCACTTGGTTGTATCTTCTAGATATCTGTAATTATGGTTACCAACTACCCTTGTAATAATATGTCTTAGTAAATAGTCAGCTTTAAAATAGTTTTTTAGTTTTTCTCATTTATTATTCCTTTTATCACATATAGAGAGCCAGAATTATGAGAGCTTAGTGTGGCATGTTCCTTATATAAGATATAAGGAACTGTACTATTGTGGGCTTACTCTGCAATTAAGATAAGAAACCGAAAAATAATCTGCATGTATATGAGAATAACTGCTTACTTACTGTGATATTTAAAAATTCTAATTTAAACCTTTTGTCGGGCGCAGTCTGCTTTAGTAGCAAAGGACTCTTAAAATGTTGGATATCTTCTAGATCACTTGGTGGAAAATATCCATTCTACCAAAGTCTGGTTATATATTTCTTAGCAGGACTGATATTTTTTAGGTATGTTGAGTTTTTATGAGGATATATTCATAATCTGAATAGTATATTAATCCACGTTGCAATTATTTTGTACGAATTTTAAAAGCATGCTGCGCCCGTCCTTGTACCTTTACTTTGTTTTGTGTTTCAGAATTTTTTTTGTTGAGTTAATGAATTTCGCAAGGTTTGATCTTGGTAAGACCTTGAATCCCATCGATTCTATTGGCTGATGATTCTGTTTATGATTTATAGGAAGAAAGTGAGATGTACCTGAAGATTGTTATTGAGATACTAATATCTCCTGATTGAAGAAAATTATGGAGATTTACTGTCAGGGCAGAGGACTATCCTTGGACATCATAAACAGTTAAGTGTCGAAAAGAATGATGAAAGTTTTACGTTAGAAAAGGACAAGACAAAATGATGTCATGCCTTATAAATAACAGAGTTCTCCATATGTATAGTTATATTGTCATATTATGCAAAGAGGGTTTAATAAGTTATGTAGCCCAGTGATTCCGAGTGATGACTTTCTGTTTCGAAACCTAAAGACATTTCTGCGCGGGCGACGATTTCCAAATGAAAATGCAGTCAAAGAAGCGGTAACAGGGTATCTGGACGGCCAAGATTTTTCCTTCTTTTTCTGACAGCATTCGGAGGCAAAGTGAAATAAATGTGTTGAAGTCAGCGGTGATTACACTTAAAAGCAATAAGTTCAGTATGTTCACTAAGTTTTGTTTTCATATCCGGGAGGAGTAATTTACTGAACACCCTCGTATATACTTGAGGTACATATATTACATTAGAAACTTACCATGAAAATTACAAATTTTAAACATTGGGCACCACATTCCAGGTCTCCGCGCAGAAAAATAAAAGTCAATAATGATGAAAACTTGACGTATATTCAGTACTATAAATACGTGAAACACTTGAAATTCTATAATACGTGAAGTTAAAAACATAAAATTTTATTTTATTTAAATCATACATTTCACAATACATGAATAACAAACATTTAATTTCAGTAATATCTATATGTATAGAAGAAAAAACAGCAATAAGAATAATGTAAACAATCAAGTTTTAATTCAGTTTGACTTGTAATTTTTGTAAATGACCTCAACTTAGAAAATAAAATAGGAGGCCAATAATGATCCACATAATCAACATAATTTGTCTTCCAAATAATTCCAAGATTATTTTTGTCTAGCTTAAAATAAAACGTTTCAGAACTCATAAATTGCCCTAAATAGAATGAAACTGAAATTTTTTTCAGATCATCAAAATTATAATTGTATTATTATAAGTTATTACAATAAAAATTGATATCATGAAATAAAAATAAATAATTAAATAGTTGTTTTTCACAAGATTTCAGACAACCGCGCTCAACAATTTTACGTTGTACACAGCACCTGATAGAAAGTTAATATTTTAACTAAAACTACAATTTTCAAATCAAAAATACAAATAATATACATTTAATATACATAAAATAGTTTACTTTCTATAATAATTGCCCTGCTATAAAAGAATTGTTTTTATTCAAATTATTTATTATGTAAAATAGAATTTGGCCTACAAATAATATGTTAAAATATTCACTTACAAAATTATTTAATTTATTATATTTACCACTTGAAATGTATCATAGCAATTTTTGTATTTTAAATTGCAAAAGTTTTGTTCTTTCATTGATAGGCTGTTAGGCTATTTCATTTTCAATCGATGTAAAATTAGAGAACTTAATTTTGCATTCCCAAAAATCATTCTTTTGAGTTTTAACCAAATTTAATTATTAAATTTTATTTACTAATTGCTAAAACGGGAATTGAGTAAAATTCTTGATGAAAATGAAGAGAATAATAGGCGCTTATTCGAAAGCTTATATTATATATTGCAAATTTTTATTTTTAAACGCTGCAAAGTTGTTAAAGGCGAACTGATATTATACAGGAGAATACTATTGTGAGATTTATTTTTATCATATGTATCGCCAAAACGATTAGCCTTTAGAACGATTCCTAGTCTAGATCTCGAATTTAGAAATGCATTAATAGAATTGTGTGAAGTGTATGTGCTTTTCACCTCCACAATGACTTCTGGTTATTAATAACTAAGCGTAAGCCAATGAAAACTTTTTACGTTCCTACTTATTCATCACATTGGTTGTAGAAGACAACCATTATACTAAACGTGGATGGTTGCATGTTTTAGGAGGTGCCACAATAGATCCTTGGGGTGTCGCGGTGGCGTAGGCTGAAGAGCCAATTCCCCCGTTAGAATCTATCTATGTTTTAGGAGGCAATCTCTTTCTGGCGAAGAGGAGAACCAATAAATCAACTTTAGGAAAATTACAATAATGAGAATAGACAGAAAACAAAGCAATTATCTCAAAGGGTTTTGAGAATCAAGGATATCCTATGGAACAAATTTAAATATTTCGGAGCAAATGACAACATTACAGGTGATAATGGAGAGGAAAAAAGCTTAAACTATATTCTTCTTCATAATTAAAATTAGTTTACTAGTTAAATTGGTTTCCTTAACAAACAAAATTAAGCCTGAGAAGGTATACCAAAAGTGTATATCCACCATTGTAGGCTATTCAAGGAACGTTACTGGATTTAACCGCTACCGCTCTACAGCTAATTGCTACGGCGATATATTTAATAAAATTAAATGTAAATACAGTCCCTAAATATACTGGACTTTTCCAGAATTCCTCAGCTTTGCTAGTCCTCAGGTGTTTTGGTTAAACTCATTATTTTTTTTTAATTGTCTGCGAAGAGGTACCAAAAGCCTTCCTGGGCCCATATACTACCCCAAAGATCGGAGCCTTCTTAGTGCACTGCTGACCTCAGGACAGTGTTCTCTCGTTACCAACAACACTGCCCATCACCGAACAGTGAGCTGTAAGATGCTCCTATAAAGAGAAAATCTAAAGGTAGCACTGTTGGTCCAGCGCGCTAACACTAAGCTCATCCCTCCCCTTCATATTTATTTTAATTTGTGAGAATGGGTGAAAATTGAAACATTACATTAACAAACAAAAAAAATACTTGAGGAGTATTTAGAAAATATCATTATTTTTCTTTAATTATTAAGGTTTTCTTTGCAATTGACCAGTTTCTCAATAATTATGAGTTAATGACTAATAATGGATATAATTAAATGTCATCATTTCATATTTGATCTCTATGGTCTATGCTCATATAAAATCATTAAATCTAGTTTTTATGTGGACTGAATGTTAGGAAGGTAGATAATTAAATAAGAAAAAAAAAAGATTAATAGAATCATTTATTTTAATTGATATTACAATTTTTTTCGGAAACTTATAGACCACTTAAGGAAAGCATTAAAAAACAACACTGTCATAAAAATGCTTTACTATATTTTAAATGAATAAAAATAAGTTGGAAAAACTTAAATATATTGTAAACATTTGATAAAGGAATTCGTGCTTATTTTAACAGAAGATACAAACTTTTTTTAAAAAAAATACACCATATTTACCTGGCATATAAACCTGAAAACTATTCTTTAAATTATTTTTAGCGAGCATTAGAGTTCTCCTAATTGATAATGTTTATTAAAGGAGAAAATGCTCATTAACATCAAATCTATTCCATAACCTAGGAACTCTGATTTCTTGATAAACAGAATGTAACAATTATTAATTGTCCGGTATCTAAATAAAAAACGGTAGATTAGTTACTTGTATTATTTCTCTTGTTGAATTATGCATGTTTAAGTGCTAAGTGCGATTTTAGATTCTCTCTCAATTTTGCTTTATAAGGACAACGGGGGCAGTGAAATTTTGGATCTATTCCACATTCGAATTTTAGATGTCTGTGAAGGCTTGATTTATGTTTATACCATCGGCCGCATCTGCTGCAGGTAATGTCCAAATTTCCTATGCATAAATATATAAATTATTTTAATGAATATGGAAGAATGATCAGCTCACAAAGGTAAAACAAATTGTAAAACTTTTTTTAATTAATAAATTATGAACTGTTGTGAATGGACTCAATCATATGGCATGATAATTTACAAAATAATCTTTCACCTACAAATTAATATTTTTTTCATAGAGAAAGTATTAATAATAATAATTTTATTATTTAAATTTTATTTTCATTACGATAAAAGAAAATAAAAAAAACTTATTGCAAGCAAAACCTCTCTGTAATTACAGAGAAAGTATTAAGTCATGAATGTACATTACTGGTTTGTAAAGAAAAAAATGAGACTTTCATGAGAGATACAAATAAAATTTATTTTCTTGTTTAAATCTGGCGGAAGATTAATGAATTAATAGGTTTTTTTTAATAGAGAAAATTAGTTTTTCTTCTGAATTTGGCCTTAATTAACAAAATTACCATAAAATATTTCATAATTAACAAAAAAAAACTGTTAATTCATAAAAATTCGATGAAAGAAAATGACGTTCCTGCTATATTCACAGAACATATCTTCTAAAATACAAAGCTAGATATATTTTAAACATACATACTATCAGAAACCTTTAAATTAAAGCCACTCGAAATTAACAGGATTATGTTAACCAGTGAATTAATAACAAATCTTTTCATCAGAATAAGCAGTAAATTACACAATAACTTGAAGGCGGGTTGAAATACTGGTTGATCGACTTCATTTCTCTTCTTTCTGCACTTTGGTAAATGTTTTACTACTTACTTTTCAATTTATGGCGCGTCAATATCTATGGTCATTGGCGCCCGGAGCCTTCTCAGTGCACTGCCGGCCTCCGGACAGTGTTCTCTCGCTGCAGACAACACTGTCCATCACCAGACTGTCAGTGAGCTGTAGAGGCTCCTAGGAAGAAAAAATCGAAGGGTAAGCACGGCTGGACTCGAACACGGGTCTTCCGCGAGGGAGTCCAGTACGCTAACCACTTAGCTCTTCTCTTCCCTCTGAATGTTTTAGAATCATATGTAGCTTAAGATGCTCTCTCAATTTTGCTTTATAAGGACAACGAGGGCAGTGAAATTTTGGATCTATACCACATTCGAATTTTAGATGCCTTTGAAGGCATGATTTATGTTTATACCATCGGCAGCATCTGTTGGAGGTAATGTCCAAATTCCTACGCTCAAATACCTCAATTATTTAATGAATCTGGAATCAATTTATCAGCATTAAGGTAAGAAAAATATTGTTCATATAATTGTGAATTTTTAATGTTCAATATTTACTTTATAATATATTTTTCAATCTTTTGTTTTCTTTGTATCGCACATAAATTAATTAATTTTTTTTTACATTTCATATATTTGTATAACATACAAATATAGTATAACATGCGATATCAAATATCGTATAACATACGGTAATAGTTCAGTTCAATTCATTTCATAAATTTTGATAGGAAATAAATATAAAGTCACGTTTGGCTTTAAACATAGTGGTCGAAATTCAGTTAAAATGAAATTGGCATGTGATAATGGGCTACTGCAGGACCCAATGAAGATGTGAAAAATGCCTTATCAGTTTTCATTATTTTTCCCTTCGAGCCAATTCTGCCACTTCGTGGTGTGGGTCCGGGTGGCTCGTCTGTTTTTTTTTTCATTATACGTTCATTTCCTTACAACCTATCCGCACCGGAGTCCTTTACTGAATTCCCCGAAAGTTTGCACGTAGGGGACATTACAAACAAAAAAATAGAGAAAGTACCTATAAAACACGCATTCTCTTCTCTATCCTTATGGATGTTTATTGTCTTTGAAGTTAAGTTAGAGCTGTTATAAAAGTTGCCCAACTTTTTTTCTTCTCCAATCATTAGTCATTCTATATAAAAGTTATGAATGAAAAGAGATTTAGCGGTGTGAGTATTAAGAGACAAGGATGATGTAAAGGTAAATATCAGGGAGCATTGTGGGTCTTTGAGAGAGAACTACTTCTTAAATCGGTCCTAAACATGCTGTCCTATACCACTTTCTTAATATCTTTTCTATAATAAATGTAAAGTAATTTATTTTTCTATTTTTTTTTTTTTTATCGATATTACTCCTAAACCAGATAGTACATACATTTCTAATGATGATTTATTTATAATAAATAAAGTGCATTTAATCCTTGCAAGTCGATATTCGATTATAATAAACTTTTACAGAGACGTCTTTTATGTTCTGGAACAGATAAGAAACCTCAAATAATATATAATTCAGAGTATAAAAGCTCTATTGTACCCAATAATTAAGAATCATCAAACAAATCACTAGGTTCCTCCACAAATTTCCTACTATAGTAGATTATAATAGACATAATTTGCATTATATTTACTAAAATAAAAATGACCAAGTGTCTGTGCATTGTTGATGATTAATGTGCCTATAATTTTTTTTATATACATCTATTTTGGAATGAATTAGAAAAGTGAGTGGCATTTATTTGATTAAAATTTATAATGTAATGTTTAATGATTGTAGTTAATAATTAAATAGTAATATTTATAATATAATAGAAGTTATAATGCAATGCGATTATTATTTTTTAAAGAATAACAATTGATCATATCTACAATAAAAATTTTTCTTTTGTTTATTTTATACAAAGAGAATATCAAATTGAATATATTACATTCGTCGATTAAATTCCATTTTATTATTTCATTTCTTCTTTTTACATATTTTAAAATTGATAGTATTTTATTTATTAGAATTTGATGAATATGAATTCGTTTATGGTGAAATAATACAACTCTATTAAAATGAAAAACTATTTAAAATTATATTGGAAAAAATAACTTTAACCAAAATTTTTATTTAAGAGAATGGTAACTTTTTTTAACATTTAAAAGTTATAAAATATATATTTTTTTATTTTGCTAGCAATACATAATAAACATTTTAAAAATATTGTATGACACTATTATTTATATTTTAAAGAAACCTAATTTTAAAAATGTTTGTTTTAAAAAATAAACAGCTTTTAAATTTAAAAGAAAAATAAATTCTTAAACAATCTTAATACATAATTTATTTTTATTAAATACAACAATAACCAGATTGTTATTTACAGTATCTTCATTAAAAAATTAAAATGATTTTGATATGTCCATAAATTGTTTTAAATAAAAAAAAATTATTAGTAACTATTGGAGTGCTTGGAGTAATCTGCTATCATCTACAGTTAGGTTTTCTGGCAGAGAACCCTTCCTGACCATGTCTAGTTATATGATGCACTTTGAGCGACGATCTCCTTTTAGCTCTATAAGGACAATAATTGCAAGGAAATTGAGGTTCCAAACCGCATTCATATCTCAAGTGACAGTTCAGAGTATACTTTTTACCATAAGAGCGGCCACAGCGCATACATATATAACGTCCTAGAAATGGAAATGGAACTGATCAATATGATGATGACGAATCAAAAGTGTACGAAATGGAATTAAAAACATCACTTACAAATAGTGAGCTGCTAAATAAGAGTTTAAATGAATTAATTATTCAATAAAATAAAGAAAATATCTATGAGGTATTTAAATTTAAATAAAAACAACACTATTTAATAGTAACGAAGGACTCATGGTGTTAGTCATTAGATTGCAAATGTAAGTAGGAGTTAGCATTACTATTTGTTAACATGTACTGAATGTATTTCTTAATTTTGATTCAGTTTCCAATGAATAACTAACTGGATACTCACCTGTTAAAAATTGCAAAACAGCTGCAAATGCGGTTATACAAAGGTTTATCGTAACTTATGGCATCAATCTATGATGACATAATAAATTATTTTATATCAAGAGGCGAATCTTTTATTTTGTTTGATTATAATGAATTCTAATAATATCAATCATAGAGCTAAAAAACAGACTTCTTAATCTAAATGATGAATTTTCGGTATGAAAGAGATCAGTTAAGACGAAATTTAGACTAAAAAAATAAAATACATATATTAAAATTACATTTTGACAGAAATACATAAGCCTATAGCAACTTATAACCATCACAATTCTCTCTGCAATTTTCAACACCAGAATTTTTTTTAAAAATAAGAAGGAAAAACCATTTCAAAATAGTTTACCCTTAAAACAATGTTTACAAAAAATATGTTTCTTCAGCGAGGAAACACGTTTAGCTTTGTGTGGGCAATGTGGACACTGAAATTGTGGTTCTTTATCACATTCATATTTTTGATGTAGGACAAGACTTTTCTTATATTTATAAATCTTGTGACAATTGTTACACTGAAATCCTTGCTTGTTTATTATGGCAATTTCTGCAACAAAATCAATTAAAAATTAGCCAGGCGTTTATCATGAGTTCGGAGGTTATAGTATTATTTTTAAAAAGGTTTATTTTCTCTATAGAAAAAGAACTAGGCAAGATTAATTCTCTTAAAATGCTAGTTTGATCTGTAAAAGGGAGATGTAGTAGCTGGACTAAGAGACTAATATAAAGTAAGGTCGGAGGAAGACTGACCCTCAAGTAGTATGAATTGATTTATAAATCAATGTATCATAAAATGTTTTGATAGTGGAATTTATGAATAAACGAATAGTCACAATTTATATTTTTACGAGTAAGTGAGAAGAATGTAAAGTGCGACCTAGCGAAGAGGGAATACTGATTATGGTTGGTTGATACTGTGATGGGTGTAGAATAGTGTAGCGTTGATGTGGTGAGTCGCTGAAGAGTGATATGCCAAGTTAGAACTCGTCCTTGCTGTAAGAGTGTGGTCGCAGTGAGATGAATCTCTCATGGTTGAGGTGATGTAGCGACCGATATTTACTCTTTAAATAAACTTGGAAACTGACCTCTTCAAAATATAATTTGGGAGTGATTCTCTTAAGCCTTTCAGATGGTCAGCTTGTATTCACTTTCTCTCACGCTAGTGGCAGCTTCTAGACGAGAGGTTGGCTGTCGCGTTTGGAGCCCAGTCACAATACATCGGACGTGACAGAGAATGTAATGCAGCTAAAGCTCTTAATAACGCGATGTGGCACATTGATGCGGCCGCTAGTGAAACTACCAAGCCCAGCTTTTCTGTGGCAATTTACTCAATCAGTAAATTATATTAAATTAGTATTTCATTTAATTTTTAAAAGGCACATTGCAAAGTATTTCAAGGTGAGACATTATGTACTGTATGACAGTGCGACATAAAAGTGATAATTTCTTTCTATAATGAATTGAACTATTGAGTTGAATGGATTTTAATGTGTAGCAAAGGATTTGTTTTTTATTTTGTGTAATAAACTTTATGTATTTACTCATAATCAAGGAAGGGATTTTTAATTAACTCAGTGGCATCGCACAGGATTCCCACGCGGAGGTTCCGGATTCGAATCCAGCAGTGCTGCCCTTGGATTTTCTCTTCCTAGAAGCCTCTACAGCTACTCCCCAGAATAAGCAGGGTTGTTTGTGGATAGAGAACACTGCTCGACCCATTGATCAAATTTTCTCCTTATCAATATTATACAATTAAAATGGGCTCAGGTGACCGGTGCTAATAGGAAGGTGTACGCATTCTTTGTCGACTTTAGGGCAGCATTTGATTGCGTAGACAGAAGGTCACTTTTCTACAAGCTATCTAATTTAGGCATGTCCACAAAAATGCATGTTGAATTGCATTAAGGGGTTACTGCAGGGTACTACAGCGCCGATATTGACACAAAATGGTCTAACTGAGGAATTCGATATAACAACTGGATTGAAACAAGGATGGTTAATTTCCCCGCTCCTTTTTAGTTTATTTATAAATGATCTGTACGAGGAGTTAGATGGTGGGATTAATATAGCAGGCTTGAAAATTAAATTACTCGCGTACGCAGACGACGTTGTTATCCTGTCAGATCATATAGTAACAATGAGGAGGATGATAAAGAACTTAGAAAACTACTGTGAAAAGTGGTACCTGCAGGTAAACCTTAACAAATCAAAAATCGTAATTTTTAAACCGCACAACGGAAAAAAGCAAAAAATGAAAGGTTGTTCTATCAGAACAATTTAATTGAAATAGTAAAAAAATATGATTATTTAGGAGTTAAATTCACATCAAATTTAAATTTCGGCAACAACTTACAAGATAAGATAGGCAAAGCTAAAATAGCATTAAATAATTTTAATAGTATTCTCTTTTCAAATAAGTGTAATTACAGCTCAAAATTGAAAATATTTTACGCTACATCTCGTGTAATAATGTCTTATGGGCTCAAGTTTGGGGTTGGAGGCAATATGAATTGTTAGAAAAGTGTCAGAGAATGTTTTTAAAGAGAATTTACTGTCTGCCGATAAATACACCAAATTATTTTTTATTATTAGAAAGTAACGTAAATAGCATGTTTGCGAACACCTTCCGCCTTCATATGAAGTACATTAAAAAAATTGTAAATGTTATGGCTAGCAACCGGTTGCCAAAAAAATTAACCATGTTAATAATAAATAAAAAGATTTGTTGGGCTAAAGAATGGCTGAGGCTTTTAAATGAATTCAATTTGATTGATGTTTCCGATGCTGTTGTGAGGCGGTGGGTTGATCTGTCTGATGCTTTGTTAGAATGGGTAATTAACAAGGAAAATAACAGTTGCTATCCAAAGCGCAGGGCAGCTCAAACCATTTATTGTATCCGTATTTGAGATTCGATCTGAATGATCACTATCTAAATCTGGATAATTTTCTGATTGCAAAATTGGTTATTAAGGTCAAGTCAGTGATGCTTGCACCCCTTGCAAACGTGATGCTTCACCCTATTCCCCAGTGTGCAACATGAATGTAAGGGAGGATCTCTTTCACTTGCTACTTGAATGTCCCGGCCTATGACAACTCAATGGTGGCTGCGGCTGGGCTCTCCTTGCTTACTACGTAAAGAAAGCCTATGCATTGAAAAAAGAAAAAATTCATAACGGATGAATACTGAAGCCATTTAAATGTTGCAATGTTTTTTCATTTAAATTGTTTAATAATTCAATTATTTGTTTATTTGTTATGTTTTGATATTGTTATCTGTTATTTATTACGTTTTAAGTAGTGTGGAACTCATCTGACGGTCTTATGACCATTGGTTTATTACGAAATAGCACTGTTCGATGGCTGGCAGTGAATTGAGAAGGTGTTCGGGGGTACAATATATCTTTCAGGTCCGCAGTACACTGTGGCGGCCCTGTTTAGAGTTAACCTACCTTCTGGTTACTTTGAATCGCAGTACCTTCGCTACCAGTTTATTGACTCAAGCTTGAAATATACCTTTTTCATTTCATGGCCATTATTCAATGTAGTTTTATTTTCATATGTATATGTTTTTGTGGTGATCATAATAATTACCGCATAAATTATTTAAACACTACAAACTGGTAACAGCGACGTGATCTTTATTTAATCTTTTTACATAAAACCGTTTTATTTTTTTTTTTATAACGAAGTATATTTTTGGATCCGTAAAAATGCCAACAGGCTCAGTTCAACCTGGTGAGTCGGAATTAAGTGCAATAAGTGTTAAATTACCAGTGTTCTGGCGTAATAATGTAAGGATATGGTTCATTCAGGTGGATTCGCAATTTCACAATTGTAAAATCATAAATGAGGTAACAAAATATCATAAATAGTGACGTACGTGGATCAATAGACAGTGACATAGCAGAATTAATTTCGGATTTGATTTCAAAACTCCTCTCCTCTACGCCATATACCGATTTGAAAAAACGTATTAGGGAGTTTGAAGAGTCCGAAGAAAAGAAAACTAAAAAATTATTGAATGAAACACCATTAGGCGACCTGAAGCCATCTCAGCTTCTCAGGAAAATGCGAGAATTAGCTCGCGGAAAAGTTTCAGACGAATTTTTGCGCACCTTATTTCTACAAAGACTACCTTCCACCTGAAACCTGTGCTAGCCACTTCAAAAGAAGACCTGGACACTCTGGCCGGGCTAGCAGATAAAATAATTGCAGTAAGCTCGCCTTCATTATCTCTAGCTGCATGTAGCGGTCCAACTTGTGGACCCAGTAGCAACCCAATTACAACAGCTCGACTTTCAAGACTAGAGGAACAAATCACTGCTCTTACTGAATCTTTTAAGCGCCTAGAAGGGTATAATAAAAACCTGAACCGACCTCGTACCCGTTCTCGTTCCCGAAACAAGAAGTACGATAATGAAGGCTTACTTACTTTCTGGTATCATTTTAAATTTAAAGAAGCAGCCAAAAAGTGCATTCCCTGTAATTTTGATAAGTCTCAGGAAAACTCAAAGGCACAACGTTGAGCAGGGCGGACAATGTTAGTGGCAAAATTTCTTGCCGCCTTATTGTTTTCGACATCCCCTCGTATGCCAAATTTCAAGTGGATTCTGGGGCGGATTTTTCTGTCGTACCACCAATCATCAGAAGAGAAGCGTGTAGTACATAAAAGAGAACTTTTACGCGGCAAATGGTACAATAATTCATACCTATGGGCAACGCCTTGTCAAATTAGATTTAGGTTTAGAGTTCCGATGGCCTTTTATTTTGGCCAACGTCCAAATAAATGCCAATTATCGGGGCAGATGTTTTGAATAACTTTGGCTTATTGGTAGATAGTAAAAATCAACGCCTTGTAGACAGTACCACCAATATTCATTCAGTGTGTCCTAGGACTGCGGAGGTAGAAATTGCACCAATCAATGCAATACCAGTTGATCTCAAGTACGCATAACTCTTAAAAGAATTCCCAACATTTTATCATGAAAACCCTACATTCGATAAAAGTTCACCGACTACCAATGTCATGCATGTGATCGAGACAGTAGGACCTCCCGTGGTAGCCAAAGCCAGACGCCTTCACCCTTCAAAATTAGCCATAGCCAAGCTGGAATTTCAAGAGATGATCAATTTGGACATTTCAGACTCTCTGACAGCGCTTGGGCTAGCCCCCTACATTTAGTATCAAAAAAGGACGGGTCTTGGCGACCATGCGGCGATTACTGCGCCCTCAAGGCAATCACCAAGCCGGATAGGTATCCCTGCCACATCTACACGACTTCAATGTAGAACTTCAAGGGAAACATATTTTTTTCGAAAATAGATTTGATAAGGGCATATCAGCACATACCTGTTGACCCAAGGGACGTGCCTAAAACGGCTATAATAACACCTTTGGGTTTATTTGAATTTTTAAAGCTCCCTTTCGAGCTTCGAAATGCTGCGCAATCTTTTCAGCGGTTCATCGATTCAGTAGTCCGAAACTTACCTTTCGTGTTCTGTTATATCGATGATATCCTCGTAGCATCTCCAAACAGCAGGAACATCAACAGCATCTTAGTCTACTTTTCACCAGACTAAGCGAATTTAGATTAAACATTAACGTTAGCAAATGTGTTTTTGGAGCAGCCGAAGTTCCCTTTTTAGGATATTTGGTTTCAGCTAAGGGAATTACCCCTATTCCAGACAGGGTCACGACAATAGGAATTACCCATTACCCAAAACAGTCGCCGACCTAAGCCGATTCCTCGGCATGCTAAATTTTTACAGAAGATTACTCCCCAACACGGCTAAATTACAAGCTCTACTTTTGGAATTTTTAAAAGGCGCCAAAAAAAGGGACAAAAGAGTAATACCATGGTCACCTTTGAGCAACTTAAAACTAATCTTTCGGAGGCCACGTTACTTTGTCACCCGGATAAGGATGCCCTACTGATTTTGACATCTGATGCATCTGATTTCGTCATAGGGGCTTCAATTCATCAAATTCGAGCTGGTCGAAAGGAGCCGCTGGCTATCTTCTCACAGAAGTTAAATCCAATCCAGCAACGATATAGTACTTACGATCGCGAATTATTAGCCATATACTCAGCGATCAAACATTTCCGGTATCTACTACAAGAAAGAGAATTTCATATATTTACTGATCATAAGCCTGTGATCTATGATTCTCAACGCCCGGACAAGGCCTGTCCCAGGCAAGTAAGGTACCTCCACTATATCGGTCAGTTTTCTACATGTATCAAACACTTTAATTAAAGGGACAGATAATGCTGCAGCAGATTTTTGCTTCCGCATCGCTCACTTGCTCAGCACTGGTACCATTTCATGGGAAACCATCGCTCTACTCCAGTAGCAGGATAAGGAACTACAGCAACTTCGACAGTCACCTATGTGTTCTCTCAACTTAAAAGCAGTAGCACTACCGAACAAGAACACCGAGTTGATTTGTGACAGCTCAACTTCCACCTTAAGGCCTTACATTCCAGAAGCGTACAGGCGAACTATTTTTGACTCAGTGCATAATCTTTCACATCCAGGAGTCAAGGGAACCTTACGGATAATCAAACAAATATACGTGTGGCCATCGGTGAACAAGGACTGTACGAAATGGGCTCAGGCGTGTATACCTTGCCAAAGAGCTAAAGTCTGGAGGCACACAGTCAGCCCCATCGGAGATTACATACCACCCGAACGTTGGTTCTCGGACATGAACGTTGAATGGGCTTCTCCAACATGTCAAGGGTACACATATCTTTTGACGATAATTGACCGATTTTCCAAGTGGCCAGAAGTAATACCGCTCAAAAATATTTCAGTGGAATCTGTCGCCTTTGCATTGGCTGCGAACTGGATCGCGCGCTTTCGTATACCTCAGTACATCACAACCGATAGAGGACGTCAATTCGACAACACATTATTTACGGCCCTAATGAGATACCTTGGCACAAATCATGTAAAACTACCGCTTACCACCCTTCATCAAACGGTAAAATTAAAAGGTGGCATCGCAAACTAAAGGAGTCGTTGAAGGCTCACCTCTCAAACGACTGGATTGGAAAGCTTCCATTGGTACTCCTCGGCCTGCGAAGCTATATAATACCTGATTTCAACACTACAGCAGCTGAAGTAGTTTACGGAGAAAGTGTACGCCTCCCTTCCTATTTCTTTAACGATACAGCAAAAACGACAGATGTTCCATCATTCATCACAGGTTTAAAAGAAAGCGTATCACAGCTAAAACCAGTGCTTACAAACCATCACTCAGCGAATTAAAGAGGGCCACTCACGTTTTCGTCAGAAGGGATGCTCATAGAACCCCTTTACAACCGGTCTATGACGGACCATTTGAGGTTTTATCACGCACCGACAAACACTTTAAGATTCAGATGATTAAGGAAAGATGATCTCCATTGACCGACTTAAGTCGGCTTTCCCACTCCACGAACCTGAGGCAGCTTCTGAGGACACTCAAGTACCATCCACCACCAAACAGGACACTACTCCAACATGCCATAAAGATCAACCACCAACTCAAACTACCTGATTCCGGGCGTCGAGTCTTGTTCCCCAAGAAATATCTTGAGGTCACTGGGGAGGGAGTACGTGGAGGCCCTATTTAGAGTTAACCTACCTTCTGGTTACTTTGAAACGCAGTAACTTCGCTACCAGTTCATTTAATCAAGCTTAAAATATATCTTTTTAATTTCATGGCCATTATTCAATATAGTTTATGTTCATAAGTATATATTTTTATGGTGACCATTATTATTAAACTCTTAAATTTCAACCCCATAAGTTATTTAAACACCCCAACTCTATTCTCTGAAAGAATCTGTTAATTCACTCATAATGGTTTGTTTATAATTTATATAAACTATGCTTAAAAAAAAAAACTGGTATATATACTTTAATGCATTTCAATTATTTCTTGCTGATTACATACAGAAATAAGCCAAAAATTATAAAAGTTAGTTTAAATCAGGAATAATGATTACACTATAAATACTTACTCATACAAATGTTTCCAAACATCTAAAATATATGCGGGAAATAATTATGAAAAATGTTCATCATGTTTACCAACAAATTGTTATCTTGTTAATTGGCAATGAAAATCTGAAAGGGTCAAATAATGACAAACTGGAAGAGTGTAAACGGCTTAAATTCTGCAGACAATTATTAGCAGAAAAAATTTTTGATAACAATAAAAAAAAGTAAAATATCCGAGTAATGAATGTTTTACTTGGAAGATAAATCCATTTTAATTAGACGTACAAGTTCAGATAGCTAGATCCAGAAAGTATAGACTGAAAGACAGGTAATTCCTTCAAGGTAGTTAAGATATGCAGAACCATTTTAATTAAACATATATAGTTAGGATGATTAGCTCGCAATGTTTGTCCGAAAAATCAGCTTACCTGATTCTCTTAGAAAAAACAAAGTTAATCCTGAAGAAGCTTAACAATATCAACAAATAAATATGATGTTTACTTTCACAAATAAAGTTCTTATAACTATTGAGTTACTGAGAATTTTTCTGGAATCAAGTTCCAGCATCTGTCTATGTCTACAATTTTCAAATGTAGGTCATAACTTCCGAAAACGATTTCCATTTGATTAATATTAATTATACCACTATCATCCACTGTGCAAACAAATTTTAACTTAATTTCATACAAATTGATGAATAAACTATGATTTATAATAACTATTTCAATATGTCATACTAGAAATTTTCTAGGTATTTCATTATTAAAAGACACTTCGTTTAGAATCTCCAGCACAGACATTTTGTTTGAACTTGATTATTGAGTTAAATGACTTTTAACATTGTTTAGCAAAGTATTACCTAATTTGTTTTTCAGTTTGTATAAGCCTCTTGCACTCACAATAAAAAATGTAAAAGATAAAAGAACAATTAATTAGTGTATATATTTAATGATTACTTAAATTATTTTTGGTTTACTTATTACAAAATTAAAAGAATAATATAACAAAATGCAATGTTTGTTTACATTTTTTTTAAAAAAGGAAATGTTTTAAATCATTCTCGAGTAATAATGGGTAGAAACGAAAACATGCATAACTTTTTTACATTTTCTCTGGATGTTTGGAAAATATGTGAGTTTTAAGACCAGTTTTCTGTTTAGATTTGAAAGGACAATATGGACACGGAAACTGAGGTTCTACGCCACACTCATATTGTTTGTGTCTGTTCAAGGTAATCTTGCGCATATATGTGCGATTACAATTGGAGCACGCATATATTTTGGGCTTGCTAATGCTTCGATTCCAATGCTGTCCATCTGAAAAATCATATTAAATTTAAGTACTTGAATGAGGCTGAATTTTATTTTTAATCGTGCATGCGATCAACAAATTAATTAGTAATTCACCATATATTCTTTATAGGAACTTACTTACTTTTGTAAAGATCCTGCAGCAGTAGTAATGGACGAATTACCAGTTAAAGTAATACCGATTGTTGACACGACGAGATGGCATAATGATAAAAAGTACATTATTAGAAATATTGTAGAATGCTCTTAAAACTTAAAAGTGAAAATAGTTTCAGAATTCATATGGTTCTGGAAAAACTTCCAGAAGCATACCCAATAAATAAGTGATTTATTACAGGAGTCAAAAAATACCTTCTTAAGGTATAAAATAAGAATTCATATAATTTAATTAGCAAAAAGAAAGCTCTTTTATTTAAAAATACGAAATAGTACCTATAAAAATTATTAAAACTGTATTATATTGTGAATAGCTATTATGTGAGATTTTAAATTGCATTTAAACTTAGCTTTATATGTACAATATGGACATTGTATCTGTGGTTCTTTACCGCATTCATATCTCTTATGGCGTACAAGGCTTTCTCTATACTTATACTTTCTGGAGCAGACGTCACAACTGAATATCGGTGGCATACCTAAGAGGAAAATTCTATTATTATAAACGAATGTTTAATTTAGTAGTAAATTCTATTAATACTTACAACGTTTCCGTAAGAAAACAAGGTCAAAAATCGAAAAAAAAAAGAAAAGAAATACTACAAATATCTTGTAAGGCATTTGAATGCTAACTTAAATTTGAAAGGGCACTCAAATGATTTGGTTTTACAAGGAACACATTCTATATTTAGAATAATCTTGCTACTTCTACAGTCAGACAAATTCACTGATATTCCCAAGTTCCACAATAAGAGTGATTTCTAACAAGAAAGTAAGGAATAAGTTTGTTTTGTTTTTTCCAACAACAAAAAATAAAAACATTTATTTTACATAATTTAAAATTTGATATTTACAATTATAAATAGGATATTTATTTCAAAATTGTATTTTATTGTGTATTGATATAATGTGAGATTTTAAATGGCATTTAAATTTAGCTTTATACTGACAATAAGGGCATGGAATCGTAGGCTCTTTACCGCATTCATATCTCTTATGTCGTGCTAGACTTTCTTTGTATTTGTATTTTCTAGGGCAGATGTCACATATGAACCTTGCACGAGTACCTAGAGAAAAAGCTATAATTATACAAATTTGCTTCAATAGATAATCATTAATTAATCACTATGATTTATGTACTTACTTATTCAAGATGATTAAAAATACATAACATATTATCTTGAAAATGATAATAAAGAATGTTCATAACATTCGCAAATTTGAAACTTATCAATAAATCTTAAAGCTGGTGGTTTCAACAGAGTTTAAATTAAATGTTTAGATTCTAAAAACAAATATTGCCAGACAAAAAATAAGGTTCATATGCCCAGTATAAGAGAAAGAACTAAAATATCCAGAAAAATTAATGTATTAATTTAAATGTACAAATGTATTAATAGTACAGTATAACTTTATTTGTAAAATAAATCCTTTTAAAACGAAATTAAGCATTTAATAAATATTGTTAAAGAATACATTTTAAACATCTAAAATAAATAAAAGTTTTTGACTCAGCTTAAGTTTGTAAATAAATAAGCAAGATCTCATAAGAAAGCAAATGGACGTAAGATGTGTTTCAATTTCGCATCAAATAGTTCTTAATTGGTTTGCTTTTTGGATAATAACGTTATCGCTGTTAGATAATCTACCCAATGAAGACAATTAATAAATCAAATATATTAAGAAAATCACCCACTGATTTTTCTTATTTTTATTTTGTTCACACATTCAATTTCATTTCTCCCAAAAGCTAGATTAGGATGACGATGTAATCCTGAGCTAAATGGGCGAGGTAATTTTTCTTGGAGGAATAAAACTATAAATTGAATAAAACATAAAAATCATGATATTGGAAGGATAATTTGTTGCCATTAGTGTTTAAATATGATTTTAGGCATATGGGCGCCGTGGCTGCTTCGAAGATGCGTAAGCGCAGTCTGGAATCCAATTCTCGACTCTGTTTGTTGATGTAGCCATTCAACCAAAAATGAGCATTATCGATGCACAAAATTTGATGGTGAAATTGAGGATCAAGAGCACATTGATCGGCACATTCAGCGAACGTACGACGCATATGATGGTCACGCAGCTTCAATTCTTGCACATACTGGATCTTGTAAGCTCGTAAACCCAGATCTCTTAGTAAAATTTTCCATAAATTGGATGGATACAGCTCCAATTGCTGTGCGAGATGGCGAATCGACGCATTCGGGTCTTCCTCAACACTACGCTCTACAGCAGCACTTCTTCTGTGCGTACTGTACGACGCCTCTGCGGATGCGCATTATGTGAGTATGCGTGGTGCGTAAACGATTCATTGTTATTCCAATAACTTCCTGGACGATTATGTCGCCCGTGAAATGGACGTAGCGCACGGGCATAACTTATCCGAACTGAACCACTATTTTCGAAATAAATTTGCACAATTTGAAAGCGTTGTTCTAGCGTAAGCTTGTACATGGGAAGTGGCAAAACATACTGAGCGAGCACAAATCAGCTGTCAACTATCAAATTGACTGTCACTAGAAACAGTGTTGCCAATTCGTTCTAAAATTCATTGCAAACATTTCAGTTAGCGATTTATAATGCAGCTAACGACATTCAGGTACAACATTACAAACAATGATAAAGTTTTAGCAGCAGTCATTCTAGATTTTAAGATTTTAAGCACTTGCCTAAAATAATCCTCAAACTCAGATAAGTATCTCATTTGTTCCGCAATAAGAATCTGATTATCTAAATAGCTTAATTACAGTTGCAGACATTATATTTTGTCGAGGGGGCAGAACAGTTCGTAACATGGTATGAAAATTATTTGTGAGTACTCTTTGGTGTGCGGAGTCCCTTCCCAAAGTCAGACCGCAAATGTTGCAAACGAACTTCTCATTGCCCCATGTGGCCAACAAACTTCAATATTTTCATATGTTTGTACCTCTGCAAGGTACGGCGAGAGATGACCAACTGAGCTGATGCATCTCTGGTGGATTTGGCGGGTCTTCATATGAGAGCTACCCTCTCAGCTCAATATTCTCTGCTGTCCCGACTGTTGCGGATTGTCTCTAAAACAATGCTATCAATTTAACTTACTCGCTATTCTGAAACTGTCTGCAAGGGGCCCACCGTGTCTTAAAATGAACTCGAAAACGTTCCTGTGTCCGGGTAACTCTTTGTTTCCGCATAAAACTTCACCGTTCTCACCTTTTCGTTAGGCTTCAACCTTCAATCGACAAGTGCTGCTTTCTACTGAATAATAACATGTAATCGTAAAACATGAAAATCCAAAATTAATAACTAAAAGTTTTATAAGAGATTTTCAGGCTATGAGACATTTCGTGCGTCACGAAATTTTGATTTAGGGGTTTCATATTTTATATAACAAGCTTTCAGACTAGCCAGAAAGTTTGAAACAGATAACACTTTTTTAGAGACAGTCCGGACCCCAAAGAATATTGAGGCTGTGAGAGTGGCCTCAAAATTGAAGGAGAAGGTATTTGAAAAGAAGAATAAATGTGGTTAACACAGCTAACTACCATAAACTAATTACTTAAAAATAAAAAAACAGTGAGAAAATAATCCATAAAATCTTTATTAAAATTATTATAGTTATTTTATAAGCAGTCAATTTTTTGTATTTATTTTTTGTTTAATTCGTGAGCCGATAGCAGCGATACAAAAGTATATGCGATCGGAAGGATTATGAGGATTCTGAAGATATTCCATACTGTGATGGAAGCAAGAAGCAAGAGAGTTAGAAATTTTAAATATCTTTTAAAATATTAGAGGATAATTGGACGTTTGGCTGGTAAACATGGGGCAAGAAACACGTAGCGAAGACAAAAGAGGAAGCCAACTCTATTGTAAAAGAACCCAGTTAGTATAAATAAAAAACCAGGAATTACATAGAATCAGTCTTATAAACACAGTCAATAACTGTTCTACACTATCACTCTCTCCGTATATGTATTTATCCTAGTTTTATATTTAGTTTAGCTCGTTTCTATTTATAAATATCTATCTAGTCATTAAACTAGTTGTCATTAAGCATGGCTAAATTCTAGTTCCTAACTCATAAGTTCTTTTCATTTTTTTTTAATTCAATTTAATTTAAGACGCGTCAACATCTATAGTGATTGGCGCCCGGAGCCTTTTCAGTGCACTGCCGGCCTCCGGACAGTGTCCTCTCGTTACAAACAACACTGTCCATCACCGGACAGAGAGCTGCAGAGGCTCCTAGAAAGAGAAAATACAAGGGGAGCACCGCTGGACTCGAACCCAAAACCTTTGCGTAGACGTCCAGTATGCTAACCCTGCTCTCATTATGAGTGAATACAATAACTTATAATATTTGTTACACAAAATAAAAAACAAATTCTGTGCTACATATTAAAATTCATTAAACAAATATCACCTCATACGCTCGGTTTTTTTACATTAGAGTTGGCCTCGTCTTTTGCCTGTCGCTAACCTCCACTGTTCCTTGTTCCCCTTACCAGCCGACCGTCCAATTTTTTTACCAAACTAATATTCTAAAATATATTTAAAAATTTATAATTTTTCCTGCATTTTGCTACTGATCATTTAAAATATTTTGTTAAAATATTTAAATCTGGGATTCATCCATATTTCAACCATCAAAAATAAAAAAATTGCATTGCAAAATCAAAAATATCACTACTCTCAAGATATTTGCTGCACATGATAATTTCATAAAGATTTATTTATACACACATTTTGTTTTTGTTTTCCACTTATTTATGGTAGATTTTTTTAATCTCTAATGAAGATACAGAAAAGTAATAACTTCAAAGAATAAGTTTTCTGATAATATGTCTGTGAAGAACAAATTTGAATTTTGCCTTATACAAACAATAAGCGCATTGAAACTGCGAGTTTTTCCCACATTGATACTTCTGATGGCGTACAAGGCTTCCTTTTCGATTATATCCTCTGTGGCAAGAAGTGCATTTGAAATAATTCTGGTGTAATGGAATCAGATATTAGATGTAATGGAATCGTTTGATGTGTGATTCCTGGAGTAGCAGATGTCTTGAAGAGGGCGGAAGTTAGTTGAGAGATTTTGGGAGTTAGTGCTCGAATTATTAAACGGTTTTTTATATAAAAATAAACTGTATTTTAACAATAATTTAAACGTGATAATTGGTAACTAATAACTATAATAAAATAGTTAATAATAAATAGAAGATGATAATTTAGAATGGTTAAAATAACGAACTAAAGTGCACAACTACGAGAATGATAAGTTGAATATAACTGTGAATTGCCGCTCTTGTATAGTTTGGTCGTAGATGATATAATAATCGTCTCGTCGTATATCATAGAGTTTATATATACTGTTGTTCACACTCACACCAAGATATCTGTCTTAGTGTGCGGCCTTGTGCGACCTTCGTAGTTTTCTGACCTTATTTAGTGGCCATACTTATCGCGGTGCCTGCCTTTTGATGTGAGAATTGATGAAAAGGCTTTGTTGTTTGCTTGGTTGACCGCGGCTGTCGGGGGCCAACAGTGTTACTGTTTTCACCCTTTGTTGATTATTTCTTTGGCGTACTTTGCCGATGTCATTACAATGGTAACCTAGCAGAGGAAAAAAAAAGAAAACAATTACGCATATTAAAATAGTTACTTTTTTAGGTTAGCACACTTCAATAACAAGATATTCTTAAGATCAATTCTTGAAATTTATTATTTACCTTTAGTTTCTTAGGCCTTACTCTCTTTAAATTTTTATAATGACACATTGTTTTTACTGAATCGAAAAGACTTTATCTTTTAAAAAAATAGCGAACTCGTAAATAAAGATACAAAGATTATCTTCCGTGGCAAAAGTTACTGAACTAAACTAATCTATCGCTCTAGAATTTATTTAGTAGTTACACGGAAATCGTACTCATTTTCGAGAAAAATTCAAAATATTCAAAAACCTAGTTTGTAAAATCACACTTCCGGTTCTTCAAATTTAGAATGGTCTCAATGCTTCTAAAGTGTATTAATATCATGTAAAACATATCATGTTTATGCTACTGTATCCCCAGAACCTTCCCCCAAAATAAATTTTCTCAGGAAAATGTCTCATTTAAAAGCGATAGGGATTTATGTATGTAGATAGTATACGATGCTTAAAGAAACATGTTGGACCCGTTTTCGAGAAAATCATGAAAAACAAAAACTCAGTAGTAATGTCGCACTTCCGGTTGATGGATTTTGTCCGAAATCTTCATGTCTGGTGCGAAGGTTCAACCTAAACAGATTCAACCAAAGTTGAGTTCCCTGCGATTTTTTTTTTTTTGAGATATTCTGTTAACGCACACAGATACACATACAAACAATTCGGGAAAAACATTTCTCTCGTCAGAGATATTTTCCGTGATAGCCTGCTTCTTTTTGTGATCATCGACCGGACACGGGGGTTCACCCACCACCAGAATGCTATTTGTCACCATCAAAAAGCATCCTGATGATGGGCGAACGCCCAAAACCGGTCGATGACCACAAAAAGAAGAAGGCTATCACGGAAAATATTTCTGATTCTTTCCAGCTCTGCGGAACCAACCACAACATTTTTTTCGTACTCAGGGGACGAGCACAAAACATATATTTCCGGTGAAATACCAATTTAGAAAATCTGGCACGATCACAATACTTCTTCGTGCTAGGGGTAAGAAAAAAATCTGGTATGAAACACTCACAAAACTTTTTCTTACTCCAATTTACTTAGTGTCTGTAATTTTTCGAACTCGAATATATAACTCTTCTTTATAGTAGATTTCAATCTTTATAGTATTCTTTCAATACTTTGTGGACTACGCCACATATATTCATAAAACAAACATAACCTATAGCTAAAAACTCCAGCTCTAAAAAATGCCCTTTAACTAAATATTATGCATTCCTTGGAGAAATTTTTGTGGGTGTTTAACATCAGTTTTGTTTCGTTCCAATAGTATAAAAGGCCAAATACAAAATGACAGTTCTGCCTAATTTTTTTCTTTTTCTAATTGGCTTTGTTTAATTGATTTTTGTATAATGTTTGGCACTATAGATATTCTCTAGTAAATGATTGAAATGTAGAAATAAACGATTAAAATAAAATCAGATAACATTAATTTAATAATTATGTTTTTAATATTAATAATTAAGGTGTGAATGACTCTGAATTAGATTATGAACTCCTCATGGACCATGGTGGCTTGTTGTTGTAAACAAACATTGTGTATATTGTATATATAGTTATTTGTAAAGAAATAACTTAATAATAATCTACGAAGGAAATATTAATAAAAAAGAAATGAGTTTTTCATGGAAATAATTAACTATAAACATACAACCAATCACAGTGTAAAGGAGAAATTGAGTGTGATATGTGGGGTACGTTAGGGCAATCAGAAATTTATTTATTATTTACAAATCATAATATGGGCCAGCTCACCAAGAGCTTTACACATAGAGATTAGAGGTAAAATATATTATTTCATAAATCTTGGTAGAGTCGCGGTTTCAGTCTTCTAGACTGAGTAGGTTCCCCTATGTTGTAGTGGGACGTTGAGGATAGTGTGTGAAGTATGAGGAAGAAGTTGTCTGTTAATTTAGTCATGTGTGTGTATGAATATCTATAATGTCTAGTTCTCTGTGTATTTGTGTGTTTCTGGTGAACCAAGGGGTTCTTAAAGCAATTCGGAATACTTTGTCTGAAGTCGTTTCGTCAGTGTGTTGCTGGCAGTTATCCAGACTGGGCAAGCGTATGTCAACAGAGGTCCGGAGTCAACAGAGCGTCTTATTAAAGAAGTACTGTACAGGAGTGTTTGGGTGTTGTGTTTCTGTTTATAAGTGGATATAACTGTTTCAGTCGGTTGTATGCTTGTTGTAGTTTGTTGTTAATGTGTAGTCTCCGTGTGAGTCTAGTGTCTAGGATTACACCAAGATAGCGCCCTCCATGGTCCTTCGGTTTCCAGGGTATTTCCTGGTTGTTTAGTTTTAGTCGCCGAAGGTCTTCATTTTAAAATCTCCGAAGAGAAAAAAATTCTGCTTCTGTTTTAGTGATGTTGAGGAGTAGCTTCCATTTTTGGAACCAGTTTGTAATGATGTCTATAGTTGTTTGTAAGTCAGTGATGCTTTGGTCAATGTGTTGTTAGTTGGAGCTATCATTGTGTCATCTGCGTATGTGGCTAAAGTGGCTGAAGTTGGTTCAGGTATGTCCGAACAGTAAAAGTTAAAGAATATAGGACTGATGATTGCTCCTTGCGGTAGTCCCGCGAGAATTTGGCGTCTAGTAGTATGTGTTGTTGACTCTTATATGAAATGTTCTGTCCCTTAAAAAGGATCCTATGATTTGAGTAATGTAGTCAGGTGCGCTTGTGTGTCTGAGATTGTAGAATGTGCCTGAGTGCCAAACTGTGTCGAATGCAGCGATTAGAAATATCGCTGCAGCATGTTTCCTTTTTCCAAAGTTGTGTACTATGTATTCTGTAATTCTCTTAATTTGATGTACTGGTGAGTGTTTTGGTCTGAATCCGAATTAATGTGGTGGAATTGCGTTTGTGTCAGTCACATGTTTTAACAGTCGTCTATAGATTATTTTCTCAAATATTTTTGAGAGAGAGTTAAGTAGGCTAATTGGTCGGTAACTATTCGGGTCGTTTTTTGGTTTACTGGCTTTGTGGAACACAAGTATTATTGCATTCTTCCATTTTTTAGGAAAGTAACCCATTCGGAGGCATGCATTAAAGATCGAGGTTAAGAAAGCGACACCTTTTGGAGGTAATTTTTTTAAAAGTGTTCGGTATTAGGTCGTCTCCGGGAGTCTTTGATTATGGAGAAGTGCTTTGATTATGGAGGTTATTTCTGAAGGGGAAGTGAATGAGATAGGAAGCTCTACGGTGTGATGAGGTTGCTGCAGTTCATGGTTGATGTGTGTTCGTCAGTGTCTTGGCCTGTCTGGTGAGATTGTGTGAATTTATTTTCCAAATGTGTTGCTATTACTTCGCATTTTTCTTCATCACTCGTTGCAAGTCTGTCACCAACTTGCAATGAGAATATCTGGCAATGATCATTAAGAAGTATTTTAGTTTCTTTCCAGAGACAAGAGTCACCCGGAGTTAAACCTCTAAGTAAGATCATCTGGAGATTCTCTGATTGTCAAGTTCCCATTTGATTCGTCTAGCTAATCGGTTGAAATGGGTCTTGTCTGATGGGTTCCTAGTCCTCTGCCATACTTTTCGAATTCTGTTTTTTCATGTATTAGGTTGACTTTGTGTCCTGGTAGCCAGTTGTGTCTGTTATTGTTATTCTGCTTTTTGTGGGTAGAGTTGTGTACAGCTGTGTGAATTATCTGTGTGACTGTGTGACTAGGTCTAGCGATGTGTCGATACCATCAGCGGTTCCGAAATGTTTGAGTATAGTCAGAAGTTTGGTAAAATCATGTCTGAATGTTTCCCATTCTATATTTCCAGTTATTAATTTTGGCGGTGGTTCACTGCGCTGTAGATGTGAGTGAAACCTCCATAATAGTGTAAGATGGTCAGAGTCTAATTCACTTATTGAATCCAAATATATTGGAATATTAATGTTGTGTAACAGTGCGATGTCCAGTATGTCAGGTTGATGACTGCGTGCAGAGGGGTAGAATGTTGGTTCTTCGGGAGCTGAGATTAGTATGTTAAGGTTGTCTGTCGCCGTCAGTAGTCTGGTACCGTTGTTATTAGTCGTTCGACATCCCCAGTATGTGTGTTTGCTATTACGGTCGCCTAGTAATAATGTGCTGTTTTGTGTGAAAATTCTTTGGAGGTCTTCTTGTAATAGTCTAGAGTTAGGTTTCAAGTATGCAGATATAATAAATAATTAGTGGTCCAGTGTCTGTGCTAACTTGGATAGCTACTGCCTCGAGGTTCTCCAGTGGAGGTAGAGGAAATTCATGATGTTTAATGGTCCTTTTCACGCAGAGAGCGACTGCACCTGACTGTCTGTCAGTGCGGTAGGTGGTATCACCTGATAGTTTAAGTCGGTTAGTGCTAGTAAGATGTGTTTCAGTGACACATCCTATGTCTATATAGTATCTGGTGAGGAAGTCGTAGAATATAGAGGTTCGTGTTTTTATTCCATTGGCATTCTAGTTTACCAGTGATAAGTTATGTGTAGAGAGCTGTCTAAAGTTCATGGTTAGGAAATAGGACATTCTGAATCAAGTCAGTAACTAACTATCTTAGGAGAGGTATTATAAGAGTGATTGTTTGAAGGAGAAGATCTTTTATAAAAGTGATTACAGGAGTATTAGAACCTGAAGAGATGTTGGTGGAGTCGGCTTGCTTATTTTTCTTCTTTGGATCCAGTAGTTAGGTACTGAATCGGGTGGCTTATTTACCTTCAAATCCTATTTAGTTTGTGCGGCTTGCTGAGTGTTCCTTCTGGATAAACTGTCATGAAAGAGGGTCTTATTTTCAGATACGTTATGTCTTGCATGGCATGTTTTCTTATCGATTAAATTAGTTAATGATTAACATCGGCTACATGATCTCCATTGCAGTTAATACATTTAGGAGTATGGAGCTGGCGGTGTGGACAGACTGAGAAATGGTGATCGCCTGCGCATTTCACGCACTTAGGGTCAAGCCGGCAGTAGTTTTTGTGTGGCCAAATTGCTGGCAGTTAGTGCATTGTGGAATGAGGCGGGACTTCTTTTTGGGTTCTACAGTACTTACTGAATAGTAAAGACGTGTTAGCATGAATATGGCTTTTCCTCGATCGTTATTTCTAAAACGTCTGCACATAAGGGCGTTGGAACAGGTGGTTCGTACTTTTTATTCAATAATCTGGTCACAGAGATAATGGATAATTTTCTTGCAGTTCTTCTAGTATTTCCTTGTATTGGACTGAATATGGAATGCCTCTTATAATGACCGATAATTTTCTGTCCTCGGGGTTTAAGAATGTAAAATACTTAGTGCTATTGTCATCATAAAATTTTGTTACTTTCCTAAAATCTTTTGAATTTTTGACCATTATTTTTAATTTATTTTTGCAGAGTTGAGTTTCAAAAGATGAGCCAATGGTGTTTTTAATTTCTTGAATAACTGTCTGATAATTAATTGTCTGTGCCCATTCTAAATATTGGTGGTATTTTTTATTTATTTGTTGCACTTATTAGTTTGCTGTTCGTTCAATTCTAAGTCGGATAAGGGCGCGAATTTATTATGAGTTGGAATTCGTGGTAGGTTATAAACATATGGTTTTTTTTATTGTTAGTAGGTAATGTTGTTTGGTCGATCTGCATTTTTTCTTTTTCCATTGAGGTTAGCCTTGGTTTACTTTTTGAATTTAATTTCGGAATACTTGTTAACTGTTCGATTTTGAGTTTTTTGAGAACTACAGCAGGAGTGTACTCACTTTCTTTAATATTTTCTTGATACTCTTCCAAAGCTTCTTGTGCCCAATTTATTACAGCTTCTTCTTTCCTGTTGCTCATTTTAACGAATGAGCTGGGTTTTTTCTTTCTTGTCCCTTTTTCGATGACCGTTTGTTTTGCTATTGTTTTAATTTTCACTTCTATAGACTTTCTAATTTACTTTATAGAGCTTTTTGTTTTTGGTGGAATCAACTTACAAGTTTCACTAAGCTAGCGATCAGCTGAGATCTAATTAGAAATTTAGAATTATCAAGTTGACGACGCCCACATTTGACACCTTCACTTCTCAAAGTGATTGTTTAATTATTTATAACTAATTATTTCCATGAAAATCTAGTTTCGATTTTTTTTGTTGTTAATTTTCCCTTCGTAGGTATTTTATAAATTATCAAGTTGTGCAATAATTTTTTTTTTATAAAAAAAAATGCAAAAAATCAAATTACTTCTAACATAGTATTTGCTGTTTTATGTAACTAATGTGAGCTATAAAGAAAAACCTCACAATTTGTATTCCTTGTTGAAAAAGAAAGCAAAACAGAATTAAGGGGAAACCAAGATCCATTGTAAGTTCGCCACTTTGTTTATACTGCTTGGACAAAATACAATTGATGTTAATCACCCACAAAATTTCTTAAAGAAATACACTATTTTCGATTAAAAAATGTTTCTTCAACCTGGAGTTTGTAGCTATTCATTATATTGTTAATTTTATGTATGTGGCCAATCCATAAAGTATTGTAAGAGTCAGAGACATTTTCCGTGATAGCCTGCTTCATTTTGTGGTCATCGACCGGTTTCGGGCGTTCGCCCATCTTCAGGATGCGTTTTTCAGACAGTGTGACAACACAGACTCGCACAGAGTAACTTAGTTTCACACTAGTTAGTGTGATGGCCGAAACCGGTCGATGACCACAAAATGAAGCAGGCTACCTCGGAAAATGTCTCTGATGCTTTCCAGCTCTGCGGAACCAACCACCACAACAAATATTGTAAGAGTATTGAGATCTTTATACAGCAATGGCCATAACTTTATTTATTAACATTATAAAATACTTCGTTGAACCATGTTTTGGTAAAGGAATGTTAAAATCGGTTTATGAGTATAACAAAAAACATAAAATAAACAAAATTGACTTATTATTTGAACGTATTATTTTTATCTGTACTAATCAATATTTACGATATCATAATGTGTTGTACTTATTTCCATGTACTACACCCACATGAACTCTCAACGTTTCTCTTCTTTTTGCTTTGTAAGAACAGTGTGGACATTGAAATTTCGGCGCTAAGCCACATTCGTAACGGATGTGCCGGACTAAGCTGAATTTATTCTTATAGTTTCTATGACAAGCAGGACAAGAATGTTGACCTGAAAATGATGTAATTTATTAGTAGAAACATTATGAATACTGCAAAAGTACATTTGATAATGTTGTCTTGTGTTACCTTGTTGATTCAGAATCGACTGATGCTGTGCCACGCCAACTTAAGAACTGACTCTTGCTATCACTTGCCCCTTAAGTAAAAAACTGGTACTTTAGAAAGTTAACCACAAGATTAGGTTTATATAATCCAGATTAATAAACCTCTGATATTCCTTGATAAAAAATTATTATTTTAAATCACAAGGGCTCTTTGGCTGATTTTCTCACTACTTAGTAAGTTTTACAATCTATCTTTATCTAGAAATAATTTGATATATACATTGTTTTATAAGTTACATAAAAAAGTGAGTTTTTGACACTGGACCTTCAGCGGTTTATCTCCAATTATCCTTACTGAAACAGACTAAATCACAACAATTAGACTAAAAAAGTAATTACGAGCAACACAGTGGTCATATTGGCTATGAACTAAGTACTTCTATTTCCTTAGATTACGATATTTTATTAATTTAATATGAAAAGATTCTGTTTACGTTGCACAAATTAATACTGAATAACTGAATAACTTGGTGTCCCCCCCCCCCGAAAATATTGTACTAGAGATTCTTTGTTGAATTTCTTGTAAATGTTATCTGAATGTCAAATAATTACAAGTTTACAAGTGTTTTTTCCATAAGAGGGTGAACCATCAAAGTTTCACTCCACATATCCTTCGCTGCAAGTTCATTCTCCTTTGAAGTTTTACCGTGTCATACAGGTCTTTTATATTTGATTCTTTCTCATTTTATTAATCAATTTCTCAATTTTAAACAATAAAGGATAAGTAAGAAGGGCTCTACTTTCAGGTCAATAGGAGATACCACTGACCTGAACTACTAGAGGTAAAGAAGATACTGTTTCGGGTGCGGGTCGTTACCGCATCCTTTGGCGGCTTACTTTCTGGTAAAAATTACAAATGATTTTTCAAATATGATGAGGTATTTCTTAAATCGATCTTGATCTGATATGAGCTTCAACTTTAACTCGTATCCACGTTTGTACTCCGGATACGTCACCTGTTTCTTTTACTCTCCCATGTTTCTTCCCTCCAACGTCCACATTTCCGCACCAAAAGGGTCTTGTGATCCTTCAAATGGTCTTCTTTATGTGTATATTCTAATAACCAAGAAAGAGAATCTATCAAAATTCTATACCCTCATGCTTCCCTGCAAACAATTTGATTTTCGACCGGTCCTTAGCTTCTTTCTTTTCTTTACCCCACATTTTGTACTCTGTATGGGCTAGGTTGCTAACAGAGTTATGACAAAAACAGTGTTGTTCTCAGAGAAAATTCTGAGAAGCACAATGGCCCTTGGTCCCCAACTGCATCTATCTCCGAATGAGGGTCCAACTCCAGCTTAGATTACATTGTATTAAGCTGATTTGCATAAATTTGAACTCCTTCTGACATACAATAAATATATGTTGCCTATCACATCAACAATAGAAAAATGTAGATTTTTTTTAAAAATCAATTCAAAAACATCTGAGAAATTTTGTGAAAAATATTAAAACAAAGTAGATTTTTTTTTTTATTAAAATAACAAGAATATAAATTAAAAACATGCGTTTGAATAAATTTAATGAAACAGACTATTTTTTTTAGTTTTATATATACACTATTAACATAACAAATATGTTAAAAGAAAAACAACTTAATACTAAACTAGTGATAACAATATCATAAAAGAACAACATCAAACGGTGTGAATATAGCAACATATTCCTTAAAAGAACAAAAAAAAGAAAAGAAACTAAAACAAAACAAAATACTACACATTAATAACAGAATAAATATTACAGAATAATTAATATGACTATAAATTAACTTTGAAAAATACTTGAATGATGAATTAATAAAAGAAGTTCAGCCAAAATATCACAAAAATATTTGAATAAAAACTGATTTTTAAAGAATGTTGGGAAAAATTTTCATGACAATTATAAAAAAAAAAAAAGAATGGAGAATCTGATATTACATTGTTTAGTTAATTTTATTTCACTACAATATTTATAACAACATTGAAAAAAATAAATAAATTTTTGAAGATGTTAAAAACATGATTTCCTAATTATTTATTGATTGGAACTAGCTTAACCAAAACAAAAAAAAATTGTACTAAATATACTTTTGGATAATAACAAAACTAAAATAATGCAATTTTCAGCAAGTTACAAAAAAAAATTAAATCTTTTTTTTTTGATGGTTATTAAATAAAAATACTTGACCATTGCTCACGTAGTTTTTTAATCTTCCATGAGATAAACAGAATGAAAATCATTATATCAATAGATTATCAATTTCCTAATTATTTTTGTTTTTTGTAAATTCCTTGACTAAAAATGATCAAATTCTCAAGATTATAAACTGCATTGTATTAAAAATCAGAAATGCCATGTTGTTGAAAATACAACTATTGATTATTAGCAGCAGTAGGATCGACAACTTTCTTTGCATGTTTAAGTATAATATGCGATTTTAAACTAAATTTAAAATTAGCTTTATACGGACAATGTGGGCACCAAAACTTTGGTTCAACTCCGCATTCATATTTTTGGTGACGTTTCAAATTATCCTTGTATTTGTATGATTTAAAGCACTTATTGCATGTGAACATTGGAAACATCATTGGACGATTGCCTGAAAAACAGAAAACATAATATTTAAAAAAGAAAATTAATAGAACATTAGTAAAATTTACAAATTCTTATTTTGGAATTTAAAACACATTAAGCGTAAAAAAAAAGCAGAGACAACATAACCAATACAGGGGTTCGCAACAAGATTGTTCCGATGAATATTTCTAAGAAGTCATGGTTTAAAATATATACAAAATTTAGATGAATACAAAAAAATCTCAAGGCCAATCTCCTCAAAAATAAGTGGGAGGTATCATTAATCAAGTGGTCAAGAAATGAATTTTTGTTTCAATTTATATTCAAATGGAGAAAATCATCACTTGATTCAACTTGTTCAAAAATATATTGCAAAGAATTTAATATTATACAATGAACACCAAAAATATAAATTATCTTTAATGATTAATATGCTTGATAAGCTACTTCAAAACTAAGGAATGCTTCTTTTCTTCACAAATTTATGGGGAAAAACAAATTTGAAAATCACTTATAAGCCCTCTTATCTCATGGAACTCTGAAGAAAATTTATGTTTTTGAAAAATGTAATGTTGAAAATTCATTTCTTTACAATTCCTATATTCATTTTATTTTAAATTATAAACTGACGGTTTTAAAAAAATGGGTCAACAGTTAATATCAATGTTTTTCGAACATTTGACTTTACTTCGAAAAAAGTACTTTGGGCATAAGTAAAGACCTTCTTTATCAACAAAAATACTCATAAAATCCAGCCGTTTAAATCTGAAATTTACTGTAATTGAAACTGAACAGTTTTTCTTAAAAAGGATTGTCGGTACTTAAAAATGCTGGGAACCTCTGATTAAATAAAGATATAAAGAAATGCTCATCGAATCAATTGATTAATTCAAAATCAGATCGGCAGATATAAATAGGAACATACTTTCAACAGTCATAAACAAAATTAAATTTTATAAGGATAAATATGTTTATTTTATATATTACAAAATATTAAATTACATTACATTTATGTAAAATAAAAAAAAAATACACTATTAATCTTAAATAAAAAAAAAACTATTACAGTACCAATCACTGATTAAGAATGTAGATTATTTTCATTTTATGTATTGTTTATCTTCACAAAATATTACAAACTCCATTGAAAAATGATCAAAGTCTCAAGATTGTAAACTGCATTGTATTAAAAATCAGAAATGCCATGTTGTTGAAAATACAGCTATTGATTATTAGCAGCAGTAGGATCGACAACTTTCTTTGTATGTTTAAGTTTAATATGCGATCTTAAACTAAATTTAAATTTAGATTTATATGGACAATGTGGGCACCAAAACTTTGGTTCAACTCCGCATTCATATTTTTTGTGACGTTTCAAATTATCCTTGTATTTGTATGATTTAAAGCATTTATTGCATGTGAACATTGGAAACATCATTGGACGATTGCCTGAAAAACAGAAAATGTAATATTTAAAAAAGAAAATTAATAGAACTTTACTAAAATTTACAAATTCTTATTTTGGAATTTAAAACACATTTAGCGTAAAAAATTCGCAGCAGTAGGATCGACAACTTTCTTTGCATGTTTAAGTATAATATGCGATTTTAAACTAAATTTAAAATTAGCTTTATATGGACAATGTGGGCACCAAAACTTTGGTTCAACTCCGCATTCATATTTTTGGTGACGTTTCAAATTATCCTTGTATTTGTATGATTTAAAGCACTTATTGCATGTGAACATTGGAAACATCATTGGACGATTGCCTGAAAAGCAGAAAACATAATATTTAAAAAAGAAAATTAATAGAACGTTACTAAAATTTACAAATTCTTATTTTGGAATTTAAAACACATTAGGCGTAAAAAAAAAAGCAGAGACAAGATAACCAATACAGGGGTTTGCAACGAGATTGTTCCGATGAATATTTCTAAGAAGTCATGGTTTAAAATATATACAAAATTTAGATGAATACAAAAAAAATCTCAAGGCCAATCTCCTCAAAAATAAGTGGGAGGTATCATTAATCAAGTGGTCAAGAAATGAATTTTTGTTTCAATTTATATTCAAATGGAGAAAATCATCACTTGATTCAACTTGTTCAAAAATATATTGCAAAGAATTTAATATTATATACAATGAACACCAAAAATATAAATTATCCTTAATGATTAATATGCTTGATAAGCTACTTCAAAACTGAGGAATGCTTCTTTTCTTCACAAATTTATGGGGAAAAACAAATTTGAAAATCACTTACAAGCCCTCTTATCTCATGAAACTCTGAAGAAAATTTATGTTTTTGAAAAATGTAATGTTCAAAATTCATTTCTTTACAATTCCTTTATTCATTTTATTTTAAATTATAAACTGACAGGTTTTAAAAAATGGGCCAACAGTTAATATCAATGTATTTCGAACATTTGACTTTACTTCGAAAAAAGTGCTTTGGGCATAAGTAATGACCTTCTTTATGTATTGGAATCAGATGTCTTGGTATCGGGTGTTGAAGTGAGGAGTAAGTGATTGTTAGTTAGAGAGATCAGAGAATTGTTATTCGAAATACGTACTACTGAATTATGAAAATAAACTATATTTTAACAAATAATTTAAAGTGTTTTGAAATAGATAAACTAAGATGCACAATTGTAAATGAATATAAGAATTATGAAATAATTAATAATATTAAAGGAAATAATGTTTAAAACCTTGAATAGGGACGCGCTCGCGATGTGGGAAACTTAACTGCTTGATAACTGATGTGTAACTGATGGAATACTGATGTATATATGATCGAATACTCATATATAACTGATCCCCTCCTCCAGTGAGAGACGTTTATATTTGCATCACTCACACATTGGCTGATGTGTAAGAACGTGCCACACTAAGACATCTCTCGTAGTATATTGACCCTAGGAGAGGTCGGTCCGGGGTGGTGACAGATTGTAGCCAGGTGGCCTCTTGAGTGTACATTCGCCCTTGTATGAAGGAAATAAAGGCCAGGTGTTGCGGCTGTTCTTTTGACTGTATAATGACCCCTGTTTGAAAGGGTTTTGCCGCGGTTCTTGACCTGCAGATAGCGGCTGGCTGGAACTACCAGTTATAATTTTTAGATTTATTTATTATTTAAAAATTATATCTTCTTTCTTCTTGCCATCACATCACATCATCCCCCCCTCGGTGAGAATTTTTTCAGCATGAAAAAATTGGTTGTGGGGGCGGATGTCCGGCGCTTGAAGTTGCATCTTCTGGAACTTTCGTGATGTGAAGATTTATGTTAAATGTCGTTGTTCGAGCGTGCCCTATTTTTTTTTTTTTTTTAATTTAAGTTAGTTTGATAGAGTGTGTGCATTTTAGTTATTATTATTTACATGAATGATTTGAATTATTTTACAAATTATGAAATATCTATACCGTGCTGAATTTGTTTGAATAATGGTATATACATAGGTTAATAATCACGGTTTGATAAGGTTTCAAATTTGATATGATATAAGTTTTAACAATGAAAAAATTTGATAATGATATAAGTTTTAACAATGAAAGCATTTAATAATAAAAAAAATTTGATTATGATATAAGAACGTTTGGTAAAATGAAAAAAAATTGATATAAAAGTAAAAACATTACAAAGTTAGTTTTGTAAGTATAAAAACAACGTACGATATTAGTTTATTGCTTTGAAGTTTAACAATACAAATGTTACAGAAAATGTAATATACATGATATTAGTTTGATTATTTTTAACAATAAAATCAAAAAAATTTACATAGAAATGTTATAGAAAATGTAATATATGACAAGAAATATATATATGTATTAGTTTGATTATTTTGAAGTTTAACATTGAAATTAGAAAAAAAAGCAACATATAAATGTTATAGAAATATATATGCATGATATTAACAATAAAAAAAAAACGTAAAAATGTGCACCCTTATTCTTAAAAATTTATACATTTATTGGTGCGACCTTAAAGAAGAGAATTGTATCATTATAGTAATGAAGATGAAAGGAAAGGGATGATAAGGTGAAAAGAGAATGTGAGAAGGCTGTGTGAGGAGAAAAAAAAATTTGTCTAAATTCCCTTATGGGATTTTGTGTGTGTGTTTAACTCCTGAGTTGTCCAAATACTCGTCGTTGATCTCGTCGTTTGTCAATATCGCCATATGTGCTGCATGATATTTTTAGAGTATATATTTTTTTTGAAAATGTATTTTTTTTCATCGTCGTGGTTTTTATTTTATTTTGTTTAATTTTATTTTTATATATTTGATAACAATCGTCGTGGCTATTATTTTATTTTGATTAATTTTATTTTTATATATTTGATAATAATCGTCGTGGTTTTTATTTATTTTGTTTAGTTCATCGTGGATTTTGTTTTATTTCATTTAATTTTACTTTTATATATTTGATAATAATCGTCATGGTTTTTATTTTATATTTATATTTTTAAATTGAATTGATTAAATTGTTTAGTTAGTTATTTTTAAATTGCCCTTGATTTATTTAATGTATGCTGCGAGCAAGGAAGAAGGAAAAGCGCTTGCGGGATGTGGTGATGAGCTCTCAATGATGGGTTTCTCGAGATAGTGGATCGTGTTTTGACTAGTCCTTGCGTACTTAGAAATCTTAAATTAACTTAATTTAATTGGCGACATGCAGTTAGTAGTTGTTATGAACTACATAAAATCTAAATATATATCTATATGTTGTATACGTGTTAACATGAAATGTATACAAAAACGCAGTTATAGAGGGGACATGGGTCTGTCGTATTTGGTACACTAGTGATTTGTCGTTGTGTTTTATTCGTAGAGAATGAGCTCGTTGGTAGATAAATACCTGTTGCCGTGGCGAAATGCTGAAAAATTTTCTGTTAATTACATGTACGCTTATATAAAAATTTTTAAGTTAATAATGAATAATATATATGTTTAAAGGAATGACCATATATAAAAAAAATAATTAGAATAATAATTTCTGAAAGGGATTAGGTTACTCACTTGTTTACCTATAATACAAGTTTTATTTGGTAACGCCTTAGTGATATGTGCAGGGTTTCAACGTCCTTTGTCTCGTAATAGATTGGTGAAAGAGGTCCTTGTCAAGGTGGTATTGTTGCTTGGTACCTGCTTAATAGTATTCTACTAATGAAAAAAGAAAAATTTGGTTTAGTTTTCGAATGTAAAAATAAAGAATTGAATTTAAGTTTTTATACACAGTTGTTTTCATTTATTGTGACTATTTGTTGTAGTCACTTAAATAGAATATATGAATTGGTACCTGTAAAGAAATAATAAATAGTACAATTGGCGGTCTGTGGTTGTTGTGCGTATAGCCGAATTGGTATGTTGTGCGTTGGGGTGTGAATGTTTGTAAGTGTTGGCTTCCTGGACTAAGGTTGGTTATCGAACCTCTCCCAACACCGGATGTGGTGTGAGTAAGGTTGGTTGACGAACCTCTCCCAACACCGGAAGTGGTGTATGTGTGAGAGTGTTTATGGTTTACGGCGAGTGCGTAAAACCATTGGATGTTTGCTTGTTTGTTGTGTTTGTCTGATTATTGCTGGTTTGATTTTTGATCGGTGTACGATTTTCTTGCCGTTTTCTCATGTAAGTCGCACAGTGTGGTTTGGGTATACCTTGTCTATTTTGTAAGGTCCCGTGTATTTGGGTGAAAATTTATTTCCGGGTTTAAATTTTTTTAAATAAACATTGTCGTTGACATTGTATGTATGTGTGTGTGCGCGCTTTCCGATTATAATATTATGCCCTGGTAATCGCCGCTTTTTAGTTGTTGACCTTTGCGTCGGTTCACACTTGTTTTATTTTGTCGTGTAATGTTAGTGTATGTGTGTTGAAATTGTCGAGGTCTCGTGTCGGGTAGTTTGGGAAATTTGAATTTGTTCCCAAACACGAGCTCGTGTGGTGAGTAGCGTGTAGAGGAATTGGGTGTAGAATTGTGAGCGGCCTTGATAAGTGGAATGTAAGTGTGCCATTGTGTGTTTGTATAATGAGAAATGGCGTTGGCTATAGTTTTGTGTATTCGTTCTAATCGTCCGTTAGATTGTGGGTGGTATGGAGTCGTGTTAACTTTCTTGATTTTGAGTAGTGTACAAATATGTAATATAATTGTGGATGTAAAGTTCGTACCCAAGTCAGTAAGTATTTAGGTGTGCCATAACGAGTGAATATTTCGTTGACGAGTATCCGGGCAATAGTCTCGGCTTTCTGATCTGTCATAGGGAACATTTCGAGAAAGCGAGAGTATTAGTAGATAACTGTCAAAATGTATTTATATTCCTCGTTAGTGGTAGTGTTGGTGGAGATTTCCAGGGGCCCTACTACGTCAATTGATAACGCTGTAAAAAAGTTTGTGGGTTCCTGGAAATTACCTAATGGAGGTTTGTGTTGTGTATGTGACTTGTAATGGCGCAACTGTGGCAAGTTTGTATGTATTCTTGTACATCTTTGGACAAGTTTGGCCATGTAAAGTATAGCTTGATACGTTCGTAAGTTTTGTGGTTGCCGTAGTGTCCTGATAGTGGGCCATCATGAAAGGCGCGTAGAAGTGTTTCGTAAATTGTGTGGTACAAGTGTGAGATTGTCTGCTGTGTGTATGATGATGCCGCGATCATCGAGAGAATAGTGTGGAGTGTTAAGGAGTTGTTGACATTCTGTATCGTTTTGTTGAGCGTGTAATATTTCTGATGTGTCGATGGTTGGATAATATTCGTCATTATCCGTTTCTAACAGGCAATGTATCTGCTGAGTGCGTTGGCGTGTGCAATGTTTTTGCCGGATCGATGTTCTATGTAGAAATCTAATTCCGCCAGCTTCATGCTCCAACGGAACAATTTATTGTGGTTATCTTTAATATTTTTGAGCCATTGTAGGGTTGAGTGGTCGGTGATAATTTTGAAACGATAGCCGTATAAAATATAGCGGTATGTTTTGCAGCCTAATATTATTGCTAGGAGTTTACGCTCTGTAGTATAATTAGACTCCGTTTCGCTCAAAACTCTTGAGGAAAACGCTATTGGCCTTTCGTTGCCGTTTATATTTTGGCTTAATATTGCCGAAATACCCTCGTTGGCATCCGTCGTTAAAATAAATAAGTGTTTATAATCTGGGTATGCTAATACCGGGGGTGAAATTAACGAATTTTTTATCGTAGTTTCAAAGGCTTGTTGTGTTTTTTGCGACCATTAAAATTTTACGCCCCTTTTTGTAAGATCGGAGAGTGGTTTGGCGATCTCGGAGAATTTCGGGATGCATTTTCTATAAAATCTTACGATGCCTAAAAATTCTCTGACATCTTTTAGTTTTCGTGGTACAGGGTAGGCTTTTACAGCCTTAAGTTTTTCCTCATCTGGTCGAATACCATCCGAACCTATGACATAGCCTAGATATTTGCAAATATTTTTGAAGAATTGGCATTTACGCATAAGTTGGCGGCTTCACTTTTGTCAGTGAGTCGAGATTTTCGTTGAATGTCTGTCCGTGAAATACCAAGATGTCATCAATAGCAAAGGTCACCGGTATAACCCGACATAATCTTATGGATGAATCTTTGATACGAAGTTGGGGCCGTCTTTAGACCGAAAGGGAGAACTCTCGGTCTTCTTCTGAGGCCGGGTAAATTGGTATGTACCAAAGTTGGTGATAAAGGATGTTTTCTCCTTGCTTTGTTCGACAAGAGGAAATGAAAGGCTCCGCTGATGTCCAAGGCTGTGTAGTAGCGAGTGTAGTGTGTGTAGTGTGGAGAGTATGTACTGTATGTCAGGTAGTGGATAGGTTTCTTAGTGGTGATAGGGTTTAGCTTCCGGAGATCTACCACATATCTGTATTGTTTACGTAGTTGTGCGATGTCGTTGATGTCAACGTTTGTATGTGTGGCGTGTTTCTTTTTTATTAATATGAAACGGTTTCTTTTTTATTAATATAGCGGTGCCCATTTACAGCTACTTTCTTCAATAATACTCCTATCGAGACTGTCTTGTATAAGGGCCTTGCGGATTGGAGCCTCAGAGTGAGCGACCTTATACGGACGACTAACGATAGATGGGTGGTCCTTAGAGTCGATGTGGTGTGCTATGTTAGCGAACTTTGTTTGAAAGTTTTTGTATTCGTGTGTGAATGTATCGTGAAAAGGTGCTAGTGCCTGTAAGATGTTTTGTCTCTGCTCTTCCGGTAAGTGCGTCAGTTTGCTGTACAGTTCGTCTTGAAAAAGAGATATTTTCTCTGCGTCTTGAGAGGTTGGCAGTACAGCGTTAATAGTATGTGTAGGTAAGTCAGTGTCAAGGTCGTATTCTATGTGCGCAATTGGTAAATGTTTTTGTATGGAGATTTCGTGTGAGGAAGTGTTAATAATATTTATGGTACACGTAAGTTTGTGATTAGCGCAATAGAATTTGGTAAGTATAGTCCATTCGGCAGAGATTCATGTTGAGTTAATAGGATTTCTGTGTTGTGTGGAATTTTGGTATATAATGCGTGTGTTTGTACTATGTGAGTACGTGGCGGTACAGAAATTTTGTATCGTAGTTGTAGCGTTTTGGGCAACCTGACTGACTGAATGGTGTTAATGTTGGGTGAATGAGACGAGTTTGCGAAAGGAATGTTGCATTTGTTTAGCGTGAGTGTCTGAGTCCGTAAGTTTATAATGGCTCGGTTGTGTGTAAGTATGTCTCGTCCAAGTATAGTCTGGAAGTTTTGACACAATGAATTCACCCTTAAATTGTGAGTTCTTGACGCCGTCCGCATGTAGTTGAAGGGACGTGACGCCGTAATTCGGTATAATTTGGTCAGCCAGTGATTTTAGAAGAATGTCTGAAGGCTGAAGCTTCTTATTCTTACAGTAAGAGAAATCTATAAGACTGTGACTGGCGCCTGTATCCACAAGAGCATGGAGTAATTTTTCATTTATTCGTAGGGTTACGACTAAATTGTCGTGCGAAGTGAAAGCGGGATAACTGCCGTAGTTGTGGTCTTTACAACCGCCTGTGACTGCCGGGAATTTAGCCGTTTTTTGGTTTAATGTGAAAACAATCGCGAGCAGTATGGCCGTATTTGTTACAATACTGGCAGGTTGGTTTGTCAGTAGTACTAAAGTTATTTGTTGACTTGGTCACTTCTGAATAGGTTCTGCGCTGATTGTGAGTCGTATGCGGGGATTGGCGTTGGTTTCTACCTTGCCTTTGAGAGTTGAACTTACTAGCTTGCGGCGAGTATTTGCCGAAGTTAGTGCGTGTTTTTGTTCTTGGAGCCGTGCAATACTTGTCGAAATGGGGCCTTGAACGACGTCGACATGGACGGTTTTTGACGACGTTAAGTACTGGGGTTTTGTTTTTATGCGTGCATTCAGAGTGAAAATGCATATTCCCGCAGTATTTACATGGCGATGGCGGTAGATTATTTTGTTTAGCCACCGGTTTGGTTGTATCGGGTTTAGGCGTTATCGCAAAAACTGACGGAGCAGAGTCTGCAGCCTTGATTTCCCTCAGTGCCGTAGTGTATTCTAGAGCACTGTCTAACGTTTCGGGAAGTTTGGTGCGTACTTCATTTCTGAGGTTTTGAGGTAGTGACCTAATGAAGGTGTCGGTGGTGACCTTATTAAGAACTGTTTGTAGTGTTAATTTCGGATTAGTTTGTGCCTTATCCGAAATTAATGCATGCAGGTGGCGAAGTTTATCGGCGATTTTCTCGACCGAATCGTTTGGGGATGCCTGCATGTTTGTTACTTGCCGTAATAGAATAAGAGGCGTTTGCTCCTGGTGATATCTATTGAGCAGCAGTTTCGAAATGGTATTGAAATCGACTACCTTTCCTTCTCGTACCAGTAGTGATTTTTGAGTATTATAGAAGGTTTTGGCGGTCCCTGAAATTTTGAATTCTATACTTCTAAAGTGGTCTCGACGTCCCACCTTGATAATCTAGCGCATCGTTGGACTTGTTCTAGGAATAATTCAATATTTGTGTTAGTTTCCCCGTCGAAGCACTGAATTTGGTTTAGGAGGTTTAGGCTAGCGATAAATGAAGTTTTATCTTGAGCCGGGGGAGTACGCGCAGATCTTTCTTTTTCTCCTAAGAGTTGTTGGACAGCCTCTTCCAGAGACATCTGAATACCGTTAATATTATATGTGGTTTGATTGATTGGGTTTCAGAAATTTTATCGGGACTTGCACGGGTTTTCTTAGATCCCCTAGTTTTCATAAAACCTTTTAAGGGATTGCGCAGAAATAGTAATTGTTAAAAAAAAAAAACACAAAATAGTTCAATTTAATTGAACAGATTTGAACACATACAAAAAATAAATCAGTAAAATAAATTAGTAATGTATAAGAATTTGACTTACTCAGATTTAGAAGACTACTGGAATTGCTGATCGGATCCTAGTCGCTGCCACCAGATGTAGTGGAATCAGATGTCTTGGTATCAGGAGTTGAAGTGAGGAGTAAGTGATTGTTAGTTAGAGAGATCAGAGAATTGTTATTCGAAATACGTACTACTGAATTATGAAAATAAACTATATATTTTAACAAATAATTTAAAGTGTTTTGAAATAGATAAACTAAGATGCACAATTGTAAATGAATATAAGAATTATGAAATGATTAATAAATATTAAAGAAATAGTGTTTAAAACCTTGAATAGGGATGCGCTCGCGATGTGTGAAACTTAACTGCTTCATAACTGATGGAATACTGATGTACATATGATCGAATACTCATATATAACTGATCCCCTCCTCCAGTGGACGACGTTTATATTTGCATCACTCACACATTGGCTGATGTGTAAGTACGTGCCACACTAAGACATCTCTCGTAGTATATTGACCCTAGGAGCGGTCGGTCCGGGGTGGCAACAGATGGTAGCCAGGTGGCCTCTTGAATGTACATTGACCCTTGTATGAAGGAAATACAGGCCAGGTGTTGCAGCGGTTCTTTTGACCTGTTTGAAAGGGTTTTGCCGCGGTTCTTGACCTGCAGATAGCGGCTGGCTGTAACCACTAGTTATAATTTTTAGATTTAAGTAGAAAATTTAAAAATCTAATTTTATTTATTTATTATTATTTAAATATAAAAATTATATCTTCTTTCTTCTTGCCATCACATCACATTTATCAACAGAAATACTTATAAAATCCAGCCGTTTAAATCTGAAATGTACTGAAATTGAAACTGAACAGTTTTTCTTAAGAAGGATTGTCGGTACTTAAAAATGCTGGGAACCTCTGATTAAATAAAGATATAAAGAAATGCTCATCGAATCAAGTGATTAATTCAAAATCAGATCGGCAGATATAAATAGGAACATACTTTCAACAGTCATAAACAAAATTAAATTATAAGGATAAATATGTTTTATATATTATAAAATATTAAATTACATTACATTTATGTAAAAAAACAAAAATACACTATTAATCTTATACAAAAAAAAAAACTATTACAATACCAATCACTGATTAAGAATGTAGATTATTTTCATTTTATGTATTGTTTTTCTTCACAAAATATTTACAAACTCCATTGAAATAATAAAACTCATAATTTACATAATATATTTCTTTAAGAGCAACAAAATTAACACAGTTTATGGGTCAGTATCTAATGTTTACATCAGAGAGGTTTTTTTATTCTATAAAAAACGTCATTTCTTTATATATCTATATATATATATATATATATACGAGTAAAAAAATGCGCTAAAAACATTTACATTTTACTAATTATTTATAATAAATGCTGGATACAAACAAAATCTAGTGGTAACTACAATGTTCAAATATTTTGGTGTTTTTTATTTTTGTATCGTGAAAAAAAAAAAAATTCTGATTTAAAAACTTTATACTTTATTCAGTGATTCTGGACCTCAACATTAGTTAAAAATGATTTTAAAAAAAAAGAAGAAAAATTCCCTGGGAATCTCTGTCCTAAAACAGCTGATCGTTATAGCAATTTTTGTAAGCACTTAACATCGATTGCTTTTTCTTTCTTTTTTTTACAGTTCTTTTATTTCGAAAATTTTAGTGCAGTTAAGGAAGTCTTTTTTCAGAAGAATTTACATATCTGACTAACCTATCACAGTCAGGATGCTTCTACTATTCATTTAGAACTACTTTTATTTGTTTAAACTCAAAGACCAGACCACGAGGAACCCAATATGACTAGTAAATGAGCCCAATTTTTTATTTCATTTCCAGTGACTACTGAAAAGTACATAAAAAATTATATTCCCGGAGATAAAAAAGTTTTTTTCACTTTTGAGGACCTAAGTTTGATGTTTTTAAAAAAAAAAATGTTCCAAATTATTGTTTTAAAAGTGAAACAAACAAAAAAATGGACAGAAAGTGAATTTTCAATTCCATTTATTTTAAAAAATAAAATGGATGGACTGTTTGGAATTATAAATTATTTCCCTTGTAATGAAAAATACATTCATTGTAAAACTATCACTGAAAAAGTTGATGATTAAACCCTAGTTTAATATATGAAATAATATAAAATATTTGAACATTTCAGGATAAGATAGCACTAAATAATTTTGATTCTTGACTGCAAACTCATATTTCCATTGTTTTAATCTAAAAAGAAACTGCCTGCGTGGTATTTCACATATTTTCCTTTTCTGTACTGTCCATAATATTTACATATAGAAAAATGGCACTTTATAATTTGCATTTAAAAAAATGCAATCATATGCGCAATCTGACCCAATTAAAGCTGGTCAGTTATATTTGAAACATGTAATAGAAAGTTCATCCAATGTTTTTGGTGCCCTTTTACAGTTTCTCAAATGTACTTTGACACTGCCTTTCTGTTTAGCCATATATGGACAGAATGGACAACGAAATTGAGGATCTTTCCCACATTCATATTTCAAATGCCTTGATAAATTCACTTTGTATTTATAAACTTTAGGACAGCGTGGACAGTAGAATCTTTGTCGCACTTGTTCATATGGCACGGTCTCAATGTTAAAACCTGGAGGTAGAGAATTTTTTTATTAGTACAAGGAAATTATTACTTTCTAAACATTATTAAAAAAAATAATTATAAAATAACATTACCTTGCATAAAATATTTCGCAAATAAAATCGCAAAAATGATTAATTTCTTCAAATTTGGAATTCTATCAAAACGTTGGAGCCGTTGTTTTCAAGAAAAATCACGAAAAACTAGAAAAACCATTTAGTAAAGTCGCACTTCTGGTTGATTGATTTTGCCCGATATCTTCGTGTCTGATAAGTGAGTACCTAAAGTTTAAGCTTTGTGCGACTTTTCATGTTTGAGATATTCTGTTAATACACTCACAGAAACACACACACACACTCATATACCGTTCCTAAAAATATTTTTTTTTTTGCATTCAGGGAACCCCAAATTGGGGAATTATCTGTGAAAACTTAATTTCGAAAATCAGACACGATCGCAATACTTGCTAGGAGTAAGAGAAAGTAAAAATTCTTAAATACAATGTGAATACAAAGGAAAAACGGTAAGATATAATTAAAACGTCCGTTAATATGTACTGGTGTACTGGATGTCTTTTCAAGGTTACAATTCAATCACAATCAAATCTTAGAAAATTAAAAATTAGTATAGATAAATGAAAACTGTGTAAACTGGATTTGTTGATGAGGTGAACAAAATTATTCATTTCAACAATGTACTGAACTAGCAATTATTCCGCGTGGCAGGTTTCATTTGAGACAAACTATTTGCTGGTATACACTGCATATTGATCGAATCCAACAAGCAATCACAATTTCTTAATTAACAATAATTTTCGTGTGCTACCACTTTTAAAAATAAAAATATATGACAGGCCGGAAGCAAAATATAATAGGCCATAAGCCGAGAAATGAGACTCTACCAACTTGTTCTATCGTGAGAAATTAACCTAAATTCTAACTAAGATAACTGTCCTCATAGAGAAGCCTACTTAACAAATGCACTATTCTAGAAATGTCCCTACTCCTCTTAAAAAAAAGAGTAAATAATGCCCTATTTATTTAGGCGGGCTTAACGTCCAACTACCAAATTAGGTGTGGTGGACGGGGGCGGAAGCACATACTTTACCACTAACATTTTGTAAAGAATATAAAATTAAGCAGCTACACGTTGGACTCGAACTGGGGTCCTCCCACTTTGTAGTCCATATTCATAACCACTATACCAACACCCGGCCTCTCCCTTCTCCTGTAATTCTCATTAATAAACAAAAAGAAATCTTCCTGTATAATCAATCAATAAAATGAATTTCAATATTCAGTCTTACCTCTTGATTGCAAAAATTCTAATAAAAAAAAAAGTTAATCATTCCTACATGCATGAAATGGTTTTAGTTATTTATTTATACGAATATTTCCCAACTACAAACTTTTAATCTAGAGTGAAACAGAACCAATTTATTAGAATAACGATAATAATCAAGTAAAGAAAAGTGGTGTCAAAATTATAAATAATAAAAATTCACATTTACAAATTCATTTACTTCAATAATCAGTTTTACTATTTAGTGTGTAACAAAAATAAAGCTTTATTAAATAAATTGATCCTGGACGCTTTCATGTTAATCCAACTACATTTTAATAGAGGCTGCAATTTGGATTTTTACCTTAAAATAATTAAACAACAAACAAAAAACATGATTTTTCCGAACTATCATAATCAAATTAAGTAATATAATTTTATTTCTTTTCGAAACCTTAGTAACAACAATAGGAAAGAGTTCATACGGATAATTTTAAATTCTCTATCAGGTAGGATTTGTAACTGATTTCTTAAAAGCAATTTATTATGCATTCAAGTTGATTAAAACTGCTACTGATATGAAATAATGAAGTTTCTGCGATATATTAAATCATAAGTAGTTAAAAAAAAAAAATCAAAACCAAACCAATTTATTTTCATTATTATAAATTCAAAATACACAAACTGTCACAAAGAATAAAAAGTACATTTAAGAAATAAATAATGACAATTGTAAATACAAACGAAGTCAATAATTAAAATATATATATAAGCAACTTAAAACAAAATTACTTTACCCTGCAAATACATTAAAAATAACTAAAAAATCAAGTAATCGTGTAACACTATCATAAACAATAATTGAAGAATAGTATCAATCAAGGCAATGACTACTTTAAAAAATGTCTGATTGAGATCGTTGAGTGAGATATTACTAGGAATAAATAAATACAAAAAAAACGAAATTGGGAATGTTAGATGATACTAAAAAAAAAAAAGAAATGAAGAATGAATCAAATCAAAGTAAATATTTGTGGCGATATATGCTCAGTCTTTTTTAATGGTCCAGCATCTAATAATCAAATATGAAATTTTGTTTTTTTCTCTTTTTAATTTGATCTTCTGTTGCAGGCTTAAATTCTTATTAGTAGTGCCATTTTGGAGATAAACTAGAATATTTGTCCATTTATAAAATATCACTCAGTCTGCATTTATATTATTAAGTAAATAAAATAGTTACTTAGTCAAATAGGAACATATTAAAGAAGCTCACTTTCCATTTGTAGAAATATTTTGGTGGTTGGTTATAAAAATTCCATTCGCTTAAAAATAATACTTTTTTAACCTCATTACTTTTATTTTTTTTCTTTGTAATGGATAAAAAAAAAAATCTATTATCTATATTTTGTCATGTCATAATGTCTATTTACTATATGTTTTTTAAGATGTTCATCACGTTTCGCTCTATATGCACAAAAAGGACAAGCGAAACGAGGCTCTTGACCGCATTCATAATTTAAATGTTTACTTAAACTTGTCTTATGACGATATATCTTGTGACAGCGAAAACATTGATGTAATTTGTCATTTTCCCCTGAAAAAACATTATTACATAAAATTAAAAATTACATAAAAATAAATAATTGTAAATAAGAAAAAAATTAAAATGATTCTTGGGTCAACTAAGCAAAAGTAGAAACATTCTAATAAAAAAATTGTACTTCCCAAAATGTATTTTCAATACCTTTTATATATAAAAAGGTAATAATAAACCACATACAAAATTAACAGAAATTAACAACACGAATTTCCTTCCAGAAAGAGTATTTTTATTAATGTATACTGCTACAATACCACATTTAAAATATATTTATAACTAATTCTATCGTAAAACTAGGTATTTATAACCTGCAAGTATATTATGCAAACTCTAAAATTCTAGGAAAATTAAAATAAGACACATTATTAAGTATGTATTTACAGTAGACAATTTGTTAATGATTTATAGAACTGAGAAACTTACATATAACATTAAACACTATTCAAAACAAAGTATAATACAACAAGCAATTTTTTATGTTAATTGTAAACATTTAATGATGGCTAAAACATTTATCTAAATTATATTAGAAAGAATTAGTGTTATAAAAAAGTTCAAATTGAGCTATTTTTATTAAATAAAAAATAAGATTATTTAAAAATAAACTAAATAAGAAAAATATATAATATATTCTACATAAAAACATCATTAAAAGATATTGTAAAATCTGGCAATTAATTTCCACACGATTTTCTCTTACTCCCATTTTTATAGTTAAGTAATTATAACTGAAACCAAAGCGTGTTTTAAAGAACTTTACTCTCAGATACAAAAGGCAAAAAGTAGATTGACGCACGCCTCTCAAACATCAAGAAATTTTGGTCGACATCTACCCGATAAGGATGTTTCACATTGTAGAGACGCTCATGCTAGGTCAAATAGTGTAAATCAAATGGTTATGTCTATACCCTTTGATGAACGATTTGCCAATTGACTCACCTTTGAGCCATATATTTTGTCAATATTATTATGAGCATCTCGTAGAGACAATATCGTGTTTTTATTTAAGCCAATAGGGTTTATGGTTAAAGGCGATGTATTTGTTTGAAAACTGATGAAACTAACAGAGTAAATTTGCAAGAATTATTATCGGGCCGTTTTTAGGAATTGAGATTTATTACATGGAAGTTTTATTAAAGCTGTTAGTTTAGTGGAATGCTAGGTGGGGAAGATAGAATCACCTAAGTAATCCCGTTAATGTAGAAGGCAATAATAATTCCTTAATAATAGGCAAAAAAGAGGTAAATATGTATTTTACTTTATTCTGAAGCGACCCTTAGACGGTCAATATTATTGTAGTTTTTCCTAGACTGCCAATAAAATTGCGCAATTACTAGTCTGGTTCGAAATGTTGAACGATCAAGACGCTGTTGCTATTGTAATTGCTCTATTTTGTAGTAAGAAGAAAAAAAGGTGGATGAAATATTTATGGGCTAATGTTGTTGTATGAATGATTTCAACAAAATACTTGAGTGGATTTTGATGTTAACATTAACATAATATGCAGACAGAAGGATCGCAGTCTAATCTATTAAATGTCATTGGACTCTTCATTTTCAAGGTACGAATAATTAATTGGCAGCTCCCCGATGTTGGGTTTTCCGGCAATCTATAAGGTCTTTAGCAGAAAGTGGAAGAGAGTTAATGTGCTGTACTTCTTCTTTTAGCAATATCTGGTTGGTCTTTTGGTACCAGACATTATGATTGGTTGTAATAAGTATAAAATTAAACCCATTACGCTCTAGAAAATCAAGATTCTTCCTGCTCTTCCAATGGTTCCGTCATACTGATTGAGCCTCATCGCACCCTAGTCTCCAAGAAAACTCATCTGGTCTATGTACTATCAACCAGGCTTAACTACTTCATCACTGACAGCACCGCTTTATTTTGAGTCTTTGATTCTTCTGAGTTCCTTCCTTGTAGTTCGTCTCAAAGAATTGAACTTTTAATCAGATCTCCTTTCAGGGCTGTAGGATATCTCTCATTATATTAATAAACATACGTAGGCGCACAAAAAAGGAGAAGGAGGAAGAAGGGAGAAGGAGTCGATGCGCCAAAAAAAAAAATTCGTAAGATTATTTTTTTCCTTTTTATTTTTATATTTGTACACCTTTACATTCCATTATGCCGGCAACATTTTATACAGCTTTATGCGTTCTATAATGAATACTCTTTCTGTTTCTTGCATTCATTTTTCAATAAAAATGATTACTGAAAATGAAGCTCTGTGACCGAACCCCACCGAATCTCATGAGGAATTCGCAGGTTATTGCGCAATAATGTCCACACGCGACACAATATTTCTCATATTGCACAATATATTTTTAAGAGTTTTTGATCCATTTCAATAATATTGTGCCACCTTTCAATCTATCCTACACAGGTTCAATATTATTGCGCAATCAAAAATATTGCACAATAATATTGACCGTCTAAGGGCCACTTTAACGAAAATACTACTAAAAGTTGTACTGCAAGTAATCAGACTTTTGAATTATAAAAATAGGATTTTTCATGAAAATGTTTTATGGTTTTTTTTTTTTTTTTATTCAAGGAATAATATAGAAATGATAGTCTTTGCTGTTGAAGTCGAAAAATTCTCTTAAGTTTTAACCCATTCTGCATTTTTTCCTTTTCAATCGAAATTGGTAATTGATTATTTAATTTTGAGTTCTCTATAAGCTTTAGGTCTTTCTGCATTTGTTTTTTCCTACTTGAAGTAGATGGTGGATTAAACAATTCCTTATCTTCTTCCTCTTCCATTGGTACAAGATAAATTTTAATACCTGTTATTATAACGATATCATCTCCACGACGATGAACACTCAAATGATATATGGACGATAGCCAAATTTTAATTGATAAAAATTATTTTTTATTAAACATATGATTAAAATGTGTCGGTGTTGTTACAACACACTTTTCACCAAATCACCCTCTCATAAATTATTTTGAATTTAAAAAAAAAAAAAATGAATTTGGCGGATTAACTGTAGTTTTACAATAAATTATTTATTTATTAAAAATAGAATAATAGTATAACACAAAAAGTAAGTATGGAAGAAAAAATATATATCTGATTTTAGAAAAAGTATCTATATTAGCCTATCTATAGTAGATAGTAGATACATAATTAATAAATTTGAAGAGGGAAATAATAGAGTAGTAACAGAAGAAATAAGAAATGGGGTAATGGTACATATTAGAAATAATTATAAACGGGAAGAGACAACATAATGTTATAAATTTTGTCTAGTATTTTATCTGTCGTATCATGCATATTTATTTTGTTCCTCACCGGTTCGGATTTTTATCCATAGTCAGAGTAAATATATCAATTCCGTGCAGATAGTTCACTTTAAATGTTTTCGTTACACTCGGCCCTTGTGATTTGTATGTGCGGGAGGTTATAGAGTCATGTTACTATGTGTGTGTGTTTAAATGACAAAATGGAATTATTATAAATTATATTGAACGACAATAATAGAAAGGGCAGAATCGATTATCGTGTTCGAATTGATGGAGAGGTTTTTTTTTTTTTAACTTAAGCAAAACATCCAGTTTGTAAGTGTTATTGAGGGATGTAAGTAAAAGTTGGGTTTTCTTTTGTTACGCGCTGGTTATTTTATTTCATTTATTTGTTTTTCCTTTTGGTGCGGTTGTTTCTTTTGGTGTAATTTTATACTTTCAGATTGTTATTTTTAATAAGTCATATAAGCGCTAATGACCGCAGTTGACGATACGCTTAAAAAAAAAAAATAAGTCATATATTTCCATGTAAATCCTACCATCATTATATGACAAGATGGTGTTCACATTTGCGGGGAGAGACCAACCCGTTGTTAGGACGGCCTTCCACAGTTGATACTTTCCTTAATTGTTTTTGGTACATTCTAATTATTAAGTGGTTGGTATCTACTATAATATCTGGGGAGCAAGAACAAATTGGATCTACGTTTATACCAATTCTGGCTAGGTGTTAAGGTGAATAATTATGGTTAAATGGTAGTCGGGTAACTGTGCTATGGAATCTTCTATTGAAAAGGAGAGGTTATAGCATTGTGTTCTTATTTCATTTATTTCGTTGGTAAAAATATATTAAGTAGACAACTGAGTGTTTTCTATTTCTTTTCCTTATATGCACCTTCTAAATTAATAAAAACTTAGCAGTGAGCTACTAGTTAACTGGGAGTTAACAAATTTAACGGGATAAGGATTTATATATCAGGATTGGGATTAGGATTCGTGTGAATCGAACTGAGTGTAAAAGACTGTAAGTAAATTGAAGTCAATGTGAAAGAGCTGGAAGGAGGAAACAATCAAGTAAGGAAGCATATCACACTTTTATTATTATTGCACCTAAATAATTATTATTTATATGACTTCAGCATCAGTTATCAAATTCAGCTTTCAATACAAATTATAATTGTGTTAAGATAAATCTCATATTATCACTTTATTTGAGTTAAGGATATTTAGTTTTCCATATAAAATATATTCTTGAGTAATCTTGAGTGCAAAACCAAAAGGATTAATAGGTTATATGATGGCTAAAGTTCTTGGAAAGATAAATTGGCTAGACAAAAACTTTTAGCGAATATACCTTCCACGCTATTAAAATTTTAAATAAAATTCCATTTAACACAGAAGGTGACAGGAGAAGCCTCCGGAGATTAAAAGCATGGGAAGGATTTCCCCTAGACATTACAATCAGTGATAAACTCAGTGAAATAGCATTCAACCATCATCAGATGTTTTTGTCAAACAGTGTAATAACATAAACTTGCACAGAGCAAATACAGTTGATATATTCAATTGACTGTTTATTTTAATTATTATGTTAAATTATACTGTATCAACTGAATTTGCTCTGTGCAAGTCTATGTTATTACACTGATTGACAAAAGCATCCTAATGATGGGCGACGCCCGAAACCGGTCGATGACCACAAAAAGAAGCGGGCTATCACGGAAAATATCTCTGATGCTTTCCAGCTCTGCCAAACCAACCACGACAATTTTAAGAGAACGTATTTGGTAAATGAAGATCCAGGTACGTAATGGAAGGAAATTTTAGGAAGAGTGCAAGTAAACAATGAAAATGTTGAGGATTACTTCCAAGAGAAGATGTGTAAGACCTTGAACTTACCATTTCGAGTCGCAAAGACACAGATGATACAAAGTCTACGGTCACGTGAGTTGAGTGATCACCTCTTAGCGCGAGACCATCGAGATGTTAGAGAGCTGAGCAATTCTACAGTTGAATATGAAAAGATTAAAGGAGCGAGAAAAAAAGAATAAGTAAGATAAAAGTGCAAACCTCGATGAAGGAAGGAAACTGGATAAGAGAAACGAAGAGAAGAAGCGGAAATAATAGAAGTAGCTTGACAGAATGCTTCATCGAAAGTCAGACTTCGAAACCCAAGCAGAGGACTTTTCTAAAGGATAGTAGAGAAAAAGAAAAATTCACAAAATGTTTCTCATGTGGGAATTTCTCCATTCACCATCCCAGTGCTTCTGGTTAAGAAAAGAAGCGGAGAGAGTCGGTTGGTAGTAGACTACCGAAAACTAAATGCTAAGACAGAGAGTCATACCTTTCCACTTCCTCATCTTGACGAAATCATAGAGAGGATGGCAAACAGCACAATGTTTACAGGACTGGATTGGCGCATTGGCACTTAAGATACCTCTTCCAGAAGATGCAAGAAGTAAGATCGCTTTCGTGATACAGATGAATCGGGTCAATTCTTAAAAATGATCAGAGACATTTTCCGTGGTAGCCTACTTCATTTTGTGGTCATCGACCGGTTTCGGGCGTTCGCCCATCTTCAGGATGCGTTTTTCAGACAGTGTGACAACACAGACTTGCACAGAGCGAAGTTAGTTTACACACTCTTAAAAACGCATCCTGAAGATGGACGAACGCCTGAAACCGGTCGATGACCCAAAATGAAGCAGGCTACCACGGAAAATGTCTCTGATGCTTTCCAGCTCTGCGGAACCAACCACCACAACTCTTAAAAATGATGTTTATACTTATGAATTCCCCTTAGTGGTTTTCACCGCAATGCCTTCTACATTAGGCCCCATAAGAAATTCAGTAGCAGTGTGCTATATGGACGATTTATTGATTCCAGCTAAAGGATTTGAACAGGTGATGAGCGTATTGCGTCTTGTGTTAAAGTTTACGAAAAGGAGGATTGACATTGAAGCCAAGCAAGTGTTCATCTGCAATGCCACTGTGACATACCTAGGATTTGAACTATCAAAGCGGGGTACGGCAGGAGATCAGAAGTAAAGGCAATCTAGGGTTATCCTCCATCACGTGATGTTCATGGAATGCGGCGTTTCCTGGGATTAGTTAGATTCTTCCGACGCTTTTTAGTAAATTTTGCTAAAATCGCAGAACCTGTTATGAAACTTACGAGAAAGAACGTAGAATTCGAATGGGATGTCACAACAAGCTTTTAAAAGGAAAAGTTAACTATGGCTCCAACATTGGCTATATTTGATCGAAATAGAGATAAAACACAATGATGCGTCAGCATTAGGTATTGCTGGAATGTTATTGCAAAAGGTGGATGGGAAGATGGAATGGTTTATTGCGTAAGCAAGAAGACAAATGAGACCGAAAGGAAATAGCATTCCACAAAACTGGAACTTCTAGCAATAGTATGATGTTTGGACAAACTTCGAGTTATGATTCTTGGAATACCTGCAATCGTTACAGATTGCCAGGCGCTACTATACTTGAACAAGAATAAAGCAAAAAATCCGCTGATGGCAAGGTGGTTTAATCTAATTCAGAAATATGACAGTGAAATCAAACACCGTCCTGGCGAGCGAATGGCTCATGTAGATGCCTCAGTAGAGCACCAGTGGAACCGCCAGATGATATTATAGAAGAAATCTTGGACTCGAGAGTTGACGTTTTGAGACGCTGACAGAACAGGAATATGTGCTAAGCAATGCAATATGGTGATGAGGACTTGAGAGCAACTTGGAGAGAGGAACCGTCTTAAAACTAATGATGAAGACCAGGCCTCAAAACTGGAGGACAAAAACTACAAATTGCAGAATGTGCTGTATATTTCAGAGAAGAAGTTGATAAGTTGAGATGGATAGTGCCCAAGAGTATGAGGGAAAGTTTAGAAATGAAATTCCGTGATTTGGCTGGACGCTTCGTAGTAGATCTTACTCTGAAAAGGATAAAACAAAAGTATTACTTTCCTCGAATGAAACGCTATGTGAAATACCACATAAAATACTGTCCCGAGTGCATGTTATATAAGACATCCCGTGGCAAACAGCCTGAAGAGTTACACCCGATCGAGCCAGGAAGACGACCGTTTACTATAGTTAATATCGATCATGTGGGGCCATTGCCAAAGAGTTCTAAGGGAAAATGTCACATTCTAGTCATAAAATTATATGGCGTGAAAAGCACCTCTACTCACATGCATTAGAGTATATCACGTCATTTATCTGTAATTATGGCCTCCGAGATAAGAACCTTTCAGGTAGAGGAACATGCTTCACCGCTAGAGAGTTTGAAGATATTGCACTGCAAATGGAATGTTGCTTACTCTGGCCTAAGTGTGACATCCTCAAGCACATGATCAGGTAGAGAGGGTAAACGCTGTAAAGATTCCCGTTACACAGGGTGCTATGGCAACCGAAAGGGCCTGGGATAAAGAATTGGAGCAGGTAGTAAGCTATTTAAACATTTCAGTCCACAAAACCACGGGACGAACGCCATTTCAGATATTGCATGGATATCGACCCAGTTTTACTGATGGCGCGCTAAAGAGTTAGCGCAGTTGGAGACGGATGAGGAAAACCCAAAAGACATTCAGGAGCAGGCACGGGTTAAAATCTTGAAAGAACACACCAATGGAAGGAACGGTAAAACAAGCTTCACTGTCAAGTATAGGGGAAATCGTCTTCTTGAGAAAACCTCCAAGCAGCACCGGAGAGCCGACGAAGCTACAACTAAAATACAGAGGGCCACTAGTTATCACAGCGGTGTTGCCGACGATTCATCACTGAAGGGTGACCAAAAGCATATGTACGCCACAAGGCACATGTTAAGTTAACCAATTCAAGGACTTCGGGAACAGCGATGAGGTAGAGGAGGAAGGTACCTCTGCTAACTGCGAATCAGAGACCGAGACCGCAGTATCTGTAAGAAGACCTCAGCGGAATAAAAGGAAAAACTAGGAAGACTAAGTATGCTAATACCGAAGTCTGAGGACCATCTGAATTGCAGAATGGCCGAATGTTAAATAGAATGGGCAAAATCGATTATCGAAGTGTGTTCGAATTGATCGAGAGGTTATATGATATAGTGTGTGGTTCCGTAAGTGTTCATAAGAGTTTTGTTGATATGCATTTTGTATTTTTATTCATTTATTTCTTTTGTGAAAATATATTAAGCAGACAACTATGTGTTTTCTACTTCTTTTCCTTATATGCCCTTTCTAAATAAAAACCTAGTAATGAGCTAAGAGTTAACTGTGAGTTAACAATTATGATTATACATTAGAAAAAAGTTTGTAATAAATGCCATGTTTTGAAGGATACTTTAAAACTAAATTTTAATAGTGGTATTACTTTATCGCCACTTTTATTAGGGGGGCGATTAGAAATTTCTGGAATATACTATATTAATAAGAATAGATAAAGTTTTAAGAAAGACAATGCAAAGTTAAAGGATGGTCAAAAATTTGCAAAAATATAAATAATACAAGGTTAATACAAGAAAATATGTAAGAAGGTTGGCAGCAAACGGTAAATTGGAGATGATATTAAAATAAATAACAGAGAAAATCAAATGTATTCGTTTTTATTTATCTTGCTTGCTTTCAAATGATATTGAATTAGGTTAAATTACATTAGGAATATGGTGAGAGAGATGCGGAGGTATTTTTTAAAAGGGGGCAATAAGAAATTTTAAAAGTGCATTAATCAGATAATCTGTATTTTAAACGAGTGAAGAAGAAAATTTAAATTTAATAAGAGGTACATGCATCATGAAACTTTTTTTTTGTATGCGTGTTAACATACAAAATTTCAGGGATTCCCCCACCAACAAGAACTAAAAAGATTCTTTTTCATGACGCATATTTCAAAGTTATGCCCTGTATAAAAATATGGGATATATTAAAGGGGTAATTCTTATAAAACATATGTGAACTACTACTATCTGCAAAAAAATGTTATTTTTCAAAATAACGGCATTCTCACTTATTCCAGAAACAAAATACACTACATTTGACCGTCTCTCCTACTATGGATTATTGGGTTAAACTGCCAAACAGACACACGCTGGAGGGGAAGATGGGAAAATGTAACATTAGCAGGTACAATGTTACAATTACTTAAATTAACCCAGAAGTAAGAGCAAATCAAAAGGAAAAATTACAAATAAAAAAATGTTAAATTCAATAATAATGATGTCAAAATAGTATTTATAAGAAATTAAACAAGAATTAAGTAAACATATAAATTAACAATTAAGTTCATTTAAAGAGAAAACGCAGAAGAAAATTTGTGTTAATAAGTTCTTCTGGGACCTCTCCAATCTCTGGTTGTTTCAACGTCCGCAAATAATGGAGTTACTGATTTCTTCTTTTTCCTTATAAACATCTTTTTCTTTTTGATTCCATCTTCCTCAGACGGTTCTAACTCTTTGAAAATGCTAATGTCGGTTTTGGGTTTCATACAAATTTTAGTATGCCTCGCCAAAAGATATTTCTTTGTAAAAACCGATTTGCATTCATGACAAGTAAATTTTCCTTTCTTTTTTTTACCTGTAAGAAAAAATAATTGTTAGTATAAATGGAAAATTTACATTAAAAATGAAAATAATTTTAAAATTTAAAATTAAAAAAAATGAAAATCCAATTGTTTGTTATTTAGTTTATTGATTCGTGTTTTCAGTTATTTTCCTCTTTTTACGAGCCTGTGAAAAAAACAAAATTGAAAAATAACAATTAAGACATTTAAACAAAACAGTTTGTAAAAAAATCTTATTACATCAAGCAATCCTTTATTATAAATTTCTTCACTTTTTTCAACATAAGTGTTCATAGAAGTAATCGTATATCTTATGTTATATTCTTGTTGGCTACATCGTGGCTAATTGAGCGATATTTTCAAAGATTGAGAATAGCGAATCGTTAAAGCAGATGCAAAATGAACAAATACTAGAGCTTGAATTGAACTAAGTTGTTTTTACGAACTTCTAATACTCAGTTAAAAAAAGGTTAATAAGTTCATAAAGTTCATTAAATAGACTGTGAGCGTCACTGGAAACAAATGACACAATACAATATTCCATGGATGTCCAGATGGCACTACTTTCTCAGTGCAAAATGATCAAACGCGCAAAATGCTTCAGGTGCTTACTAGAGTGGCTCAACCAGATTGCCTTTGATTTCAATATTTTTTCGAGATTAATTTCCTCGTCAATCTGAAGACAACTAATAAATTTAATCTTGTTATATTCATTAGATCTATTAAAATGTTCAAAATTCATCATAAAACTTAAGAGTAAAATTTGTTTTTATACTGAAATTTACAGTTTAGTTAAATCTACGACGCTAAAATTTCATTATTTTTGAAAGCAATTTATTTTAAAAAAGTAGGCAAGTAAGTTTCAGCATAAAAGATATTGAATCTGATACCAAATCATTTTTTTCTATTGTCTGTGGGGAGGGACCAAGCCCTATGCTATCTATACAAAGCCCTTCTGGGGCCATATAGCTACCTAAAGATGGAGCCTTCTCAGCGCACTGAGAGTGACAGTGTCCTTTCATTATACACATCACTGGACAGTGAGCTGTAAGAGGCTCCTAGGAAGAAAAAATCTAAGGGCAACAGCGGTCTCGATTAGCTCAGTGGTAGTCCTGCGCGCTACCACTGAGCTAATCCCTCCTAATCATATTAGTACAACTGAAAGTCTCTTTTTCTTCTGGTGTTAAGGAAATTATTTCAACATTGAGAATTAAAAATAAAATTTATTGTGCACTTTAATTTTAAAAGACAATATAATCAACTCTTAAACGTAAACATAAATTTCATTAAAAAGAAATTAATAAAATTGAAATAGGATTAACAAAAGTACAATCATTCTTTTTTTGTTCATTATACATTACAGTTTACAACCAAATATATATTTCGGTAGATAAATAATAACAATAAGTGAAAGGAAATAAAATACTTAGAATAGATTTTATTAAAGAATAAAAAAACAAAAATATTGTCCATTTAAAGCGGAATATAGTAACTACTTACTTTTGCAATGTAATTGGAGAGTAAGAATTGGCACTACTTAAATAATTAGCAGATAATATATACATATTTATTTAGGAAACCTGCTTCCGCCGACTAAATAATTCAATGTTTCTTCTCCTTTGAGGCCATCCTTGTACAAGCTGCATTTAATAACATCAAAATGTTTATTAGCCATATGTGTCTTCAAATGAGTACGTCTTTTGGCTTTGTAAGGACATTCTGGACATTGAAACTGTGGTTCAACGCCACAATGATGTCGCAAGTGGAATTTTAATGAGGTCATATGTGCAAATGTTTTGCCACATCCATTGCACATTGGTCGGTCCCTACCTGAAATATGTACATTGAATTAGAATTATCACTGATTTTTATATTTATACTAAAATTATTAAAAAGTATTAAAACATTTCATGTCAGTATTAAAAAATGAAATGCAACGGTAACTTTAAAATCAAAAACTAATATATCTCTAATTGTATTGGGTGGTATAGAATAAATTAAAATCATTTCCTAAATTCTCACATCAAACAAACAAATGGATACAATATTCTTAATCAGAAAAAATTAAATTACTCAGCAAAGCTTTTGAACCAACACTTTTAAGAAACCAACTTAGAAACTATGGAAAGGATTTTTCCTAGTTTTCACAAGCAGAAATAAATTTATGAGCTTCTGCAACCTAAGGAAATCCTGCATATTCGCGTCCAAAGTTTGGTTGGCGTTTACCAAAAAGTTTTCCTGGCCGACTTAGGGGGCAACTAATAAATTTAAACAGAATGAACAATTTCTTACTTATATTTTTCTGAATTGAAAATTACTATTCTGATTAAATCTTAAACCAAAATTTTCAAACTAATTAAACAAAAGACAAACTCAAATCTTATTGAACAAAATTTGCTTTCATATTCAAACTTACAATTAATTTAAAAGGTTAAGTAGGCAAAATTCCATCAATTTGAAAGAAATTTATATAAAATGAAAACTTAATTGGAAAAACCAGGTTTCTTGTAATATGCACACGAAAGATAAATTTACTGAATCTCATTAAGCTAAAATGTCAATCACTAATTAATGTGCAACAAAAATTATTTCAATAAAACTGGAAATGCTATCAAGTAATTTGAGAAATATCTCAAATAACTATTATGATATATAATGTATTTTTGTTTCAATTTTAATTTTAAAAGAGATAATCAACTCTTGACTGTGACAATAGATTTCGCTAGAAAGAACGCAATAAAGTAAAAATAGGAATAACAAAATAATTTTAAAACTCATTATAATGAACTCTTGTATGTAAAAATAAATTTCGCTAAAAAGAAAACAACAAAATAGAAACAGGATCAACAAAAAAACAAACATAATTTTTGTTATTTTAAGTTATAGTCTACGTCAAATTGTACATCGTATCAACAGACAACCAATAACAAGTGAAATGAAAATAGGACACTTAAAATTAATAATTACTTTTTAGAAAAAACATGTTTTTTAAGCGGAAAATATCCTCTAACAACTTCACCAATATAACTGGAGACTTAGAATTATCACTTTTGAAACAATTATTAGGTAATATGCGTAATGTTTTAGAAAACCTGCTTGCGCCGACTAAATAATGCAACATTTCTTTTCTTTTGAGGTCCTTATACAAGTTATTATTACATAAAATGTTTATTAGTTATATGTATTTTCAAATGCGTTCGTTTTTTAGCTTTGCATGGGCAAACTGGTCATAGAAACTGCAGTTCAACGCCACAATAATGTCGGAAAAGGTGTTTTAAATGATTTCTTTTGTGCAAATGTTTTACTATATTCATTGCACTACCTGAAATATATAAAAGTAATTAAATGTGAAGAAATAGTTTTTGCCCATTATTTATACTAAAAGTTTTTCAAATGTAGGAATCTTTAAAATCACAAAACCAACAAAGAATTCATTCTAATAGGTCTTATGGTCAAGAAATTAAACCATTTTTCTAAACTCAGCACAGCAAACCAACAAATACATGCCATCTTCTTACATGACCGTGAAACCACTCACACGTTTTAATCAGACTAGAAATACTGGATAGAATAATTATCCTAGTTTTTCATAAACATGAACAAAATTGTATTCTAGTCATAGTCAAAAAACTAGAAAATCCTGAGTCTTCGTGTTGAGACCACATCCGTACTTTGATGCAAACTAACGCTTCATGTCAATTACAGTAGTCTAGCGGATCTAAACGTGTTTGAGATTTGAACCAATATTTCTCCAAATAGAGACTATGTTCAGAGATATTTTCCGTGATAGGCTGCTTCATTTTGTAGTCAACGCCCTGATTCGGACGTACGCCCTTCACCAGGATGCCTTGATAAAACAGTACGATAACACAGACTTGCACAGAGCAATGTATAAAGCAATGTATAAAGTCTTTATACTTAGTGCAATGTATAAAGTCATTTTGCTCTGTGCAAGGACAGTTTTATCGCACTGTTTTACATCCTGATGATGGGCGGAACGCTCGAAACCGGTTGATGATCACAAAATGAAGCAGGTTATCAAGGATGCTATCTCTGATGCTTTCCAGCTCTGCGGGCCCATCCACAACAACAGAAACTATGTTGTTTTCAATTAGTATGTATTGCAATAAGGAGCGAAACGTAATATATATCGAACTGTTGACGAGATCTCAACCCGAAAAATGAGTTTTAGCAAAATAAATTAATAATTTAACGAAATATTTATCTTCTGAAAGTGAACAACTTGATGAAGCGCATTATCATAAAAGGAAATAAATAGTTTTATCTCATAATGACATAAATCAGATTTTTAGAATAATGTTCTAATATCAAGAATGTGTATCTATAAGAAGTTAGTCTTTCGAATACTGTTTTAATTCTTTAGAAGTTTACTTGTTTGTATTCAAATAAGTGGTAAAATATTAAAAATAATTTATTCCCTACTATATTTACCTTTCCCAAAAACTAATATGAAGAGGGAAACAACTACTTATTACTTATTGAAATGCCATGGGTTTCTCTAAAAAATCACGTAACTTGCCAAGTAAAAATGTTTTCCTTAAAATATTAAATAATTAGTTTTCTTCTTTCAAAATAAAACAGCATTACGGATAAAAATTTGCGATTGATTTTTCTTGAAAAAACAAAGCAACAATTTATTTCAATTGTATAAATACTCTCAATAAATTCAACATTGTTTGCACAGACATTTGATTTCTGAACATGGTGACCATATGTTAATTTAAATTAAATTTTCTCATACAACTAATCTAAAGGTTTTTTATCTGTTTCTTCAGCACAAATTGAAGAATATGAAAAGTATGGTCTATGCCTAAACATTAGGTGAGTTTTAAGTGTACAACGATGTTTTGCTTTATATGGACAGCAAGGACATTGAAATTGTGGTTCTCTACCGCATTCAAATTTTTGGTGACGTGTTAAACTCATTTTGTACTGATAAGAACGTCCACAACTAGGACATCGATGCTCTGGTAACTTTGCCACCGACAGCCCTGAAATAGAATAAAATTGGATTAGCGTAGCACAAATTAGCCTGTGTGACCAACTTAAGTAGTGTACATTCATACTCGAGCCAAAATAATTTCGTACATTTTTCATACTCGAGCCAAAATAATATTGTACATTTTCATACTCGAGCCAAAATAATTTCAGTCGTATTGATGATCGATGTTGAAGCTATAAATTAAAATATCATACTCCCATACAATATGTAAACATGTAAACTAATTCGTTTTTGGGGTTAGCATTTCTGTAAATATGAGAGACTGGTACCAAACTTCTTTAAGCAACGCTATTAGAAAAAATGTTTAAACTTATTGATTCCTCTTTAATTAAATCTGTAGGCTATAATTTTCCTGTTGTTGCAAAAGAAAAGACTTATTGTTAACAATTTTTTTTTTTTACACAAGTGAAAAAATATGAATAAAAAATGTACAAATACGTACATACATACAACTTTAAAAAACATTATTTGTATGTATATAACATTTTTGCTTCCATGTGCTGTGCAAAAAGCAAATGTATTTTTATTAATTTATTACTTAAGCGAATATATTTACTTAAATTTGTATAAGCATGATCGGGATAGGTATCATTTTAAAATTTTATGAGAACTTTTGACAAATCCAAGTCATATTCTCAAAATTTTCTTAGATGTCCGTCATAGTATATTTCTTTTGTTCGGTTCTACTTCCATTATATATAAGGGATGGTGCTTTTAACTTCTTAAAGCTTACATCTGCATTGGTTCCAAATAAGATATATGTATGAGATTTGTTATATAATATAGCTTCTGCTAATGAGTTTATCAAAGTAAGCTTCTCCGTCTGCCTTGCTGAGCAACAGAACTCTGCAGCACAAACAAAAATTAATATTGAATGACATAATAATCGTTAATCAAAATAGACAATTTACTTACTTTTCCCTTTTTAATTATTTATCATAGAAGCACTGAACTTTCTTGGCATTTACAAAGAAATATTAAGGTAAACACGCCAGAGAAGTTGCCAATTCCAGACAAACATTTATACACTCTCCCTACAACTGACGTAAGAAGCCTCATAAGGGCCGTACTTCCAGGATTTATAGCAATTGTGATACAATGAGATAACCTTCTACAAGGTTAATGTGCTTATTAAGAGAGGAAACCTTCTTGAAGGTTGCGTTTGCAACCTTCTGAAAGAATTGGCGATAAACGAAAACGAACACGACTTCAAAGCAATAAGTACACTGAAATTCAATCACGCTATATGTGCTTTGTGCGCAAAATTAAGCAAAGAATCTCCCCTTTTACCTAGCCAGTAGCAAGTTCTTTTTCAATATGAAATAATATTATCCTATAATTTAGAAATCTTTAAACTAATATATGAATTCTAATATAAAAGAACTTCACCTAGAATACACTATTGTTCTTCTTATAGATACTTTGTTTTTATCTACTCACTGTTACTTGTGTTATTCATTTTACCAAAAATTATTATTAGTCAATTTGTGTAAACCTGATACTTAACTAAAACTAAAGATTTAATTATGAACATAGACCTTCATTACCTCTAGCACCGGCTGTAAGGTAAAATGCCTCTTCCCCTCTAAAACAAATAGTTTTTCCAAAATATTATTCCTAACATTAGCTAAAAAATATGCACTTTATGAAGTGTGAACAACAACCGTCTTACAGGATTTCTTTTAGTCAATAAAAACCTTTAGATTTCTTAAAACCTTAAGATCCTTTTAAATCTTTAAAAACAAAAAATTAAAATTTAATATGTTCAACAAAAATAGAGTTTTTTCAAAGAGTTCATTTGCCTAAATAAATACTATCAAAAAATAATAATTTTTATTAGTAACTGTTTAAAAAAAATGTAAAATATAAAATAATTTTTATTAAAGCTGTCTGACATAATGTAAAGGAGATTTAAGTATTATATATGAACTAAAGTAATGTGCAAAATGTGATACAAAAGAAATCAATAAAATACAAAGAAAGTTTAACTGTAATGTAAATTGTAAAATTTTTAAAACGGGCTCATGATTTGATCCAGTAAATATGATAAACTTTGTTTAGACACCGAAGTACCAAAAGTTGATTTTATACTCAAGCAGTAAGTGATTTGTTTGTAAACATTCTTTTTAGATGAAAGACAAAATTGTTTATAATTATTTTCACATATATATAGTTGCAAGTATGGAATTTTTCTAGAACTAAATAACACTGTATATAAAAGAAAAGATATTGAAAGGAATAACAAATAATAATAAAGGTTGTTTACGATCTTCAATTATTCATTTTTGAGTGCAACAAAATTTGCGTCATTGTGAACAGAACAGCGGTACAATGCATTTATCTGTCGGAGTTTACATCTAGCTTCATGTATTTTTAAACTTTCCTTGCGTTTACACTTATACATGCACAGCTGACAATGAAATTTCTCCCGTACACCGCATTCATATTTTTTATGCCTGTTGAGATTGCCACGTTGACTATATTCCCGGCCACATTCGCATAGAAAACGTTGCTTCCTACCTGCAACAGCCAATTATTTTACAATATCAGTCAAGTCAGAAAATATATACCTGAATAAAGTATTAACTATTAAAATGATTAACTAAATACTAACAATTAAACAATTTAAATAGGAAACATTTAGACTAACAATTTAAATAGGAACATTACATCTCCTTTACCTTGTATAATTTGATTTTGGGTTATCACAATAAATAAACTGTTTTGTTAAAATGATTGCAAATCCAATTATAAATATTTGACTAAATTAATATTTAAAAAAAGTTAATAAACATTAAAAATTAATCTATAACTATTATTTTATTTGGTACAATTAATGAGAAAATGGAAACAACTAGTATTAAATGACTAACTTTTAGATAATGAAAACAAAGTGATAGAATGACCACTTACGTTTGCCTGAAAATTTGAAGGATTTTAGATATCCTATCAATGAATATCAATGATTCTGCTATGCCACATTCATTCCAACTATTTTATAAGCAGTAATATTTAAATAGCTTTACTATAAATTTCGGGAAACTAAAATTTTTCGTTACTGAACCATGTACACAAGTGGATAGGATAAAATTACACTCTTAATATCTTTGTTGTTAGAATAACATTTCTTTTTCATCCTGTTTTATGGATCTCTAACATGTAGCAACTAATGTAAATAAATTGAGCCGTAATCCCATATTTAGGTTTAATAATGTTAGGATATTAATATTGGCTTTAACTAGAAAATATTTATTTCATAAATTCTTTGTTTTGCTTTTTAAAAAAATTATAACAAGATTTTAACATGATTAACTGTTATTACAATTTTTTTGTTTTGTTTAATTTCTAACAGTAAACTATTGATAATTAAAATCAAAATGCGATATCATATGCCTTTTTAAATTTCCTTTCTGTTTAGATTTGTAAGGACATTTATTACAAACAAATTGAGGTTCCTTCAGACATTCATATTTCCGATGTCGCATTAGACTATCTTTTCTTAAATATTTCCTGGGACAACTAGGACATGAAAACAATTCCACTGTAAAAAAAAACAAAAGAAATATTCGTTTTAGTTTTTAATAATAATAATAATCAGTTTTAAATTAAAAAGCTAATACATATCATAGTTTTTTTTAAAGATTAGTTTACTAATTTGTATATTAAATCCAGTGCACAATTATTTATTATTCAATTGTAATGCTGTTCAGAAAAAAACATAAACTGGAAAAAAGTAGATGAATGAAGTAGCGACTTTATCATAACTTTTTATTATAATTAACTAATACAATTAATACTTGACATTTTGAAACATTATTTAAAAAATCTCAATTAAACAACTAGAACAATATCACAACGAAACCTGAGAATTAAAATTTAATATCCGATTTTATTTGGTTTAGGAATTTTCAAATATTATTATTTACGAATATTTTTCTTTCAGTTTTTTTAAATTATTATTAACGATAGCAATTTTTTAACAATATTTAAAGTGAAATATTTTATTCTTTTAAAACCGAATTGAATTTAAGTTCTTTTAATTTTTACATAAAAATGAGTTAAACTATACAGCCCGTTTAGAAACAAACATTTTCGGTGCGAGTGTTGTTTTCTATAAAAATAAAAGAAGTCCAAAGTTGTACACATATGTCTTGTACAATTTGATTTTAGGTTATTGTATCACAATAAAAAACTGTTTTGTGTCAAACTGGTTGCTAATCCAGTTAAAATATTTAACTAAAAAAAAATTAACAGTCTTTGAAACAGATAATAAAAATTAATGAAAATATTTCTCCGATTGACTAGAAATGAATGTAACCAAATATGGTCATCAGGAACCCATTGACTAGAATATTATGGAATTTTCATGAGATCACATTTGTACTCTAAAAAGATGAAGAGTGAGAATTTTCAATTTCAAAATATAAAAAAAAACAATTATCAATATAAATGCAAAATAATACCTTTAGTTTGTAATAATCATTCTTATAATTTACTTAACATTTATTTCCAACTTGTGTATAATAAACTAAAAAAAAAAGTGATTTTTATTAGACTAGATTGAAGATGAAATTCAGAGATAAATTTGTAAAATACCGGGGTAAGTAATTGTAAAATGCACCTCCATTTATGAAAACTCTGTTATGAAAAGTGGGATATTTTGTGAAAGACAACTTGGCTATAATATTCTGAGTAGAATTATCTCGAAGGCAAAGAAATTAACATGCATTTATTGGAATTGATTGACTTCCTGGTCCAAATCCTGGTTACAAAGTCTAAGTGAAGCAAAATAAAATCGGTGACAAATACCGATAATTGCTTCGTGATTTCCATCATATATCACACTGAGTTAGTGTTGAACTATCAGAACTTGCAGGAGTCTGCCAAACAGTCTAGGTTGAATCAAGGTGAACTGTTGGATTATTTGTCAATGATTCCTCGGTAATAACATTGTAATGTCTTGCGGCCACATGCCTCATTAAATTACATTTTTGTTTAGTTCTATATGAACACAATTCACATGCAAACTGTGCTTCTACACCGCATTCATATCTGCGATGTCTATACAAAGCTCCTTTCCAACGATACCCTCTGGGACATTTAGGACATCTGAACATTTCACTCTGTGTATTAAAAGGATGACCTGGAACATGATGTAACAATTAGTTTGGGGAACTTCTGTGGGAATAGAAAGATATTTATTAAGGTTGCCAATGAATACTTCTGATTAAAATATGCTCCATTTCACTGCGCCATTTACTGAAAAAGTTTTGGTAAAATGGATTATTCACTTCTACACATAAATTCGCCCATCAGTCATTTCTGTTTACAGCCAAAAAAAGATTGACTACTGCAAATCATGAAAAACTTTTTCTTTCTCAATGTGAAAAAACAATTTTTAAAAGTTAGCTATTTACATGACTTTATTTATTTAAATATATTTAGTACTGAGTTATAGCAAACAGAAAGACTAGGCAGCTCTGAAATATTTCGACACACAAAAAGGTTCATTTGTTACAAAAAGGGAATGTGTATGGCACAATATTGTATACTCCTCAGATTTATTATGTTACATTAACTACATTAACGACCAGCACCACAAATAAAAAAACCATTAAATTCATATCTCTAAACAGCTGACACATTTACGACATACAATATATTTTGAAGTTCAGTCCATATGACCAAAGTGGAAAAAAAGGAAAGGACAAAAATAAAATAGCGAGTTTTAAACGGTTTTTACGTTTGTTTTTATCAAATAATCAAATGAAGTGATTAACATAATTTGGACAGAATTTTGGGTTTACATCACTATACAGTTGTGATTCCTACAGCTTCTTTAAAAAAAGAAAAAAAAGAAAAAGTTACTTGGAATTAATCAAGGGCTTTTCTTAATAGAACAAGCTCCTAATTTACTTTTAAGAATCAAATCAAAATTTAATGTTTAAAAACAGATCTGAGCAAATATATAAAGAAATTTACAATATAAAGCTATATAGAATAATAAGGGAATGAAAAAATAAAAAAAAATTCTCAACATTCTAGAATATAAATGATTGAAAATTACATAAAAATGTTTAGCTCTATAGTTCCTCGGAGGAGAAATATCCGAAGATTAAAATTAAAAATAAATTCATTTTTGGGAGTATTTTTTGTTTGTTTTTCTATACAGACACCCGTCGATGACGGGTAACAATACACAAAAATAAATACTATGTACAAAAAAATAAATAAATATTTATATTACAAACAATAAAAAAAAAATTATAAAAATATTATATCACGCGAGGAAGTTCCTGTTTTAAATGTTTCATAGCCACATGGGCTTTCATATTTTCTTTCCTATGAGACCTATATTTACAGTAAGGGCAACAAAATTGTGGCTCCTTTCCGCATTCGTATTGTCGATGCCTTCTTAATGTTCCTTTCTGGCCATAGGTGCGACCACAGTCTCGGCAAGTGTATCGCAGACAAGCAAGCAGTTCTGTGAAAATATCAGATCAATTAGCTATAAAAAATGATTTACATAAAAAAAAATGCATAAAATGCATAACAATTCTTTTTTATATACATATATATATATATGGATTTTCAATAAGATATAAGACTGAATAATCGACTGACTGTTTGATTGAATAACTGAAGATATAAGCTGAATAATTCCACTTTCACTGACTACAAGATACCCTATTTTTCTAAAAACATAAATTCCAAGACACAGCCAATAAGAAGAATATTTCTTGATTATCCGTTTCTCTTCTAAATCAGTCCGGGCCACAAAATTTGACTGAAATGTAGTAGGTATAATTAATTCTTTTTTTTATCTCCGATATTTCCTTATTCAAGTTGTAAAAATCATTATAATAACTGATTGGAGGATACAGAATAAAGTTGAAGGAAAAAACTTCTATCAAACATCAATTCTTGTCTTTATTTAAAAACTGGATATTAAAAAAATAAAAAAAGACAATCACTAAACAAATTATTAACAATTTAAGAAATTTAATGTATAATTGTATTTTTTTTTTGTTAAAAAAAAAGAAGAGTAATTTGTTAATATGTACAACTATAACATTGTTTTAAAAAACTTTTTCCTCTTAGACGTGAGCAATATAAACTAGTATTAAGGACACTTTAGCAGATATATGTATATTTTTTAACAGTTTACATAAATATTATATAAAAAAAAAGTTACTAACATTGCTATAAAAGCCTATCTTTGCTTATTAACCTCTACTTTCTTTTCAAGTAGTGGATTAAAGAAACAAATTGAAGTAATAGAAAAGGCTTATGAACAAATTTGACTTGTTTTGATTTCTTGTAAACTTTAAGAACCGTAAAAAATAACCTCTTTGCTCTTAATAAGAAGTAATTTGCTTTGAGGAGACATGAAACTTATTTAACATATAACAATTAAAAAAAAAAAGAAGTTAAGAAAATATATATATTGTTAAATAAAAATGTCTGTCAAATATTCGTAATAAGATTAGTTTAGTAATTTTTTCAAATTTAATGAGAAATGGCAAGCAATTTCCGATAACTTGAGGAGGATAAATAAACTACACAAGAAAATACAACTCAAATTAAAACAACTAAAAATATCTTCATACAGATAATACATATGAATGCAAAAGTTATTATTTTTTTTAAATACTTACCGATTTTTTTTTTGTCATTAGGATGTTTAATGTGCTTATATATTGATTTTTTTGAACATAACCAAGTATGTGGAATAAAATAAGCTGCAAATACAGGTTTACTTTGTTTCTAAACCAAAACCGAGAAACATAAATTTTTCCTTTTTGATATTTACGAATAAAATTATAAACAGGATGACCATCTATCTTAATAATACTTATTTTTTTTCTAATAAAACATAATTAAAATATATATATGAATAAAATTAAACATCGAATATTGTAGACCATCATTAATTTATTCAAAACGAGAAAATTCACCAGTTCTTATGTCGAAATGCCTAACGGCCATATGTCTTTTGAGATTTTCTTTTCTTTTAGTCCTTTTTGGGCAATATGGACACTGAAACTGAGCTTCTTTATGACATTCATATCGTTGATGCCTGGCTAATGTTAATTTGTGCATATACGCTTTACCACATGAATCGCAGATATGCCTCTTCAAGTAAATTCCATGACCTGCAACATATAGTTAATAATATTGCAATTAATAACTTTTATGAAATTAACTTGATAATAAATATTAGTTATCAATCAAGTTTGTTACTTTAGACATTGAAATTGTATGCGAAGTATGGGGAAACATACTAAATAGCATTGGTGATAGTACTCCGGATATTACAAACATATAATATTAAAAGCGAGCTATTTTTTACTTAAGAGTAACTTTGTTGAAAGCAATGGAGTAGTTCAGTAGCAGAAAACAAAACATTGTCACTATATTCAGTTATGAATTTTGAAAATAGCAGTAGAGAAGTTAATTTCTATCTTCTTAAATAATATGAGAATTTGTGTTTAGATTTCCATGATAGGTAAATTCCTGTTTTGTTGTTTTTATTTCTTATAAGCAGATAAAAAATTTCTCAACTACTTTTGACTTCCAGTGGATTCGACCAACGTCTTGGTTTTAATCTATATTAGGCCATATTTCGATAAAGAAATTACAATTTATAGTTGTACAATATATTTATTTAGAACCAGGCACAAACACAAAGTAGGCCCTGATGAATACCAAAAAGTTAGTAAACATAGGCAAAAAGAAGTAGATGAAAGTTTTTTTATCTACAGTTCCCATACCTACAAGAAATAGAAAAGCATGGAATTCTTGATAGGCATTTATTGAAGAGTAACTGAAAAAAATTGATATTTTAACCATGGTTGGAATTTTAACATTTAGAAAATAATATTTATGCAAAGAACACTTGAGTTTTCGCGTTGAGACCGTGCAGTGGTTTGCTAAAAACCGACGTTTCACCCATGTTGCAATGCGCCTCTTCAAGCTCGTTACACCTTGAAAGCCAATAAGGTGCCTCACTAAAGAGGCTCATTACTGCCTGAGCGAAACGTCGATTTTTGGCAAACCACTGACGTGGTCTCAACCCGGAAACTCAAGTGTTCTTCATAAAAATGGCTGCGGAAACCTAAATGATAATATTCATGTACATAAATGGAAACTTTTTCTTCCTTTAAACATTTAATTCAAACTTGAAATTGTCACGTGGTAAGGCAAGGCAAAGAATTTTTGAAGATGATAAATAATTAATGAATAACTAATGTGAATCACTCAGAAAGCAATTTAAAAGTACAACAATAATCATACTTACTTAGTTCAATGCAAGTTTTCGGTACAACTGTGGTGCAAAAAAAAAGTAATAGTTAATTTTTTCAAATAACCGACAATTTATTGGACTAGCAATAGTAATTTTTTGAATTTAAAATTAATCTGTGTCCCTTAATTATAAAAAAAACAAAAAAAAAACAGTAATATAATCAGTAAATTTATCTATTCAAATATATTAAAATAAAAAAGTAATTAATAATCATTTTTGAAAAAACTTTACATTGAAAATTTGAAAATATGAATGACACTGTTTTGTACTGGCATAAGTGACAAAAGTAAAGTTAGTTAAGAAAAATATTATTCATGATGTATTATTAGTCACTTTAATACAGCATGGTAAAATATTTTTGAAATATAATTTAATATGTTTTAATGAGCAATAAATAAGCAAACAAAAATTGTACTTGTTTACTAGAGAGTAAAAAAAAAATATATACATGTATGTATATATCTACTAATGAGTGATATTTAAGTGATAAGTTTTGTGATCATACCGATATAGAATACAAAGATCTAACTAAAGTTTAAAAAAGTAAAATAAAAATGTAATTCAATTAATATTGGCTAATCCTAGCATTAACTAACACGGACTTAAATACATTATCATATGCCAATAAAGATAATTATCTTTATCATTTAGTATGTTATTTTTTAATTACAAGAAGATTGGAATAAAAGCCACTTAATTAGTAACTGTAATATAAATGCTACAATTATAAATAATAAATATGAAAATTAATTCTATCATAATTGGTTTTAATTAAGGACTAGATTCGATATATTTGGATTTTTTTTTTTTTTTTTTTTTTAAGGAAATGAAGGAAAAGGACCATTAATATTGGAATTAAATTTCTCTGAAGGAACATTTTCAAACAGAAAGTGTGCCTAAACATATTTAACATAAACTTTCAGATTTATGTTAATCTTTATATAATATTTATTTCATAATAACTACTCGCAACTATATTAAAACAATAAAAAAATTCTTGGAGCGTTCTTAACTTAAGGTTTTTAGAACGAGGAATGCATAGAGAAGAATAACATCTTTCAATTATCCAATATTAATGTAAAAAGGCAATAATTTATAAATTGTTATTTAAGTATTTATGACAAAGTTAGTAAATATTTTCAGTACTTAAAATTACAGAGTTCTAATTCAATTATGATAATAATAATAATAATATGCATATGTTTTTGAGTTTTAAAAAAATTAATACTGCTGTATGTGTGTCCTCCTTAGTCAATATCGCCAAGCAAATGATATTCATTTGTTTGTGTCGAGCCATGACATTTTTGGACAATGGTATCTTTGATGTTTCCTTAGATTATCAATTCCTGGATAAGTCTTGAAACATTCTCTACACCAAAATACAACGCCACTGTTTTTTAAGCAATTATTCCGTTTTCTTGGTCCTAAATAAAAGAATAATTTTCTGATTAGTAAGGGAAAATAAATGGAATGCAAAATAGGGTGTGTGTGTGTGTGTGTGTGTGTGTGTGTGTATGGGTGAGCGAGGGGAGTGAGATAGATTACATCAACAATGGTGAATGAAAAATCCCTTGTTAAATTGTAACTGTGCATGAAGATGTATAACTACGGATATCAGGAAACATTAGAGACTCTTTCCTTGTAAGTTTACTTCAATTTATGGGCATCGACTTCGGACGTTGGTGATTGAGACATACGAGTATATCATAGACTGCAAAAAAATAGAGTCAGCTTATAAACTGGTCAAAGACTATAAAATGAAGATCATCCAGATTGATATCGAGAAGATAAATTCTACAGCAATACATTGAAATATGCAGAGTTAAAAAGTGCAAAGTGCCAAAGTGCAAAATTGTTTAAAAAAAAATATTTATACGTGCATCATTGGTAACAGAATAAAGCTTTTGTGAACCCCATTAAGTGAATTAATTTCGCATATAAACTTTCATTTACCTTTCTCTCTTGCCGTGAATATTTCTTTACTATTCACTCAAACATTGGAACATTTTAAATAAATATCTGTCTCATCTAATACATTTACGTGATAATAATTGAAAATAATAAAATTAAAGCTAATTACAATACAAAATTATCTTTATTACACACTTTAAAGTAACATATATTTTTTAAAATTTTCATTGAAAGAACAATTAAAAATACATTTAACAAACTTCAACAATAATGAATAAATTTATTGTTTTTTTTAATTTTCGAACTTATATTTTTTGTTTATAACAAGTATCATTACAACATTAAACCAGCAATAAATGTGGACAACATGAAATCCAAAATTAACAATCTTCACTCTGCCAAATAAATATATTGAGCAAATAGTGCAACGAAGCAGGACGTCTTTGTTACAATTTTTGTAAAAAGTAACAAATTTATTCTATTTTGGACGGATACTGACACTCAGTGCATTATTTATAAAATTTTGTTTAACTTGTAATTACAAGTAAATAAGGAAAAATATTTAATTTTGTTGCATTAAAAATGTAAAATGTTTATTTGCTATATGTTTACTAAGATTGTTCTTCAATTTAGCTCTATGCGGGCAATGAGGACATTGAAATTGAGGCTCCTTACCACATTCATATTTCTGATGTGTTGATAAACTTTCTTTATATTTGTAAGTTCTGCCACAATTATAACACTGGAACAGCTTCCCATTTGGTCCAATAATGCAACCTATAAATACAATAAAAATTAGATGGGTATAACAATTGATTAATTTTGGGAAACGAAATACAAATGAAATTCAATGAGATAGACCATATAAATTGACATAAATGATGGAATCTGCAAAATCAACTTCATTTCTCCTGCATTATCTTCGATGTAGAGTTAGAATAGTAGCCACTTATTATTCTGCTATTACTCGCAGTGTTAGAGATCTGCAAACGACTCAACCGTGCATCATCAGTTAACATTCAATAATGTACTTAATGTTTCCAACGATTGGATAATCAAAATTCTAAATGGTTCAGATAGTCTAAATTGCAATTCATTGCTTCCTAAGATACTAATCCTCCGAAAAATCTTTGGTCCAATAAGAAGACAGATAGGTACAGGAAAAGAAAAAACGAAGAATTAAGGTCTGTACCGGAACAGGATTTGGTGGGTTGGGTAAGAAGAGGCAGATTCAGATGGTTAGGGTACTTTGACGGAAGAAGTCTCTAAGAAATTGCTGGATGGAGACCCGGGAATGGCAAGGAAGAAAGGAAGACCGAGGAAAAGGTGTTTAGATGACGCTGAAGAAGATGGGCGTAAGACGATGGAGACGAGTCGCTTTAGTGAGAAGTAAGTAGGAGAGAGTGCTTGAGGAGGCCAAGGTCCTTCCAGGACCATAGTGCCACGAAAAAAGAAAGAATATGGTTGTTTACAACTTTTTGAACATTCCTTTATCATTTGTCTTCATCACTATTAATTTTTGAAGATTCTCCTGAAGAAGGCAAACAATTTTCGCCGAAGCATTGGTGAAAATTAAAAAAAAAAAAGAACAAATTCTTCTTTGTATTTTTTTTTTACCTTAACACCATCTTTGTCTTTCGCCAATAGCCCTGCTCGACGTAAGAGGAAACGTGACAGCGCGATTTTCTCGGCGTAGATGAAAATTAATGATGTATTTGGAGAAAGTCATCGTTGAATGACGATTTATTCATTCCTTATATCGTTCTATGAAGAAGTTCATATTTCGTATAAATAAATAAAATACTAAATTGTTTATTTCAAAATAAAAAGCAATAATAATGCGGAAGAAACGATAACTACTCATAATTTTGTTAAAAATAGTAAAAGCAATATTTACAAGATGTCCTTTTTATTTCATGAAATGCTTAAGGAAGAGATGTCTCTTGAGATGAAATTTATGTTTTGCTCTGTAGGTACAGCGCGGACATTGGAACTGAGGCTCCTTACCGCATTCATATTTCTGATGTGTTGATAAACTTACTTTACATTTGTAAGTTCTGCCACAATTGTAACACTGGAATATCTTCCCGTTTGCTCCAAAAATGCAGCCTATAAATTCAATAAAAATTAAATGGATATAACAATTGATTAATTTTGGGAAACGAAATATAAATGTAATTCAATGAGATAGACAAACGACTCACCAGTTTATCATCAGTTAACATTTAATAATGTACTTAATGTTACTAACGATTGGATACTCAAAATTCTAGATGGTTCAGATAGTCTAAATTGCAATTCATCGCTTAAAATAAATCACTTACTAAGATACTAAATAAATGGGTCCGACAAAGAAAAATGAAAATAAATACATGAAAACGTTTAATATTCAACGTCTAAATAGCTAACCAATCATTTGCCAACAAGGTAGTTAAAAATTTGACACGATTACAATGCTTCCTCTTACTAGGAGTAAGAGAAAGTAAAAATGACAATTCTGAAATAGAAATATTATTATGTAAAATAAAATAGTAAAAACGGTAAGAGATGTGTGAAGAATAGGTAAATATTTGAATGTTAGTGATTGAGAACCCAGTAAGTAGAATTGTAGCTGTGTCAATATCCTGCTTTTTTATTTATACAGGTAGACCGTGTGGATTTTTCAATAAATTATTTGATGAAAGGAAGAAGTAAATTGGATAAAGACAAAGATATATAAGGTAAATTGAATAAGTAACAAAGGCACAGTGAATAAGTACTCAAATTGTGCTAGTAAATCCTATCCGAATTTATTTGATTATGGAGTCAGCCTTTGTTTTCTTTCAATATCTATCGCCATTGTTACAATTCAAAAGCCCTCTTGGATAATAAGAATCTCCAGTAGGACTTAAAATTAAAAATTTAAGAACTGTTATTTTTGTTTTGTTTGGGCGTTGAGACTAATATTTTAACATTTTTTGTTGGCTAGTCGGCCTGGTTTGATAGGGTAAAAAGAATACACAGAATTTTTTTTTTTTTAAATTTTCACCAACGTTTTGGAGAACGTTGTTTGCCTTTTTCAGAGGAATCTACAAAGATAAAGTTACAATAATTGCAGAATAGTGGTAAAGAAATGTTCATAAAATTGTAAACATTAAAAAAGGAATTTAATATAAATTACGCGTTCTCAACGTCAGTGTTAAATGCTGTACTTGTTCTGCATGAGAAAAGAATAACGATGGTGATGGAAGGAAGGAAAAAAGCCGTTGTAAGAATATAGTGGGGAATGTTGGATGGATACATACATACGTACACGCACACACACATATATATATATATTTTTTTAAGGATCTATTGGTCACAATAGATGATGAACGAATGCTAAACACCAGAGAGAGAAAGAGCCTCCGAAAAATCTGGTGGGTTGAATAAGAAGAAGCAGGTGAGATGGTTAGGGTACTTTGTGGGAATGAAGAGTCTCTAAGAAATTGCTGGATGGACACCGGGAAGGTCAAAGGAAGAAAGGAAGACCGAGGAAAAGGTGTTTAGGTGACGCGAAGAAGATATTAGAGCCTGGGCATAAGAAGATGGAGACTAGTCGCTTTGGTGAGAAAGAAGTGGTTGAGGAGGTCAAGGTCCTTCGAGGATCGTAGTGCCAGAAAGAAGAAAGAAGATTGTTTACAACTTTTTGAACATTTCTTTATCATTTGTCAACATCACTATTTTGTTATTATACTTTATTTTTGTAGACTCCCCTGAAGAAGGCAAACAATGTACACCGAAACGTTGGGAAAAAATTTAAAAAAAGAACAAATTATTTTGTATATTCTTTTTACCCTATCACACCAGGCCGACTAGCCAACAAAAATTTTTAAATATTATAATTTTTGAAATACTTAGTCTCGCATTTATATTAATTTCATTTTCTTATTTCTTGTGACTCTAGTCTTCTTAAATAGCACCTCTCATCTCTGTCTTTCGCCAATATCCCTGCTCGACGTATAAGGGAACGCTGATTGCGCGATTTTCTCGGCGATAGATGAAAACTAATGATGGAGAAAGTCTTTAATGAATGACAATTTATTCATTCCTTTTATCATTCTATGTAGCAGTTTAAATTTCAAATAAATAAATAAATAAATTACTAATTTGTTTATTTCAAAATAACAAGCAATAACAATGCAAAAGAAACGACAACTAATCAAAATTTTGTCAAAAATAGTAAAAGCAATATTTACAAAATGTCGTTTTTACTACATGAGATGCTTAAAGAGGAGATGTCTCTTGAGATGAAATTTATGTTTCGCTCTGTAGGAACAGTGCGGGCATTGGAACTGAGGTTCCTTACCGCATTCATATCTCTGGTGAAGAACCAAACTTTGCTTATATTTATAATTCTTGGAACATGAAGGACAGACATGAATTCTACCACCTAAGAAAATAATAAGCTGTTATTATTGAACTATTTAATACCAGATAATATTCATGATTTACTAGTAGTTATTGATTTAAAATTGGGAATGTTGAGTTTCAAGCATAGAAGCACAGGAAATATATTTTCTGAAAAGTAAGTAATATACAATTCTGCTCATACAGTATGTACAAATTAAGTTTTTTATTGAGAATACAGTTAACACGGCAGTATTTCGGACGAGAGGCTCCGCAACTGAAACTCAAAAGGGGTTTGTTTCTTCTCGGATAAAAAGGCATTGAGAGAACTAAATTCAGATATGGTTCATTCCCAAATTGGATGTAGAATTTTCTAGAAGACTGGAAAAGTTATTTTGAGGAGTAGATAGGTTGACCAAATTAGGTGCCTCTCACCCGTTTATTGTTCCCAAATCTTATTATTTCTTTAAGATGTATCTAAAGGATTCTGACATATTAAAATCACATTAGGAGCCCAAATTGGGCTGACTATAAGATTTGACTGTAACTTTCATGATTGCTCTTTAGACCAAAGTAGTTGGATACGTTTCAAGATATCATGGTTTAACGAAAAATCTTCAAGCCAAATCCCTTATGTGAGATAAAAATTAAAATACGACAGATCGCTTGGATTGTAACTAGGTCAAATTCAAGATCTTTGATTCGAAAGAGAATTGTCCTTACATTTTCCCATTCTGGAAGCCTCTGAACAGATCACTGCCTGTTGTCAGTAACGAGAGAACACTGCCCGGAGATAGGTACACTGAAAAGGCCGACGCCAATGACCTCACTTGTTGACGCGCCTTAAAAACAAAATAACGGTATGGGTAAAGTATTTCATTCATACCAACAGCGTATCCCCAATCGCCCATACAATTAGTAGACAATTAAAAACGCTCTCTTTTTTTTTTCTTTTAGAGAATAAAAAGTAGAGAAATAAGAATAAATAATAGTTAAGTTTGGTCGTTGTTAATGAAATAAGCAAAATGATTGTATGCAGGGCAAAGAAAAAAAAAATTTCAACTTTTCTTTTGACACCTTTGGATCCTTCAGGAGCTACATGAAGAAAAAAATAAAAAAATAAAATGTAATTGAGAAGTGGGCAGTAACTAATAATTAAAATGTAAAAAAAGTGGCAGGGCAGTGTAGAAAAATAAATAAGGCTCTAAGACAGTCTCCCTCAATTATAAATATGTCTAACAATAAAAAAAGAAATAGCATAATAAAATTCATAGAATAATGAAAATGAAACAGTAAACAATTCAAAAAATTCCCTTGTTATTCAAAAAAATTTGTTTATATGAGAAAGAATTACGTGTTTGGGGTGGTGTTTCGATTCGTTCGACTCAATTTTAATTTTCATTTTTACTGTCTTATTTGTGCCACAATAGATCCTTGGGGAGTCGCGGTGGCGTAGGCTGAAGAGCCATTTCCCCCGTTAGAATCTACTGTCTTATTTTCATTTTTCTATCAATTTGTTACGATACTTCTTTTTTTATTGTTATATTTGTAATTGTGGGTGAATAGCTCAAAACCTTTTTTATTTTTCTACTTTGTAATGCTACTCTTTGTTTAAACAATTTTAAATCTATACTTAATTAAAATTTTCCTTTTTTTTCCGTGTAGCCCCTGGAGAACTCCCAAAAGTCCAAAACGTCGAGAGAAAAAAAAAACTTTTTTAAAGTTGAAAAGTTTTTTTCTTTAGCCCCTGCCAACCATCATTTTGCTAATTTTATAAAAATAAATGTAGCGTAGAACAAATTTTTATTTCTTCATAAAAACACTTTTACATAAATTCGTGCTTTTGAATAAATAAGTTATAATAAATTAGTGTCAGATTTCAATTCTCTCAATTAAAATACTCCACACTAATAGGTAGATTAATAATGTAAAATTCATACAATATTGAACTGAACGAATCCAAACACCACCCAACTAGTTAAATCTCTCTGATATTAATGTTTTTTTTGAATAACAATGAAAATTTTTTTAATCCTTTCGACTCTTGGAAAAATCATGATCATAGTATATATATATTTGCTTACTTCATTTTTTATAAATTGTGCTTTACAAGAAAAAATTCAAATTTTTTTGTACAAACAGAAAATAACTAATGTTTCTTGAAATATAAATAACAGGTGAAACAATTTTAAAAAACACATGTAAATAATTATGAACTAAGTATAATGTTCTTTCAATAATACAAAATAAAACTATTGAAATAATGTTTACATTTTGCTTTGAGAGATCATAATCACTAATAAAGCTAAAATTTATTATTATACAATGTTTTCTATAATATTTTCATTTAAAAAATAATCAATCATTAAAAGCGATTAAGAAGGATAAAATAAAAAACAAACAAATTTTTAAATTTTAAAAAAGAAAACTTCCTCGGGTTAATTTCCCATGTTTAAATATTATACATACTTCGTTCCCTAACTAGAATGATATACAGAAAAAAAGTGTTCAGATTCTAGTAGAAAATGTGGTTCAGTTAGAGAACACTATTATAATACTTGGTTATGTTAAATTTAAAATAATAAATTGAAATTTCAAGCACACAAAAATATAAAATTAACTTTAAAAGAAGTTAAGTGAAATTAAACATTAAAAATTCAAACATATTCTCAACAGAAAATAATGGAAAAAAAATTGTATTATATTTTTTAAACTCTTTTTAATTCCTATATAAAAATTAATTTTCTAATCGTGGTAAAAGTAGCATTGATCGATGCAACAGATTGAAATGCCTTTTCAAAGCACCTTTCTGCTTACTTCTGTATGGGCAATGCGGACAGGTGAATTGTGGATCTTTGCCGCATTCATAACGCTGATGGAATGTTAGACTTTGCTTGTATTTATAGGTCTTTAAACATTTAATGCAAATGAATCCTTTCTCTGAACGGCCTACAAAAATTAATATGTTAAAGAAATTTCAACTTAAATAAGAATTTTTTTTCTTATACTTAAAACGAATTACCTTATTGTCACTTGAAGTCAAAAGTTATAAAATATATCAATTTAAAAGTTATAATAGTAATAATAATTATAATATGCTTATATGTACGAATAATATTTTATACATACATACATATATATATATTATATATTGAATTTTATATATATATATATATATATTGCATATAGATATACATAAAATTATATATTAATATTATATATATATTATATAATTAATATATAATATAATATAATTTTTATATATATAATAAAAAAAATAAATATATACCTATATATATTGAATAAAGTAATAAATTACTGAATAATATAAAAATGGAAACTAAGAATATTCCTAGGCATCTTCTGAATTATAATTTGGATGATGTCTTGTGATTTGCTTGTAATAAATGTAGTTTCTTATTTACATATATCTATTAAAAATAAGAATTTTTATTAGAAAAAGAAAGCATTTTTACTTTCTCTTTTTACTATTAATTTTAGAACATAAATATTTCTCTAATGCTGGCTAAGTAATCTTCACTAAGTTAGGTAAATAATTAGCCAATTAAGATTTTCTTCCAGAAACTGTGTCTAGTTAATTTACTTTTAATTGGTTGTTTACTTTTAATATAAATAGAGCATCAACATAGTCCTCCTTATTGAATTTTTATTTGCTTGTAAAATAAAACATTAGAAACGTTTCAATTTTTTTGTTTCCTTCGCTGGAAAACAGGTCTTTGACTTTAGAAAGATATTAATTTCATTAATTAAATAATTAATTTAAACACAAATCATAAAAATATGATAGTCTATTAGTCTTCAAATTAACATTATTCTTTATTTTGAATGGTTTATTAGGTAATTAATGAACGTGGAGAAAAGCTAAAGGTCTTATTTATTAGGAGCGTACCTTTTATTCAACTCAAATGTCTCTATGCATAATTTTATAATGCATTACAACAACAACAACAACAACAATTTATCTGCTGAGTATCTATTGTATACAATTAAAAAGATAAAATCATTGAAAGGCGATTTGAGAGTGACTGATAGTCTTTTTCTATTAAATACTAATTTCTGCTATTATATATAGTTCTGAAATTATTCGTAACTTTTTTTTCAATAATTATATTCAGTATAGTCATATTTATTTTTTATTTTGTAAATGTTTCAGAACAATATGTCCTTTCAGGCTGCCTTTTTGAGTAGCTCTGTATGAACAATGTGGACAAGGAAATTGTCTTTCTTTGCCACATTCATATTTCTGATGATTGTATAGTCCAGGCTTTGTTTTATAAATTTTACCACATCCAAAACATTTAAATGGAACTGAAAGAGAGAGAGAGAGAAAAAAATTAGGTTAATAATAATATTCAATAAACTTTTTTTCCTGTTTCTTTTTTTTTGTTAATACTTACAAATTGCTGAATTCTTTTATAATATTAAAACTTTGGTTACATTCGACAGCCAAGATAATTCTTGAATTGCAAAAATCCAGTACTTTAGAGTAAACACTGCTACTTATAATGTGATTTAACATTAAATTAAATCGATTTCTCATTGACTGAAATCTTAATCATACATTGATGAATTTATTACAAATTCCAAGTTTTATTAAAATTACTGTAAAGAATATTAATGAAATCTACATCTGCATTAGTTTTTTAAGATCATTTCATTATTTTGCTGTGAACAAAATTTTAATCTGGACATTTCAGTTAAAATAATGAGAGTCTGTCAAAATACCTCAACTGGAAATACCACCTTACTTTTTTTCACTTTTTTGCGATTTTCTCGAAAATGGCTCCAACGATTTTCTTAAAACTTAGTATATCAATTCCATATATTAAAAACGACAATTTTTATTTGCAACATCTGTCTGGGAAATTTAAGGCGGCGTTTGGGGCAGGAGTGGGCTCATATTTACTTATAAAGTGTTATTTCAGTTTAATATACAATTATATATCTTAATAATATAATTGTAATTAAATATTTTGCCAAAATTCTATAGTTGAAGAAATCGGTTGACGAAGTGGATTTCAACAGTTTTTTCAGTTTTCTCCGTATTTCTCCATAAAAACACCGACGGATTTCTTTAATTTGATATACTAACTATAAATAATGGTACCTATAAGATTCGCTTGAAACTTTTTTCCGAGAAAGTTCAATTAATTGGTTTTCAAATCGCCAGGCCTTAAAATTATAATAAGATCTTTATACGGCAAAGGCTAGAGAAGTTTTTAAAGAAAAAAAGAATTATTTGTTGCTGCGTTTCGGGTACCACTGGTGCCCTTCTTCAGCAGCTCAACAAAATTTATTAGAGAAAAGGTACATTATTGTAATGAAGAGAAAGAAATTGTACGTTGAGATAGAAATGCTCGACAAAATTTATTAGAGAAAAGGTATATTATTGTAGTGAAGAGAAAGAAATTATTGTACGTTGAGATAGAAATGAAGAGAGAGTATTTTAAAATGTAAACAACTGTTATCTTTTCTTATCCCTCCCACCTTTTAACAGTTTGTTTAAATTTTAAAAATACTCTCTCTTCATATCAATGAAGGTATGCAAGCATTTGCAAGATTTTTTTTTCGCTGGCCTATAAATTTTGATATCGATAAAATTTTAAATGTTACTAAGTTAACACCGCAATGATATTCAAAAAAACTTTTTTTTGTTTAATATCTGAAAAATCAAACAATTATGAGGAGTTGTTCTGTAAATTTTTTTCTAATGGCAGGAAAAAAATATTTTGATAACTTGATGATCCTTTTCGAAATGTGATTTTGCATTACATATTATTTCAAGTTAGTATAAGGCATTCATAATTTGTTTCAAAAAACCAAAATAATCCTTAAAAAAACATATTTATTTATATATTCTATTTTTAATTGTTGGTGGTAATTAATAAATTTGAACAGCTTGTATCTTATACCATCAGTAGTAGTAATAAAATTACTGTTTTTAAAATCATAATCATAAAACTATCAAGGCACAAAATTAATCCAGCAATAACTATTTTTTGTTTTGTTTTTTACTTAAAAACGCGGAGAAAAGAAACAAACTGATAGCTTTTTATAAAAAAAAAAAAATCTGACTTTTTATTTTTGGACAATTTTGTAGAGATAGTTGCTGATAAGATAATATCGATAAAATCTTGATATAAAATTAAAAAATTTATCTACATGAATACATACTAATTTCTATTCTATTCGCTGAAAGTTTCCTATCTTTCATCCAATATCAGTCTGTTATTACAATCATGTTGGATTTCGTAAATGTTTCAACATAATATGCCCTTTTAGCCTTCCTTTCTGTGTAGCCCTGTAAGGACAATGTGGACAAGGAAATTGTCTTTCTTTGCCACATTCATATTTCTGATGATTGTATAGTCCAGGCTTTGTTTTGTAAACTTTACCACATCCAGAACATTTTAATGGTACTGAAAAAATAATGGAAAACATTAAAATTAAGTCATAAATAATAAACTTATATACGAACAAAATATAATTATTTTTCTTCGTTAACACTTACAATTGAAGAATATTTTCACTGCATATTCTTACAAAACATTAACATAATATTACATCAATTATGGCAAATAAAAGTTTAGGATTCTCTCTTCGCATTGGTCAAAAAATCTATTACAAAATACGCAACCTCTTCATGAACTAAAACTATATTGAAAACATAAAAAATAAACAATAATATTTTTACTAGAGTTTTTTAAAAACCCTTATTCTTTCTTGTCACATAAAACTGAAATTATTCGGAAGGTCATTTAAATTGATTAAACAGTATATAAAAGGTCTCATACTTGAAAAGTTAAATAAATACGCTGGGTTACCAAGTTAATTCAAAATCATACTCCCCAGATTTATCTCATCACCATCATTGGGTACCACAGCGTTTACATAATTTTCTTCAACCAATGAAAATATCAAAAATTTTTTTCGGAATTTTCGTTATTCAGTGATCTTTGGCAATAATGTACACCATGAAAAATAGTGAATCAACATAAACATTTTTAAAAAATTGGTGTTATATTTTGTTAAAATAAAACAACAGACATTTCATTATGATACAACCCAGTCATTTTAATGATGAAAATACGATATAAGTTGTACTGGTTTCAGCAATTTACTAATTTCGTTACAAACAAAATAATTTAAATTTTGTTCAGAATTCTAATTTTAGGTCTACTAAAATTATAATCCTCAAAATTCTATTCTACTGTAAAAAGTAGAAGTTACAACAAACATATCCAGTAGAATTCTTTACAAAATTACTGTACCGGTAAAGATCTCTAGGTCTAGGTTAAATTGTTAAATATGTAATGCTCATTTTCTCTCAAAATAATCCATTCTTGCATAAATAGTTCATGAGATTACAAGTGATTTAACAGAGCTTATTAAGAAAAAATCTAGTAATTATTTAATTTTTCTTTTCTTTTTTTTTAGATTATACATACCTGAACAGATAATCTCTAATAATATATGCAGGATTTCCATGATCTGGAATTGTCAGCCTCAATCTTTACTCGGTTATAAAAAAATTAGTGTACAATACAGTTTTAATAGTTACTCACTTTTAATATATTTACTTATTAGTTCAGGATTATTCTGGACATGTTTCAAAATTATATGCCTTTTAAGACTTCCTTTTTGTGTGGCTTTGTATGGACAATGTGGGCAAGGAAATTGTCTTTCTTTACCACATTCATATTTTTGATGATGATAGAGTCCAAGTTTTGTTTTGTAAGTTTTACTACACCCAGGACATTTTATTGTAACTAGAAAAGAAAAAAAAAAATATTAAAACAAAAATATTAAAACAAAAATATTAAAACTATTTTTACAAAATATCTCAAATTACTATCTTGACCTCTTTTTAAACCAGTAAACAATTTTATATGGAAATGAAAGGTCAAATTGGTTAGTACTACCGTAATTGCGAATGGAAGGCACGAATGAAATTAAGGATTAGTAACAATCCCTGATGAAATTAAGGATTAGTAAGATTACTTCTAATTAATGTACTCTGTTGTAAAACAGCGTATAAAATACTTTACCTCATAACACATAAAGAAAGAAAACAAAAAAGGAGATATATACTACTTGTTGTAGTTACAAATTACAATAAATTAATAAAATAATACATAATCACCTTGAAATTTACAAGTTGGAGATTTGAATTTTAGAAATTCAAGTTCGATGAAGACTTTTTATGACCTGCTTTTGCTTGATAAAAAGCATTTCCATCTACAATAAACAATTAAGTGTTTGTTGTGGTGGTTGTTCCGCAGAGCTGGAAAGCATCAGAGACATTTTACGTGGTAGCCTGCTTCATTTTGTGGTCATCGACCGGTTTCGGGCGTTCGCCCATCTTCAGGATGGGTCAGAGTGTATAAACTGAATTTGCTCTGTGCAAGTCTGTGTTATCACACTGTCTGACAAACGCATCCTGAAGATGGGCGAACGCCCGAAACCGGTCGATGACCACAAAATGAAGCAGCTTACCACGGAAAATATCACTGATGAATTAAGTGTTTTTTTTTGTCTTGGTGATAAACTTCCTATTTATCTAGCAAGATTCTGTTTGATTTACGCACAAAAGCGAAGGTTTTTCTCATTCTTTAAAATTCTTTCACACAAACTTTCAAAATTCTACAAACGTAAAGTAACTATAAAATGACATCTTATTAATTTATTGCCACTTAAAATTAAAATTGGGGTGATACATTTTATTCCAGTTTTCATACCTCACATCATCATTTCAAATTAGATTGAAAAACTAGACAATTTTGACACAGTTCGTAACAATTTACATTGGAAAGTCTGTATGTTTTACAGCGACATGTGACCTTAAATGTCCTCTCTGCCGACCTTTATATGGACAATACGGACAATGGAATTGAGGTTCTTTACCACATTCATGTTTTCTATGCTGGTATAAGCCAGATTTATACTTGTACTTTTTCAAACAGTCTGGACACTGATGAAATTCATCTTGAATACCTATAATAGAAAAAGAAAATATCCCCAGTGTTAGTTATTTAAAGAGTCAAACTTATTAACAACTAGAACTAAAACGTTACATTAGATATATATGTATTTTATTTAGTTAAGCAAGAACGATAATTTGTAGGTGATAAAGAATAAAATCACAAACCTTACAAATCTCAACCCGATGATCCATTAGCATGAAGAACCAAGAATCAACATTAGCAATAATACTTTACCTTCAAAACAATTAAGAAACGAAAAGTACATTATTTTCCACCCAAGAAAAAACTCCTAAATAGATATACAATCCACTATCTAGGATTATAAAATTAAACAACCTTGGAACCTTGTAATAACCTCTATTCATCAACTTGTAGATATGGTTTTCTTGTTCACAGTATCTCTCAAAATAATCATTTGTTATAATAACGAAGTACTTGATGTTAGTGTCCATGTAGCATTAGTACTTATTTTAATAATTGTTATTTCCTTCCAAACAGTATTGTATAATGTTTACTGAAATGGATTCGAGCAACATCTATTATACAATTTTAACGGACTATTATTTGTTCTTATTAAGATGAGGTAAGGGAAGATAATTAATATACCAATCAATATAGAATATGAAATATCAGTCTTTATGAAATATAATACTAATATATTTATTCTGTATTTAATAGAAATACAAAAATAAAAGGAATTGTGTACTTTCTAAATGTGAAAAATACTTTTCCTTGTTAACCTATAAAAAATATTTCATTCTTGCTAGCCGTTACAAATTAAAAAAGATAATAAATTAAAAAAATCTTACATAATTATTGTGTTACAATTTAACACAATAAAGTAAGTACAATATATTGTGTGATACAATCAACAGACTGCATGCCCATTATAAAACAAATTCTCTAAAGTTCATTGTGTTCAACTAGTAGTTTTAAGTTAATTTTACTATGTTGAAGTAGTATGTGACGTTTAAGGTTGCTATTAGTTTTGGCCCTATAGTTACAACTGGGACAGCACAGGTGTGGCTCTCGATTGCAACCATATCGGAGATGCGCCGACAAACTCTTTGAATCACGATATATTTTGCCACATAACTGACACTTCGGAGTATTAGGCTTTCCACCTAGAACAAACATATATAAGTGTAAATATTAATGTTTTGTACTCTAAAATAAAACAATAAGTTTCACGATTTGAAAACCATTTAATTAAATTTCAGTTTAATTGTTGATGTTAGTTTCATGGTAAATTTCTCCCATTTTGTTTTCAGAATATGTTTAGGAGAGAGGGTATTTGATAAATAGAATGAATTCGACAGTAAGGGTTGTATGTAGATGTTGTTCAAATCAAATTTTCTTTCCATCTAAGCTCACGTGTTTTATATTTGCGAATCTTCAGAACAAAAATTTTAGGAAAACTAGGATTTTATCAAGAGTTAATGCTTCTCCTTAGCAACAAATTTTAACGACTCGAATAAAATGCCTGACCATCCATACTATCAAACATTCTACAATATTTTTTAAATAAATTTTCTCAATCTTGAATTTTTTACGATACCTTTAGTTGCTATAGAGTTAATAGCAATAGTTTTGAAGGAGTACATAAACATGAAAGATTTTCACTATACATTCACTTATATAAATACTAATAACACACTACAGCACATACTACAGCTCAAACCGGGCCATATTCTGGCTTCCGTGAGTAACTTTAGCCGATCGTCTTTATTGAGGGAACTAATCCACCCCCTTTAAACTTCCCATTTGCTTCTCTACCTACTATCCCCCAACCTTTCCCTATTCATCAAGACTTTCAAGCTACCAAAATTTCTTCTTTCTTTTGGATGAGAGTCTATAATTTTTTTTTTTGGCATTCTGTCACCTAGTTTGCTTGCTGACACCGAAGCCTATAAAAGTAAACGTATTTAAAATAGGTACCTCAATTCTCTATTGTGATTCTTTTTCCAAGTACTGTTCTTAGAGCTGGTTTTATAGGTTTTTCGTAGTATCTTTTTCGGTGACATCTAAATTTTGTTCGTCGACCTTACTAAAAGCTGGAATTAGGATTTTCCATAAGAACCCGCCGCATTACGGTTTTATGCAGCGTCACATTACTATCCCTAAAAATCACTAGAGATTTGAAAAGTTTCTGTAGTCCATAATAACATTAGCTTGCTGTTAGCACCTTTTTTCAGTTTCTGCAGAAATTTAATTTTTCACATTTATAAGAGCGCTTAAGCATAAGAAATCCGCACTTCAGAATCTATAGTATGAATAGTAAGTACAGTGGTAACTTTAGATTTGTTCTGGGTCCGTTAATCAAAGATTTCATTTTTTGGAAAAACTTTTGAGTTTCCGAGTTGAGACCGCGTCAGTGGTTTGCTAAAAACTGACGTTTTGCCATGTTGCAATGAGCCTCTTCAGGGTACATTACACCTTAAGAGGCTTATTGCAACAAGGGCGAAACGTCGGTTTTTAGCAAACCAGTTTCGGGTCTCAACCCGGAAACTCAAGTGTTTTGTATGAAAATGTCCGCGGAAACCCAAAAGATGATTTCACTTTTTTTCATTAATTATTAGGCTCATATTTTTTGCGTTTCATTTTTTCATTTCCAAGATTTTCAGCAATCCAAAAACCCTCCATGCTTTCTCTAATTAACTTTCTGACCTACTAATTGGGTGAACATTATCACACGGCTAAAAGATGGGCGCTTTTATTGAAAATGAGACATTCTATTAGTACTTTCGAGCCTCGATTACCATTTCGATAATTAAATAATAGACATGCTAACCATCTTCTGTCTTCAGCGGTTTCGATAGGTGGGGTACAATCAAATACGCACATACAAACCTTTTTTTTTTGGTTCATTGAAACAGAACATTTTCTCCGTTCAAAACTGAATTTGCAAATGTTCTTCTTAACTGCAAGTAAGAGTAACAATTAAGAGACTCACAAAATAACAATATTGTATTATATTAATTTTATTTCAAAAACTCTACATTGCAACAAAGCTTGAAAATAAGAAAATATTACGTTATAAATAAATAAATAAATAAGCAAAATAAAAATAAAATATTGCAATAATAAATTAGCTGCAAAAATGAGATTAATTATGCATATTAGCTAATATTGAATGAGCCATTTTTTTCAACATGTTTTACCATCATTATTTTTAAATATGCAATTCTAAAAATGAAGCATATAAACATTTTCTTTTTATAGTTCTTTAATAATTGAACCAATCAATGAGGGCAATGAGTTATCATCCATTGCATCTTTATTATGTCTCTTGGTAAGATGTGCCTTTAAATTGCCTTTCTGCCTGGCTCTGTAGGAACAATACGAACACGCGAATTGTGGTTCCACATTACATTCATATTTTTGATGAATATAAAGACCGCTTTGGTATTTATAAGTTTTTGAACATCTTTCACAAACATAGGGTCGTTCCTCTCCTGTTTCTTTTCCTAAAAAAAAAAAAGTAATAATAATAAGAAGAAGAATAAGAAGCAAAATCAGCAACCATAATTTATATCTAAATAAATGTATTATTTCAAAAAGCTAGAGTTTGCAAATATCCTTTTAAATAGAAACCATAAGTATTTATTATATTTCTCTTTGAAAGAAAATTGCTTCCATTCAATTTTGAGCCATGTACTCGCAGGATTTTACAAACTATTAAAGCGTACAGATTTTATATATGTGCATAATATTAAAAATATAAAAAAATAATAACTAAAATAAGAGAAAAAAATTTTTATAGGTAAAAATTAAACTTTATTTTCTAATGAATTAAAAACAAAAACAAAAAAACAATCACATTGTCATTAAAAAAAAAAAAATCATACATTAAAAAAAATTTAATCCAAATGTTCTAGTTATAAAAACATGATAGTTACCTCTACTTTGTGAATAAATATAGTTGCATTAAAAAGTTTTTTTTATTAATGTTGGGTAATTTTATATAAAGAAAAGTATATATATATATCTATCTATCTATATGCTATAAAGTATTTTAATAATCATTGATACATTCTCAAAAAATATATTTTTATTTATAATTTATTAATAAATATTTTATTGTTTTATTACACATATATGGAAGGTTCCTTTGTTCAAATTTCAATCACAATCATTCCTAAAATGAATACAAGAAATTTAATTTGTATACAAGAAATGTAATTATGAGATATTTTAAAAATTAACTAGCTATTTCATCATATGTTTTAAATACTTTTTTTCTGAGCGTTGTAAATACTTAAATGCCATTCTCAGTATTCTAGTAAAATCCAATGCTAAAGGGTTCAATGCTTATTTTTTAATTACAGCATCAAATAATTAACATGCATTGAAGCTGAATTTATTGAAAGATATAACATTTGGTTTGGAAGGAGGATATATATCACTGTAATATAATAACCAGATTAAATTCTTTAGCATTTTAACTGTTCATTTCACTTTTGGTGGTTCTCTAAAATTATTGTTAAGAACAAATATTCTAAACCTCTTAGTCATTCCAAGTTATAATAATGCAAAGAACATCAAAATGTTGGCAGACAAGGCAGCATTTGTAAATAAATTGTTTACAGACTTGTGTAAGAATTCTCGAGCTCACCTCTTTTTTATTCCTGCTGGTTATACGGTTGAGGCTATACTATCATGTCTATTTACTAATTTATAAAAATTATAATTTTCTGAACAAATAAATGTAAAATTTGGAATCTGAATGTTTGGTAAACACAAGTAAAAAAAAAAAAAAAACAATAAAGTTATAACCAGATAGGGAAAAGTGTTTTGCCAATTGGCCAAACAGCTTCCTGTTCGATGTCCCATTTTAAACTTGTCGAACTGTAGAGCGACATTATTCACCTTTTCATTTAATAAATTACATCCATTTATTCTTAAATCTATATTATTTCGAAACAATCAAATAAAAAAAACATCAACTAGATGTTCTATGATGGAGATAAATATGAATTTTAAGAGATGGGAAATGTTTCGTTTTATGAGGACAATGTGGACATTTGTATAACTTACGTTCTACACATTCATTGTTCTTGTGATAATCATAGGTGATCCGGTCATGGAAGGAAACTTGACAGCAACGGCAAACAAAATATGAACCTGTATATAAGGATCAAATGGTCAGTAAAAATGTTGTCTTTAAATTTCTATATATATTATAATTAAATAAAAACTGATGGTTTTTAGAACCAAATTTGATAAATTCAGATAATGGAAAACTAATAATATTCAATTCATCCACACTTACATTTAAACCAAACAAAGTGGAGAAGGAATAGGAATTTTTAATTATTTGAAAAGAAAGAAAGCTTCCTTTACAGAAAACAATAAACACAACTATTTCGCAAAAATATAACAGATAAAAACGGTCAAAATATTTTACTCATAATAATCAGAAATAGAGATTTGTATAATAATTGTAACTAATAATAAGTTATTTGTATCTTACATTCTATTGGAAGGGTTGTGTTAACCATTAACTTTAAAGAAAAATCAATATATATTTTCCAGAAAATAAATATATTACAAAAAATAAACTCAAATGTATTTGACATTTGTTGGCCTTAATGAATCTCTAAAAGTGATGAATAATCAATTAGGTCTTAATTGATATAATAATATCTTTTTAATTTTACTTTGAAAGAGCAGAAGTTACAAAAAAGTTACATAAAGCGGTTCTATTGCAGTGACAAATTTGCTGAATGATTTATGATCAGACATTTCCGGTTTGTTAATATTTTTACCAACAAGCCATCACAACATTTCAGTGAAGTGCAATCTGAAAGAATTTCTTTCATTAGAATTAACCACTGTTTACGGTCTTTAACAAATATTGTTTTATAATTAACATAAATATAAAACAAATAATAAATACAAATATAAATAATATTATTTTCATAATAAATGAAAAAACACAAACGAAAATGATAGCTCGGAAAAAAAATCCATAAAAAGCCTTAAAATTTAACCATCTATTTTCTTAAATTTTTTATTAGCTGAAGAACGCTAGAGACAAGAAGTAAGTTTCAATAACAAATTTCCCGTTGGTGTCTTTCGAAGATATCGTCGAAAACTGTTCAGTATGTCTCATTTTCGGTCAGCCAATTTTCTTCAAACTCGGAATTTTGGCAACACATTTAATTCTAATTAAATTATGTAGACGATAAAATGTTTAACAAATTAAAGTTGTAGTTTAAAGGAAATATAACCCCACACTTCCCAAAACCCCCTTATAATTGAATTTTCCTAGGAAAATGTTACAAATAAAAGTCACAACCTACATGTGTTAAGTTATATACAATCGCAAAAATTCATGCAGTAAAGTGATATTTCCGGTTCAGAAAATTTGGCAGACAATTCTTTCCGGATCCCCATGGTGATACCCAAACTAAATCTCATGTTTGAACTTTCGGGGATTTTTTGCTTTTGAGTTGTGCTGTTCTAAAACATTATTTCAAATAAAAAATTAGATTTCAAAAAGTAAATTTCCGATGAAAATTTAATATCGAAAATTTGCCACTTTCATAATACTTCCTCTTACAGCAATAAGAGATAGTAATTTTTGCAATGATCAGTAAAAAAAAAATTCAGCTAATCCATTTATTTTCAATTGTACTTACTATTAAATTATGCCTTTCAGTGGAGCGAAATGTCTAGAAAAATAGTGTCTTTTAAGTGATCCTTTGTGTTTAGCTTTAAAAGGACAATGTTCACATCTAAACTGTGGTTCTTTTCCGCATTCAAACTTACGGTGACTATAGAGAGTAGCTGCATGTCTGTAACTTTTATGACAGCTTTCACATCGGAATTTCCTTTCTATACCTAAAAAGATAATTTGATCGAATTATATTTAATAAATTCTAGTTAATTACTTCTAATAAACTTAAAATTACCTTTCCCCCTTAAGAAAAGACTAATCACTTCTGGGATCTTGGTGCCTCTATAGCTGCCCAGCCTCCGAACAACATTTTTAATGCTTATACCCCTAATAATCATACAAAACTCCCAGGACATCTCAGATATGATTTACATACTCAGATGTAAACTCTAGCTGACTTACATATTTCATATTTTATAAACGATTACATTTTATGTACGAACACTGGCATCTAACAGAACCACAATAGATCTAGATGGAAGCAGATTTGGCATTATAGCGAATCCTTTTACACATCTAAAAATCAAACAGACATTCATATTTCTGGGCCAACGCATACTTAACTGCAATCTAAAAACCTTAATTGCAATATTTTAAACTTTTATTCTATATGTAAAGTTACTTTATTGAAGAACAACAAAAATTGTGAATAACGTTTATTTATTTTTATAATTTATTTCTTTAAACATTTTTTTCTTTTATTTTCATAATTTGTTCCTAATTTTAATTAATATTAGTTCCGAAATTCGCTTCCCTTTAAATATAAAAAAACATAATTGGCAACCTTTAATTGGCATCACTTTCCTTTTAAATATAATTATGAATTGACACATTCAAATATTTTTAGTGATTGTAATGTGTTCCTAAGTTTTTTCTTTAATATTTGTCAATTTTATTTCCCTATTGATTTGTTTATGTTCTAGTTAGAAGATCATAAATTTAGTAAAGTTAATAATTAATTCTTTGCCTTTAATCATGATTTATTGTTTCATTTAATTCATTTTCAGCCGCAATTAAAAAGTTTTTTTTTTAAATTTTATAGGGCTGTGAGTGTGGAATGATTAAACATTTCATATTCCCCTATTGTAACTTGGAATTAAAAAAAAAACTTCGATTTGATAAATGTATGTAAATGTTCTGTTCCCTTAACTCATTTATTATGAAATATTTGGGTGTGAGGTAAATGTCATTCTTATATTGTTTTCCTTGCATGGTTTTTTTTACTTTCTCTCACTCCTAGTTAGAGGAAGCATTTTATTTTGAGAAGAAAATTGTGAAATCCCTTAACTGAAATCAGACATATTAGATTCTATAGAATATTTCGGGAGTTTCTTACTGCATACTCTTACTCAAATTTTACTAAAATAAGCCTAAGTACTTACAAAGTGCAGTACTGTTTAATTAAGTTGATGATTAAATTAAGTATATTTTAAGTGCTGATTATTTGTGAACTTCGATCTCATGACCAAGATAGGTCATGATCTTTTAGTTATAGTTGGAGTAATCATGAATTTTATGATTAACTAGCATAACTTTTGTAAATAATTCACAAAAAGTTTTTAATAAATGGTTAACAATAAAAAAAAAAACTACACAAAATTATTTTAAAAATTGTCGTTTTTAGTTTCTGGTTGTTTGAGTGAACGGAAATTGTTTCAATCAATACCATAAAAGAGGCAACATATGTAAACTATTCCATTTCAAAGCCTCAGGTGCATTCTGGAGATATGATGTGTAAGATTGCCTTTTTGCCTAGACTTATATGGACACCGAGGGCAGGTGTATTGAGGATCCTTGCCGCATTCAAGTTTTTTGTGGGTATAAAGACTTGACGAATGACGATACACTCGATTGCATATCTCACATCGATAAGCACCAGTACCTGTTGAGAGAGAAAGAAAAAACTGCTAACTACAACAGTGAAGATGAAAATAAAAACTACAATGCATTTTTTTCTAATGATTTATTCATATATATATATATATATAAGAATTTTTCTATACTACATTTTTTATGGTACCTTAAATTTTATTATCATGATAATTATTTTTTAACTGTAATTTAGGAAGAGCCCTGTAAGCCGAGGTATAACCCAAAAAGAAAACGGAAACCAACTTTTGTTGTGGTTGGGCCGCAGAGCTGGAAAGTAACACAGATATTTTCCGTGCTAGGCTGCTTCAAGGGCGAAACCTATATGTACTGATGATGGGCGATCGCCCGAAACCGGTCGATAACCACAAAATGAAGCAGGCTATCGCGGTCTCTGATAAAACCAACTTTTGCTTGAAAACGGATTTGTAAAAAAAAAAAAAAAAAAAAAAAAAAAATTCTAAAAATTAGAGTTTTCAGATAGTTTTTTCAGAGAAACAATATACATAGGTGCTGGCTTAAAATACTCAACGCTGAAAATTTAAAGTTTTTATTCAAATCAGGATATGTTGTAATGTTGAATATATTTTGAAGAACGAAATAAATCTAGCTAATGAAGTTTAGAATCGCAGCTTATAAATAAATATTTTGTATACGATCACTAAAAAGTAATATTAAATTTACCACATTTATCTTCATTTTGATGTGTCTGTAAGGATGTTGCATATTTATACCTCTTTCCACAAGAGTCACAAATGAAAGGTTTTTCTGAAACAAATACAGCAGAATAATGTTTTATATGTTGCTTGTTCTGAATAAGTTTCCATTGAGTTGAGTAAGTATACCGTCACATATCACTAAGTTTGTGAGTTACAAGAGGCATTTAGAAATCTCGCTCTACATATTATGTATATTTTTTCTTAAGCTGCAAAATTCCTTTTCGTCGATAAGACGAATTCATTCAAATGTTGAATTTTAAATACAATTGGAAGCTAATCCAAAGAATCTTGCAAAATAAATATATATAATTTTATGGATTTACTAACAATTTCCATGATCCCAAATAATAGGTTTTAGTACTAGACAATGGCAAGTTTGTGATCAGATGTTTTGCCAGAACAATATCAGTCTTTTTGAAGTAGCTCCTTACAATCTCAATTAAATTAAATAAAAAAATGTGAATCTATATCTTGCTAAGGACTTGCTCGGGGGTTTAGGAAGTCAAATGAGGCTTGAGACATATAGGGACTATGAACCTTCTCACGAAATAGAAATTCAGGTAGTGCTCGCTCTAGGGGCAAGTGAGGAAAATATTGATGGGTTAAATATTCAATTAATAGGTAATTTCACATATCGATTTTTTCTTTCGCTAAAAAATTTACAGTGCGCACCGTATTTATATTATGTTTAAAGCTAAAAATATTTACACTATTATTAATAAACTAACGCAGAATTTGTAAAGGAAGATGCTTGAACTTGTTAAAACATGCATCTACTTCTCTGAACAAAATAGCATTAGCACGCCAGCAGAGCGCTGCTTCAGCTTGTGTTTGCACAATGTCTACAACTTGTGTCTGTTGTAGACTTGCTTAAAATGTATATAAATATATATATATATATATATTTTCTAAAGCGCGGCTATTTGTCTTTTAGTCCGAGGCGAGGTAACCGCTAAAGCAGGCGCAGATTCCGGTCTCCAGAAGTCCTATTGGACCCCTTTATCTCTAGCCACTTCATTCTCCAATTTTAAAACTGATTATTGAAAAGTAAGCGTAATTATGAAGAAACTTTAATTTTTAAAAAATATTACATAGACAAAAGCAATATTTACCTTAGGCAGTCTTCACTTACATCATAAAATATCTTTATAAATAAAAGTAAATTTTATTTATATTGATACTCTTTAATATTAAAGTTAAATATATGCTTGTTTGCAATATGGTACTTCAATGAAGCTCTAATGCGGGCCCGATAATTACAATGTGGACATTGAAATTGGGGCTCTTTGCCACATTCATGTTTCTTATGGGAATACAAGCTTGCAGAATGACGGTAGGCTTTTTTGCAAACTTCACATACAAATGCTTTATCAAGACCTGCAGGAAGAAAAACAAATACATGTAGTTTATATAGAAGACAGCATGCCCAAACTAGATTTATTAAAGATGGTAAATTATTTTGTCACATAACTAACAACAATTACACTATCTCAAGTATTTACTTTGAGAAGCTATAAATGAGAGCTATTACACCTGCTACGGCCATTCGAACTGCCAAGCCCCTTATTCCAAATATAAATATCGCCCATCTCCATTGCACTATCTGTTCACCGACCTCTTGGTGGTCAATGTCAACCATCTCACACAGATCATATAATGTGGCAATTTTCTGAACCCACTCTATAATCATTAGATACATAGAATACCTGAACGATTGAGTAAATATCTCAAATCATAACCATCAAATTACCTTGGTCTCCCAAATATTTCTTTCAGATACTAGGTAACATGTAAGCAATTAAAAATTAATAAAAAATTTCTCTTTATATTTTGGGAAAAAATACATCTATATACTAAAAAGAAGTCATTTATAAAAGTAGAGAGTACTTTAACATTTATAAAAAATATTTGGTAGCCATGCATTAAAACAAAATAAAAATTCTTATGAAATGCAATATTTACACAAAGTTGGTGGTTTTAAAATTGAAAAACTACAGAAACAAAAAAGAAAGAAAATTCTAAAAACATTGCTAAAAACTAATTCACAAAATTATTTTTAAAATTAGCGTATTTTTTTGTTAATTTAAGTGAAACAAAAACTGGTTAGCCGTTTCACAGTTATGTTTCTTAATCAGCTTCACAGATTCTTTTTTTGCCGTGATGATACGAAGAATTTGGATAAAACGGTCGCCTGAATAGGTGACATACAAAAGACAAATTATATTATGCTTCTAATTTCAATTCATAGGTTCATATGTATCCTAGATATATGATGCATTAGATTCCCTTTCTGTCTAGACTTATATGGACAAAGTGGACAGTTATATTGAGGCTCTATGCCACACTCATGTTTTTTATGAGTATAAAGACTTGCTGAATGACGATAAACTCTGTTGCATGTATCACATTTATATGAACCAGAACCTGTGGGCAGAGAAATCAAAATAGAAAAAATAATCATGCAATATTGATTATTTTTATGTTTCTACTTCAATCAAGACACAACAACAAAATTATAATACTACTGTAATGATATCTACGGGGTACCCCTTTGTAAGATTGAACATTAGTTTTAATTATATAAAAGAATAAGTGATCTCAATTTTATTAAATACTAGTAATAAAGAAATGAAATCAACCCTTAATTTCTGATTATTTCTAAAAAAAGTAACAAAGCTCAGAAGCTACGGTTCAATGCTTGGTTTAAGAATAAGTAATGAATTTATTATGTTCCACAAATAATAATTTTTCAATGGTAACATAAAAATAAATGACAGCATCAAGGACGCTTTTATAATTTTATTAGAATGGCACGTTAAATTGCCCTCAAATAAATTGAATAGATCATTATAATGCAGCTAAATAAATAGATAACTTTTATTTGAAAAGGAAATAAAATTTACCGCATTTGTCTTCAACTTGATGTGCTTGTAAAGATGCCGGATATTTGTATCTCTTCCCACAAGAGGCGCAAATGTAACGTTTCTCTGAAACAAAATTGCAAATTAAGGTTGCCTGTTTTGCACTAAATATTTCAGCCATTCATTCGATCTCTCCCACTCTAATCATTATGGTTTATAGAGGGAATAGGAACTCTTTTTAATTTCATTCGTAATTGTTCATTAATCATAAGATTTGTAAATGTAAGCCAAAATTATCTCAATATTTTTATTTACATACTTTCATTAAAGTTTCACAAATTACAATAAATATTTTAATGTTATCACAAAGCATGAAAGATAAAGCTCGATGTAAGCTTTTATAATTTCTAATATATGTGGCAAGCTGCATTGGTGGATAAATCTAGGTTTTATCTGTTATAAGTGCTTCTTTTGTTTGATTCTGACTTTTTTCAAATTGTCCTCCATTATCAGTGTCTAATTCAAGTAAATGTATAGGGGATGAAATCTCCATTTTCAAAATTTCTATTTTTATTATATGGTATGACAATCTATGCCAGAATTTTGAAAGTGGGAGTCAAACACTACAAGAACTTTATGAACTAGACTCAGAGATGGAGGAAAATCTGAAACGGAAGAATTAAACAAAAGAAGCTTGTGATGAAGAATAAAATCTTTAAGATATTACAATTTTATTTAAAAAATGTATGAAAATTGCTTTCAAATGAAATAAAAAGAAGAAATAAGCATAGTTACAATATGAAAAACATTTGAGACCCCATCAGTGGTTTGCTAGAAACCGATGTTTCGCCCATATTGCAATTAGTTTTATCGGGGTAGTAACACCTTGAAAGCTAATGGAGTAAACCATTGCCAAAACTTGCTCCATTAGCTTTCCAGGTGTAACGACCCTAAGAAAACTATTTGCAATATGGGCAAAACGTCGTTTCTAGCAAACCCCTGGCGTGGTCTCAACCGGAAACTCAAGTGTTTTTCATGAAAAAGCCGCGGAAGCTAAAAGATCATAGTTGTTGTCAGGAAAGCCGTTTAGGCGGATGTGAAGCCTGAGTGGTGATATGGCGCTTACCCATGATGACTAGCGAGCCTAGTTCGCGGTTTAATCGGGCGGAACACCTGCAGTGGTGACATACTCTTAAAACTTGATCAGAAACTTCAATAAATTAAAAAAATAATTAAATACCGGGGGGGGCAGGTTGAAGATTTGTAATGCTTTAAAATAAAGATCTTAACAGATTTGTTGCATTATATTTTAATAGATTTCTATGAAAATTGGATTGAGGAATGAAAGGAAAGAATGTGGTATGGATCACAAATACAACAGTCATTTAGAAGCAAACTTCACTTTAAATAAAAAATTAATATAAAAAAAGATACGATGGATTCTAAAAAAAATTTCACTCAATATTTATATAAAAATACTTTATTTTTAATGGATATTTAATGCTGCAGCGATACTTTCAACTACAACAGTATCGATCAACAGCACTCATTCGCGCAAATAATTTAAATATGATACGTATATTAAATATATTTAAAATGCATAGTATGTTTTTTTGTATTTGACGTTTTACTTGTCATCTACGTTTAGATTTATATGCACAACAAGAGCAGTGAAATTGCAATTCCTGTCCATATTCATACATCAAATTTCTAAGTAGAGTACTCGATATACATGGGATTTATCACATTTTTTAAATCAGTTGCTTTCTCTTCGTTTATTATATTGGTATGCAAGAATCACAGAACCTATAAGCAATATGAAATATTATGATTAGTAGACATAAAACATATGGGATCTATAAATAAACATCAATTACCATTATTGATATCGCAGATACCTCCCTAGATTTTGATCAAAAGATAATCCTATTTCTAAAAAATCCCTGAACAAGCTATAATAATGTAAATTGGTTTATTTCTATAAAAACAGCAAAAACTTATATATAGAACATTAAATCTTACATTTACCGTATAATTCCATACTAATTTTACTTTCTCTTACTGCGGAAGTATTGCGACTGTGTGAAATATCCGAATTAAGTTCAAATTTGATATTGTGTTTTGGTATAATGAGAGGATCTGACATCAATTGCTATTAATTTTAAAGTAACATTAAAACAAATATGTAAACAAATTCTGAGTGTGAATAATAATTGCCAAATGAAATTTGAGAATGAAGTAGAGCAAACGTGAAGAAATTATTTTACTACTTTTTTTTTTAATATAAAGTTTGGTTTTATATACGTTTCATTCAAATAATTATAATATTCAAGCAAGTTTCTATAGCTTACTGGCAAATACATTTTACTGTTTCGTAGTCTTAGTGATTCCCATTGGAGGAAATGAACTGCCATATTTTCAGAGATCTTGGCATCCCTGTGTACATACCAGCCTAATAACTCGAACCCCATTTATTATGACATCACCAGCACTCATAGAAAAAAAATATAAAATTACTTCATTTACCTTGATGATGCTGATAAATGTGCTCTCCATACTTAATGAATCCAAGAGGTAGATGCCAATCCTACATACGATATAAATCTTCCAAAAAAATTAGTAAATAAATAAAACAATACTATAGACAGTTAATTGATAAATATCTCCATTATTCTAATTTTCAAAAAAATTAATACAGCACAAATCGCCAAGCAATTCCCTTGAGCTATTCGAAAGCAATCTATTAAATTCATCACAATTAGAATATGTATTAGCCTTATTTTAAAATGGAAGAATAATGCTTTTTGAATAAATTAAAAAAAATAGAAAAAAAAGCCATTATTGTATCCATCATTAGATAATATTATTGTAACTTAGTCACGATGTGAACAGTTAAACTCATCTGTGCTACTGCGTAAGATTCTTGTTAATTTGACTAAATATTAAATAAAATACACATTCAACATTTTAATATATTGTGCACTGGCCAAAACTGATATTATTGAAAATTAAAAAAATAAAGATCAATAAAAACTAAAACAGGAATGCATTTTATTAATAATTAATATCAACAATAAAACAATTATTACAGATCAAGATTGCCTTGATTTAACAAGATCTAAAGCTGTAGCTCCATAATGTTTTGTAATTACATGTTTCTTAAGCGAGCCTTTATGTTTCGTTCTATGCGGGCAATATGGGCAATGAAATTGTGGTTCTTTGCCACATTCGAATCTCTGATGGTAGACTAGATTCCTCTTGTAGATATATTCACGGCCACACCGTGTACAAACAAACTTATTCACCAATGTTTCCCAATATCGCCTGTCCAGACCTGCAACTATTAACATGCTGATGTCAGTAAAATTTGTTTTACTTAAACAATATATTTTGAAAAAATTTCAATGTTCGTATTTTTTGGAGGAGGTAATGTGTTTGTTATGCTGGTTATTTTGTATGGACTTAATATCAACTACATTAATTCGAGCATTGCAATGATTAAATTCAATTATATATTTTACTTATATGAAGTTATCTATTCCATTTAAGTAGAATCCCAAGTTCGAAAATTTTTCCATAGCTCTAGCGATTCAGCAGGACTCAAAATGCCTTTAGCCGGGTATATCACCAAAGTTCTATCAAAGCTCATTTACTGATCAACATTTCATGATGAATCTCAGCCGAAAAGAAAAATTAATTTTACAACATGAATAATTTTTGAACAGTATCGATCAATAAAAAAAACTATTTATTCATGACAAAATTTTAATATTTAAGTCTTTTTCAAGTAATCCACCAAGAGTAGAAATTGCGAATTAACTCAGAAATAAAACTAATTTTGAGTAATTTTGAAAACTGCAATAATCTCTAACAAACACAATACCATAAAATGCAATGCAGATAAAAATAAAAAGAAGGAAGAAACAGAGGAAATGGTGAGGATTATAAAAGTAGAACATGCTGCTCTATATATTTCATTAAATAAATTTACAGAGTTTAATCTGATTTTTGATACATCCTCTTTAAATGGCTTCTCTTTGCAAGTTTCCAGTCTTGAGACTGGTTGTAACCTGCAATAAAAAATAATTGTTAATATGGCTAGACAAAGATAAAAAGATTAAATTTTATACAATAATATGCGAATGAACATATTCATATTATGAATAGTGTTTCCAATATAATATTGTTAACATATTTATATGCATTTTTTTCTTGTTATCTACTTGATGAAGGTATCATAGCATAATAGTTATTTCTCACGAAATGATGTTTATACTGCCAAAATAATAATAGGTTTATTAGAGTCTGTCCCACAACCATAAACGTAAGTTTTTATTATTATTTCTATCAATTTCCATCGATAATGTTTCTCCGAATATTAGGTTTTTTATTATTCGTTGCGGATTGTACACATATGTGAGAAAAGTTCAGGCCTAAAAGTTAAAAAAAAAAGTGTGTATTTTTTAAGTATAATTTTTTTTATTTTAATTTTCTATTCCATATTATTGCAAAGCACAAAGGGTTCATATTATTTGAATCAATATTGTTAATAATCTTATAATCAGAATAATAGCAAAATGAATCACAAAAAGTATGTCTAAATCTTGTCAAGTAAACATTACTTTTACTAATGAGATACTAGGGTTCAATGAAAGACAAGTGAGAATGGTTTCAATAAAAACCTCTATATTTTCGTATACATTCTTTTTTTTTTAATGTAATCAAATTACTTTGGAATACATCTTAAAATTTTTAGATTCTTTTTGTTTTGTATTTTGAAATGGGATTCTAGTAAATTAATTTTTAAAAATAACTTGCCTCATCTGTATGCAAATTTCTAAGATGGCGACTAAGTGAAGATTTCACAGCAAATGTTTTCAAACAAACACCACAAGAAAATTGCGGAGAAACACCACATTCATATCTCAGATGGGCATTAAGTCCATTCTTATATTTGTATGTCCTTCTGCAATGCTGACATATGTAAGGTCGGATTTCTTGTCCTGAAAAATTTTTATCGATTATTCAATTAGTATGAATTTTCTTAATAGTAAATTTACTGCGAATTATAAAAAAAATGTGAAGCACAACCAATATAATATTAAGTATTAAAATTTATAAAGATGCTTCAAACAGCTTTCAAACCCTATCACCACTAATATCAAAATTGATTTCTGAAATTTTTAAATGTATCCTTAATTCGCTAAGAATGTATTTTAATAAGAGTTTAAACTAATAAAGATAATAATAAAAAAACCAAACCTTTACTTTCATTTATTCCTATTCATAGTTTAATTTTATATATTTTTATTCCACAAGATACTTGGCAGTAAGTAATGAAACATGTTTATGAAAGGTATGTTTCTTGAGTGATCCTTTATGTTTCGTCCTGAATGGACAAAGTGTACATTGATATTTAGGTTCCAATCCACATTCATAGCGTAAATGATTACCAAGTGCCTTCTTACTCATATATACTCGATCACATTTCTGACACTTAAATTTTTCTTGTTTAACCACCAAAGCAAGTGGACGATCTGTAGAAAACAAAAAAAGAAATTACATAAATACAAAAAAATGGTTCTTTGCTCTGAACCTTTCTGTTCCTAGAATAAAGAAATTAATAAATGACATTGTTTATGATTATTTTAAGAACTAAGCTGCTTAATAACATTACTAGGACTTTATACCAAAATCTCAAGCCTTTGGGTGTCTTCATCTATTTATTGAAAGAATAAATTTGTCAGAGATATTTTCTATGATAGCCTTGGTTTATTTCTATACAAACTTTTAGCCTGCAGCTCTGCTTCTTTTTGCTCTGCAGAACCAACCACAACAATAAATTTGTATGAGAGAACAGTAATAACTATCTTTTAAAATATATTTACGTTTCTAATAGAGCACTAATTAAAATCTCTTAAGATTTTAATCCATTTTATTTTAACACCTACAAGTCATGTTTTTTTGTTACGATACATACAAATATAAAATAAAAGAACCTAAGTTAATGGTTTTTAAAAAGAAATCCTTGTTGTAAAAATCTATTAGTTTCTATAATTACTTGACAGATGAGAAATTTAATAACTGCAATATCATTATAGATTCGGAAATTGCCTCATATACCACTCAAGATTCAAATATTCTGTCTGAAAAATCTCTGCAAATTAAAGGAATAATTTTCATATTTAATGGGATTCTAATCATTATAAATTCATATGATCCGAAGAGCGGAGAAACACAAAAATGAATCAATCTAGTTACTCGCTACCTTGGCCAGACTGGGTGGGAGACTTTATATATTGTAGGACAGCCGAGCTAGCCCTACAGGAGAACAATTTTAAAACACTTTATGACCAGTTGACAACCAGTCAGCAACCTATCAACTACCTTCTCATTATTCATCCAGTTTATCTCTTTATATATCTCTCCCTACCTAACTTCTGTTATACTGTTAAGTCCTTGCAGTTTGTGTGTTATTTCATTATAGTGTTCAGCAAATATTCTAATTTATTTCTCTAAAATCCATTCTCTCTGACTCTAATTCTCTTTCCTTCTCACATCTATTACATTAGTGACAGCGATTAATGTCATAAACTGCCTAAACTGTTCTCCTGTAGGGTTGCTCGGCTGTATTATATATATATATATATATATATATATCTAGAAAGAGAGTGAGAGAGAGAGAGAGAGAGAGAGAGTCTCCCACCCTAGTCTGGCCTAGCTAGCGAGTAACTAGATTAATTCATTTTTGAATTTCTCCGCATTTCGGATCCTGTGAATTTATATTGGTTCGGATCCCATGACACATTATATAATAAGGCAACACGTCTGTATAAAGTATGGAAAAATTCAATTTTTTGATCTGTTTTCCAATTCAACTGTATAAATTATTAAATTCACAACGAGTATGATTCGTAAAAAAAAGAGCAAATATTCCAAGAAATATGGGAAATAAAAATAAACATTAAATGAAAATGATACTAAATAAATAGTGGAATAGAAGTCTAAGACACATCTTTTATTAGACAAATATTTGACATAATAGAATCATATTGATAAATATGAATTTTCCAAATGACTAATGACATTGACATTAAGTAAATTCTATTTACTTTGCCTATGTTTGAACACTGAGTACTTTTATATCATTCTTAGGAAAGTATATAGAAAAATTTAGTTACAACTGACATAAACAGAATAAAAAATACCAACGTGAATTTCTGTTTTTTAATTACCTACTATTTTCTTCAGTGGAGATAATGTATAAGGCAACTTTATCACAAAATTCATTTTAAGAATTTAGAGGTTATCGTATTCTTTAATTACATTCAGTCTATGGAAATCACAAAGCTAGTCAAATTAAATTAAATGTAGAAGCAAATACAGAAGAACATAACCAACCAAGTTGCATTGTAGACCAAACTACCAGTTCAATAACTGAACTACACTTTTGGTGTATGAATGCATTTAAAATATATAAGGTACTTATAGTACACGCAGACATTAATATTTGAAGTGCCTGGACAAAATTATGACTAATACCCCCCTATTAAATATATTAATAAAAGAATTCATGTTTTTAGTGCAAATTATAAGACTTTAAATATACTTTTTAAAAACATATTCTTAGAAACGAACCAATTCTTCATTCTATCTTTAAAAGACAAGTTAATTCAACAAACTGTATGAAAAAGGGTGTATCATACTGATCCTTTACTGTAATAGTTTTTGATTTTCAAATCTTATTAGTATAGAGAAGAATCTTCAAGTTTCTAATAAAGGCTGGAATAGAAATCATTCAGTTAGATTAAATTTTTTAGGTTACTTTCTCTAAGTTTTTTAACAGAGACTTTGAGAAGAGTAACATAGAAAATTTAGAAAGGTCATAAAAAAGTTCAGAATGATTCAGTTTTATGCTTAAAATCATTCAGTCAAATGAGATGGTTGAACTATACAACGTAAGCCAATGAACTTGACAAATATATGTTTAAACTTTCATATCTCTCTAACTTTATTCTTTATTAAATAATTATATTCATTTTTTACTTGTTTTTAAAATATAATGTAAAGAAATAAAGTAATTCAGAATACACAAATATTTTGTAACCAACTTCTCATATTTATATTAATTAAAAATGGAATGATTACATATGTATTTGCACAGAAAGAAAGAAAAATAATCCATTACTAATGAAATCTTTCATATAATGCTTGAAATGTTTTACACAAATCCATTGTTGTATTAAGGCAGAAGCCATAAATTCATTTCCAAAATAACATTACATATTTCACAAAATAAATAACAATATTTATATTTGAGCAAGATCATTCTTATCATTGTTTTAGAAATAATACGGTTTAATCTGCAAATATTACAAATGCTATAGATTTCAAAACTCGAATAAATATTTATGAAAACTTGTTTTCTATATTTAGAGTTGAGTAACTAAGAATCCAAAATCATTTTTAAAAAAATTTGATAATAAACATACACACAAACACTCGAGCGATTTGAACAGAAACAAATGCTCACATAACTTACAGTAATAAAGCATATTTTGTTGTGTAACATTCAATTTGATGGCACTTCATCCTTATGTTTAAGAAAATAATGAGTCTTCAAATATGCTCTATATTTGGTACGAAAAGTGCATAAATTGCAAGTGTATTTAGGTTCTTGCCCGCATTCATAGCGCAGATGATTGCCAAGTGCATTCTTACTCAGATAAGATCGATTACAACGATTACAGTAGAACATTTCACCAGATTGACCTTGTTTGTGATATCGGCCACCATCTAAGACAAATTTTTAATCTTGAAGTAAAATTTATAAATAAGAATATTAATTTTGTTTTACAAACTTAAATTACCTTAAAAATTAGTAAATGATAATTTGTAAAATTCAAATAATAATAGTAACCTGATTTATGATCCAAAGAATTCTATTAATAAGAACAAAATTTTGCAACTGTAAAAATAGAAATGTCATAATATTAATAGAAATTCAATCAATGCAATCCTAAATAAGTGGTACTGATCGGCACTTTAAACTCATTAATAAAACTTTGACTTTTGAAGTCCACTACAATGCCATTTTGAAGTTTTTAAACAATCATGAAAGTCATCAAAGTACGTAGATATCCAAGTGAGCGAAAAATTCGCAATCAATAAATATGATATCAAAATCAACTACAGAAAATAATGTTTGTATGGAATAATTAAATACGTGATTTTTTTTTTTAAATTTAACTTGAGTAAAAACTCCAAGTAAAAAGAGGTACTGACAGATGTTGTGCTAGCATTACCAAACATCAATTTTTTTTTTATATACAATGGAAAATAAAATATAAAAGCATGTGAAATAAAATTACAGTATTTATTACAAAATAATATTTTATACAATTAAAAAAAAAATCTGCGTGAAATTGGCAATTAGATATAAAATACAAAAAGACTAAAAGAAATAAACAATTTGGCACAGCTAAATTAATTGAGCATAATGAAAAGAAATAGTATTTCTTATTCAACTGACTAACATGTACAAGGAAAAAAAAAGAAATAATAACCTAATATTTTCATTTTAAATGAAAAAATTTAGTTTTATTTAAAAAATCGATGTATAAGTTATCACCAATTTGTTTTTAACGCACCGATTACTTTGATAAGTACATCAATTATTCTATAAAAATGTTTTAAATTCTACAAACAAGTAAATCAATTAATCTAAATCGCTAACACCAAGTTAAGGATCATAGATAGACAAAAATTTGTGAATTGCATTTTAAAAAGCGTCTGTCAGTTTGAACGTGTACATTTTCTTTATGCTCCATATCTTTGTAAAACCAAAAACAAAATATAAATATTATTTTGCCTGTTCCATCAGGCAAGAATTGTGGAAAATTCTTTGAAGGGACTGGTATTTAGTCTTAAAATGACTTCTCTTAAAAACTGGGTACTTTTTGTGTCAGTGGTACAAAAGCCCCCACCACCACCAGTTATAAGAGAGAGTGAAATGGAAACTTCCCGCAACTGAGTTTATGATATTTTTAGAATGAAATCGATTTAAAATGCAATTTCCAATTTTAGAAAATCCCCCCCCCCAAAGATTGTTAATTTGTTATTAGGTATAATAAATCTATTTTAATAACCCATCTTAGATATTTTCCGTGATAAGCTTCCTTTTTTGGTTATCTGCCGGTTTTTTGGGGGTTCGCCCATCAGCAAAAACAGTGCGATGACACAGACTTGCACAGAGCAAAATCAGTTTATATACTCAAGTTTGCTCTGTTCAAGTCTGTGTTATCACACTGTTTTATCAAGACAGCGATTTTATCATCAATGATGGGTGAACGCACGAAACCGGCCGATGACCACAAAATGAAGCAAGCTAATACGGAATATATTTGTGATGCTTTCCAGCTCTGCGGACCTAACCACAACATTTAATAAACTTACCTTCATAGAATCCATATCTATTCAAGATACTGATAATTGTTAAAAAAATATTAACTTTTTCTTCAAAATGAACAATAATTCTCTCCAGTTCGAATTTATGGCGCCATTCACAGTTTTCTATATGTTTCATTTTAGGGAATAGCGTAATGCGAAAGAAACACTGTGTAACCCTGAAAGATATACTGTGTCATCCCCAGTGAGCCATCAATTCACTGTCTGCTTCCAGACAGTGTTCTCTCGTTCTACAGATAACACTTCCATCACCGGACAATGAATCTAATCTAAACTGTGAGGCTCCTAGGAAGAAAATATCTAAGGGGTAGCACTGGGCTCGAAACCGGGACCTCCACGTGAATGTCCAACGCGCTACCATTGAGCTAATCCCCTCCCTAGTAAGGATATAGGAGCTGTCTCTAGTACTATATAGAAACAGTAAGAGAAATTAAAAATACATAATAAGCAGTTTAAGAACTCCCGAAAATGTCAATTCTTGCCCCCATCTACTTCTTCTAACATTAATAAATCGAGTGCAGACCAAAGTAAGGTTGCGCAAAAAAATGAAAACAAAATCTGAAAAAAGAAAATAACAAAATATTCCTAGAACTCATGAAAGAAACATTTGATATGTGTATTAAATCTGATCTATCTTCAACGAAAAAGAAAGGAAATGCATGAATTGATTTTGTATTCGTCCATCAACTTGTCAGTCACAATTACATAACTTACTTTAGTTACCATAATACTATTCTGTGTATAACCTACGACAATATACAAGTACAAACAAGCACATTACAAAAGAATGAAAATAAACTTATAGATTTTTAATTGATACACATATTTGTCCTTTTTGCTGTTTAGAACAGCTATAAAAACCAATAAAGCGTTTTCAATGTTTGATTTTCTCATGAAACATCAGTAATATTTATCTTTTTCTTTAAAATGAGTAAAAATCAATTTGTAGACCTAAACACTTTTTGGTATGCAATAAATTGCTTTTCGTGTGGCGTCTGCATTAATCTTGGAGCATGAACAGGATGTCAGATAAAAAGGTCCTAATTAAGATAATTCTACATTAATAAAGTCGGGAAGATAACACATTAATGTGTGTAGTGATATTTCTGAAATTGTTTGATGATGATAATAATACTCCAAAATTATTGTAATTATGATTAATTTTCTGGTGTGGGTTTATAAGTTATAAATAAGAATTACAGTTTTAGTGTTTCAATGACCAAATAAACTTGAACCTTCCCTATGATCTGCGATTATAAAAATTATATTAATTTGTTTGTAACAAATTATTGTTATTTGTTCTGTAACAGGGTTCTAGAACATCAACTGGAGCAACTAATACTGTACTAAAAGATACAGTAACAATAGTGCTGTAAGCAAAGAATGTCATTGCAGCGCTTATCACCACTTCATTATGTATCAGAGCTCTATTTAACGTTTCATTATGTTGTTCCCTGACATCACTGAAATGGAAGAAAGAAAGATTGCTTACACTAATAAAACTCATCTAAGATTAAAAATTACTAACATATAAGAACAAGTTGCTCGGCAGAATTAAGTATGAAGTACTTAAGGCACAACATCCTCTGAACACAAACATGATATATCTATACAAACATTAGAACTAAACTACTATTCAAGATACATAAAATCTGGCATTTCTTTAGAGAGCATATTTTCATTATAAGTTTTTGTGCATCCGTGTAGAAATTTCTTAACATTTACACCCAAACTTCATCATGGCTTGTTGACCAACGTATCAGAATTGGTGAAAACAGAGATTCAAGAACAAAATCTGAAATAATAAAGATTAAATTAGTGTAAGTTCTATTAATAAAGTTTTGTTTAATAAATTATGAAAAGCATTTATAATGTAACTGAAGTTTTTAAACATTTGTTTGAATCTGGATATGAAAACAAAAGCCACTTACCTTAATATTAAATCGAGTCACCATTGATTGGCCTAAGAATTTTGAAGCTCTGGAGTTTTCTTTTGCCACTGAATAAAAATAAAGTAAGGCAGAAGATATCTTGACTTTAAATAAACTAAGAGATGCAGAAAATGAAAAGTGTATGCTGCTCTGCTTAAGAGAATAGATAAATTGAGCAGTTACCTATAAAGTATTCATATAAGAAAATTATATTGTGGTACTGCGTTCGATTCCCGGTCTCGGCCTTGTATTTTTATTTGAATTAATTAATTTGGTATTATTGTGAGTACATACAGTACAATATGTTTGCTATTCACCTACCTGTACATCAAAAAATTGATGTTAAGTACTCTCAATATTTAAAGTAAAAGTTTGTAATAAGAGTTTATAGACGTTATCAAAAACAGAAACGAAATACATGAGTGGAATTGGAATATTAATATTGAAATACAAAAAATATCTTCGATCTATTTTTTTATGCCTAACACTATTGATTCCATTGACCTCAGAAAAATTAGAGGAGGTGTAGGAGTCACATAAAAATTATGGATGTATGCCAAAGAAAAAGAAATCATTTTACAGTAAAATTTAGACTGTAGAGCTATTTATTTATAAAAATAATAAAATACACTTTTAATTGCATTTAAATTTCATTCCTTGCATACTCTGTTTTGAAAGTTATCTAAATTTAACTGTATATACAATGTTGCCTAAATTCCTGTACATCATACAGACAAAAAAAATGGACAAATTGGTGGAGATTATCCAAAAACTTTAATGCGCTTAATGTTAAAGCAAACATTGGTTTATATTGCTGACTATTTGAACACAGTTTTATTATTAATTTGATTCATTTTCAACAAACTGCATTTAAAAAATGTCAGGACTGTTTTTGGAAAAAAGAAGAAAATGAACAACAAAAAAAAATAATGAAATGCTTGCGTTGTAATGATTAGGCTTTGGCATTATAATATTCCAGTTTATAATATTATTTGAAAAATAATTTATATATATATACCTAAACAGCTTTTATCTAAAGTGTTTACATCAATTCATTGAATTCTTTGGATGCGCTTATTGAGAAAACCTCGGCATTTACTACTGATTAAAATTTATAGAAATTAAGAAATAAAAATTAATGTAAATAATGTTACTAATCTAAGAATGAATAATTCAACAATTAGGTGAAAATTGAAACATGGAATAAGAAATTCATTATAAATGTTGTAGTAAAAGAAAGCTGCAAGATTTTTCACCATTGCCAAATAGAGCTTGCATAACTTTATTATTTAGTCTTATTTTCATCTTCAACAAGACAGAAAAACGTCATTTTAATTTTTTTTTAGTTTTCTTTACAAGTAGAAAACAAAAATAAAAAATATTTCAAAAACGAGGCAATGCAAGATTAGAAACATTAGTATAGAATTAAAGCTAATGTCCATCATTATCAATAAAAAATATCGTCTCGAATATTAAAATAAATTTTTCATTTTTTTTATTCAATTTATTTAATAAATTTAAATGGTATTAAAAAAAATAATAACCAAAAGTGTGCGCATATTCTTTATGTCTTAGAAAACAATGTCTTTTAAGATCGCCTTTCAGTTTTGTGGCATATAGGCAAAATGGACAGGAAAACTGTGGCTTTTTGCCGCATTCATACCGAATATGTGCTCTTAATCCTCGGTGATGTACATATGATTTTCCACACTGGTGGCAAAAGTGTTTCTTAATAAGTATTTTTGACTGGAATACATCTGAAAACATAATTATACATGCTATAGCATTTGTTTATATACAATTCATTTGATTATTAATTGTTCTCCTTATCAGAAATCTTATTGTCAAACGATGCATTAACAATTATTGTTCTACTGACTAATAGTTTAAATTCAGAAATATGGGAAAAAACGCAAAACATAAATGAGCCCTATATAATTTTTTTAGCCTGTACAAAGTTATTAAAATAAATACCTGCATAGGATTTTAAAATTCAACATTTTATCTCTCTCTCTATTTTTATTCATTTAAAACGCGCTAGTGTGCACAAGCAAATCTGATGACATTGAATACAGATAATAATAATACTGAAAAAAAAAAAATCCCTTAACGAATGGAGGAACTACCGCGTGGTAGCACTCCAAAAAAATTCAACATAGATTTCAAAATCTTTCTGAAACATTTGAAGTAACTTTGTGTACAAAAAAAACAACTTGGCCTTACTTTGCCTAAAAATTCGGATTATAAGCGATTATAATTATGAAAAAATAAAACTTATGCATGACTTTTAGTTTAAAAAACGAATTTTATTAATTACAATGTAATATAACTAAATCAAATTAAAGAATACAAAAAAAATTATACAGATCAACAAACAATGCCTATTTATGGTTGGATAAATATAACAAAATTACTTTAAAAAATTTCATACTTTTTGGTCTGCTACAATTGGGTCAAAATAATTAAAAAATACATATTTTACCTCTAATCTCTATGTGTAAAGCTCTTGGTGAGCTAGCCCATATTATGATTTGTAAATAAATTAAAAAAAATAAACTGTTTTTACTTTTTGAGATTTTTTTCAGATACACTCCGACATTTCGGCAAATAGGGTTCGCCTTATACAGGAAATTCTACACAGAAAAATAAACAGAAATTAATAACGTTAACAAACAATGGGAAGAGTAAAGATTGAACATGACTTTTCAATTATTATTTTTCCCATTTTTTTTCTTCATGCTTATTTTTTCGGTAGAATTCCCTGTAGAAGATGAACAATGTTCGCCAAAACGTTGGAGTGGTTTGAAATAAATACTTCTTTTATTTTTTTACCAGGTTGCAACAAGCCAAGAAGCCAACATAGTTTTTTAATAAACTGTTCGAAAGGTATGTTTATTTTCAATTATTAGTGTGGCAAGTTCACCAAATCCATCTTTAAGGGTTAAATAAACTTATTAGATCAAGATTAATAAAACCTTGCTTTTTAAAAATCTGGTGTGAAATACTCACACTCCAATCTCCCTTACTCCAATTAATACAATTGAATCAAGAAATTTTCTTTAAACTTGCAACCTTTCAAGTCGAGCTGGCCATAAAAACGGTACTGGGGATTTCACTTGTATACCTGAGCAAACTTATGTGGAGCGCTCTATGTTAAAATCAACGAAGCTTGAGCAAAATTAAATTTAAACTAAGTTACAGACACCCCCCCCCCTTAACACCAAAATCATTCTCTTCCAAAAAATGTTACAAATAAAAGTGATACGTTTCAACTTCGAAAATCTGGTACGATCGCAATACTTCCTCTTACTAGAAGTAAGAAAAAGTAAATATTTCTATTTAAAATATGCGTTTTATATTAACTTAAACGAAAATATTGACAATTAACATTTACTCTGTAAAGACTGTAACAATATCCAGAACCGTAATGAATGTAATTGAATAGTCGTATTTGTATTTCGAAAGATTCCTATTGCACTTTTACCTCAATCAGAAGCTATCACTTTGAACAATTTATATTTCTATACTGTAAAGCCTAATCGGAATATTCTGACGAGATATCCTACCCAAACAAATAGTAGAAAGGGGAAAGTTAATATAGTGGATTGGTGTACTGACCTACAGGCTGACAAGCATTCAAAATATCGTTGAGTATTGGCTATGTTGAATATGCTGGATATCAACTGGGTTTTTATCCGATATCATCTTATTATTAACATTGATTTTAAAACTTTTCTGAAGTTAAGTTAGTATAAAATAAAATGCGTAGTGGAAAGTAATAATTGATCATGTTTTTGATATCATTACTTTTCCCATTTTTCGTTTATTATTATGTTTCTGGTTTTTTTTTCTGGGTAAAATTCCCTGAAGAAGTAACTAAAATAAGCATGCTACTGGTGAATAAATCCCAGATGTGATTGTAAGTATTACATACGACTTTTATGGCATTTTTTCATCTTATCAAAAATGGATATTATTAAAAACGGATTTTGTCCGTCAAAATGTTTGCTAAAAAAGAGCAACATATAATGCTAGAAAAAAATATTTATAGATAGTCAAAAAAGAAGACAGCACAACGGCTGCTTATGCCAAAAATGAAGAGCTTGACAGACAGTTTCAGCTTGTGGGAGAGTAAAAGCAAAACTGAAAGCCTTTTTACCCTACCCTCTCGCGGAATACTACTGTTACTAATATTTTTTGAAAGAAAAATAAGTTTATATACATAAAAACAACCAAGTTATTACGATAAAAATTTAATTTTTCCCCTATGAATATAGGTTTAACCGAATCACAAAACATTTGGCGTTTAATAGGGTGTTAAATTTAAATAACATCGCTACTTAAGATATCTGCTTTATGTACTAAAACGATATGTTTCTTCAAATTGCCTTTATGTTTAGACTTATAGGGACAATAAGGACAGGAGAATTGTGGGTCTTTGCCGCATTCCAGACGTTTATGATTCCTCAAACTAGTTTGCCATTTGTAAGAGCGGTGACATATGTTGCAAGTGTAGTTCTTCGATGATTCATGACTATAAATGGAATCTGTAATAATAAAAAGGCAAGAGAGAAATTAAGAAAGTAGTGAATAACAAATTTTCTGAGAACAATACATACATATGTATATGTAATATCTATATATTATATAAAATACTTACTTTATTCAGTCTTAAGTTTTAATATGTTATTGCATCAATTATAAAGACAAACTGAAGTAGACATTAGTACATTCACTGGACTGGAGAAGGAGGGATGGATAGTAAGCTCAGGTTTCGCGAAAATTGCACCCACTTGTTCAGAGTACTCAGATTTTTCATCACAGTTATAAGTCTAGAGAATGAGTATGTACATAAAACTTATAGTGTGCGGCAGACATAGTGGACAGGGGGATGGATCATGGAGATATAGCCCTATGAAACTTTGGCAAATACAAAATCAGATATGAAGTATCTTTCTTCATCAATAAAACCATAAAATATTCACTTATTTACAATTAACTGCCTACTATTTCTGAAGAACACTGCCTAACTACCGTTTAATGATGTAGATGGAAGTGGATATAGCAAACAAACTTTACTATAAATTTCTTATATTAATATTCAAATAAAATCCAAGGCCAGACCGGGAAATGAAAACACTTCGAGGTAATCTACAACTACTTGTAACATCTTATTTATTTCATATTTATCTCATGAGAGCGCGCTAAGAAAAACTGTAATTGAGTAATTATTCATATATATTCAATCATTTCATAATTTAAAAAAAAATTTATTCTCCCTCCGAAAAATTTTTAATCCCCTACCAAAAAAATGTCTACGTCGGCCGGCACTGGTTATAGGGGCATTGCCTTTTTTTCTCTTCCGGAACTTGAAAGTGCAGATAAATAGATAAAGTGCCATTTCTTTTCTATATGTTTTAGAGCCTGCAGTACATTATTTGAACAAACTAATTGTATATTATTTAAACAGCAGATATAATAAAACAAAATATTCACCAAATTTAGTTTCAATTCTTCTAGAGACCTAATTCTATTGCTATCAAAATTTCCTAAGTTTAATGCACTTACTGTCAATAACAGAAAGTATCTGGTATTGAAACAACTTATTATGGTAACAAGATAACAAAATTGTAGCATAAATTAAGACAATATACTTTGAAGTTTATGCATTGTCTGAATTATTCATGTTTTTAGTAAAAATTAGGGAATTAAGGAATTAGTTCACATACATAATTATAATATTTATTTTTATATACAAAAATGATTTCAACATTTGTGCATGATTAGGTTTTTTGCAGGAAAAATAAAAAACATTATCTAAACCAAGATATGTGTCATTGCCAATAATAAATTATAACTTTTTATATAAAATATCATGCCTTGCTAACATATGACTCTTAAGATTACTTAGACGTGTAGTGGCATAAGGGCATTCAGTACAAATATATCGTTTCATGCCACAATCAAATCTAACATGTTTATCAAAACTTTTTTTTACAGAATAGAACTTGCCACATTTTGGACAATTATCACCTATCCAATTCACATCCCCTGATGATGGAAAAAATCTTGCAATCATTTCTATAAAAAGAAAGGAAACAAAACAAACAAAATCAGTCATATATTGTTTTTATAGTATACAAATAAATTATTAAACATTAAAAAATACTTATGCATTAACTTGTTTCGATGGAATAAAACAAATTCTGGAGTGAAATACTCCTCTTTGACTTTCTCTAACCTGACAAATTTGCTTCAAATATGGAATTTTTACTAAATGTTTAGTGACGTCAATATTTATAGATAAAACAACCTGAATTATAATATAACGTCACTTTGGAGTGAAGCCGTCATTTCTCTCTAAACTAAATTTTCTCGATTAAAATTTCAAAATACTTGTAATTAGTATACCAAGTTTAATGAAATTCCTCGGAATCTTTATCCAGACAATCGCAAGAAAGTGGGGGAAAAAAAAAACAAAATTCACAATTCCGGTCAATCGATTTTCTTCAAACTCAGCATTTTGGTAACAAATAGGTGTTAGAATCGTATATTATTCTGAATGGGCATTTAGAGAGAAAATTTTAACATCCGCGAACCGAAACCCCCTAAAATGAATTTGCCCAGGAAATTTTTAAATAAAGTGACAGAAACAAATTTATATAATATTGTAGGAAATTAAAAAAAAAAAAAAAATTAGAGCCGCTTTCCAAAAAATAGCAAAATCTTTTATCAATGAAAAATTTATTCAGCAATGTGGTAGATAACTTTATTGAAGGATTTCAAACCTAATCTTATTGTAGATTAAACGAAATAAAAAACATTATCTACACCAAGATATGAGCCTTTCCCAATAATAAATTATAATTTTTTATATAAAATATCATGCCTTGCTCAATATGACTCTCCTGAGTCTAACATATGAGATCTCCTGAGTCGAAATAGTGGTTTTTAGTAATTGATCCTAAAATGTGCAAAACTAGTGTATGTATGGTGTATATTAAACATGGTTGAAATATTCAACGAAATATTAAATTTCAACTTCCGGCGATTTTCCGTTTTTAGTTATGCTTGGCCATTCTCATACACCATACACCAAACCAGTTTTGCACATTTGAGGATCAATGACTAAAAACCACTTTTTTCGACTCAGGAGATCTCAAAACATATGTTTCCGGTGAAAACTCAATTTTGAAAATCACACACGATTGTTATACTTTCTTTTTATAGTGGATAAGAGGGAGTGAAAATAAAAAAAATAAAATATTTAAAACAATTTTACATACAATGAATGAATGAATTTTTAGAAAATTGCAACTTCCAATCCTACAGTTCCTTTAGAGGTTTTGGTTAAAATTTATTACTTTAAAGCAACAATAAAATTAAAGAAACAATAAATTTTCTTTGTTATTCGACTTTTCGTAAATGTATTATTACAAGACTACCACATTTTCTCGAACACATTTATTTTAAAGAATGGTGGAAAGAATACTGGCCAGGAGGCCGGCATGTATTGAGAAGGTTCCGATACTAATTAACACACATGTTTACGTGCCTTAAATTAAAAAAAAAAATAATAATCAGTAGCTTCCTACTAAAGTGCCGTTAATAACAGATTCAGCTGTTTCATCATCTGTATAACATTAACAACTTCTAAAAGTTTGGCAAAAAATTCCAGCTAAGATTTATTAATCTCTAAGAATTTCCAATGAATTAATTGCGAGACTTGCATTTAGACAAAGTCGTGTTAGGAGTTTACAGTAGATTTTGTAATTAAATAAGTAAAGAAATTTGAGAGAATTTAAATTAATACAAGCCGCTAAATCTGCAATAGTTGAAGAATAATTGAAATGATAGCAGTTTGTATAAATCTAATTACATACCTGTAGGTAATTATAACTGCTTTAAATGTTCAATTACTGTTATTTTTTAATCCAAATTTCTAGACCAATGTGTGTCGATAGTAAACATGCCTCTTTAGATTGCCTTTTCTAGCTGCTCGATAATCACAATGTGGGCAGGCATATTGTGGTTCTATACCACATTCAAATTTTACATGTTTATTAAGACTGTCCTTACGTGAGTATACCCTGGTACATCGCGTACAGAAATACTGCTTACGCATGGCCTGACCTATTTTTAACATAAAATTAAAAATTAATATTTATCATAATGTTATACAACTTGTTTTATATATTATATCACTCCTCATAATAAGGTATTCAACAGAAATACAAACCTGTCTAAATAATGTACATATCTCCTATACATACCTACTTCAATAACAATATAACCAAGTCTGAAACTTTAATTTTTTTTTGTTTACAGATAATGCATTTATTTTTTAAAAATGGGGGGGGATGAGGTCATTTATATACAATGAGGTGATTTCTCTTTTTCATTCATTCATTCACTTATTACTTTATTTTTTAATTTTTGTTTTAATGGTTTCACTACAAAATATTTAACAATAGATGTCGCTATCTGGGAAGAAGTTGTGGGTAATAAAAGAGTGAGAAGCGAAAAAGTTCTCCTGATTCAAAAACGCAAGGGCTTCATTACCATAGACAATTTCGATACTGTAATTTTTAGAAGTGCCAAGAAAAAAAAAATGTTGCGTGCCTGCTGTAAATTGTCCATTAACACTGTCACACTAAAGCTAATAAATCGTTAACTAGAAGCAACAAAGCTCCTGCGCATAATGCACCTGCAATAAGGCTTGATGCAATAGATCTTTCATCTACGGAAAGCATTTTATCTTAAATAGCCTGTAACCACGGGTTTAGCGGCTCCGCATTGTTAGTATAATCGCTAACCCTTTCCAACGAGGGCTGGAATATAAAAAGAATATTGTAGGAAATAAGTAAATTAATCATGCCCAGACATTGTCTTGGTCTTTTTCTTAATGGGGGCATCCCATTGGCTGAAACCATGTAAACCAAGAAACGTACCAAAGAAGCAGTAAAACACACATTGAGGTATTAATATTGTTGTAATACCAAAGCTGCCGCAGCAGCTGAAAAAATGTATCTAGAAGTTCTCCTACTATTCTTCATACTCGAAAACTATCGCGTCAAATAAAACAAAAATCCACTCTGAAATCACTCACTCAAGTATGCTGAAAAGTTTCTGTCAAAGCGAAAAGCATAAATGGAAATTCAAAGAGGCAAAACTATTTGTAAATGAGGGTGAGGTTGTTCCGGGCCCGAGATTGTTCTCACGTGTCTCCTGGCACCAACTAAATGAACATCAGTCACAGTTTTTTTATACTGGACCGCCCGACGTAGAATGGCTGAATAGCCGAAGTCGTGGTATAGAAAAAAAATACAAGTAAATGGCGATTTTGAAATATCTTCTTTATGGCTAAGTTTGTGTCTACAAATCGATGATGGAGAATACTACTTTGTTATGATGTTGACACCTTTTCAAAATATTGCGTGTCCACATCTGTTGGGATCAGCAATGTAGGAATAATATAAATATAACTCAGAAGTCATCGATGATTTATTTCGGCTTAAGAACTACAATTAATCGTCGCAGGAAGTTGGAATTCAAACAGTATTGATGAAAGCTCATAAAAATGATACATTCATTCTTTGGTAAGAAAATAGACAAAATAAATAACATGTATCAAAAGATCTGGTTATACTGAAGATTGTATATTAAATCTGCTTTTTACAAGTTAATCGACCTGATAATGCCATAAATCTTGCTATTAAACATTCATAAAGTGGAAAATAAAATAGATAATCAGCATTTAACTTTTTTCTACTTTTATTTTGAAGTCCTGTAGAACAATTATGGTAAAAGATATAAATGGTTATCTAGAATTCATCATTTGAATATAATCAAATCAAAAATATTATGTCTCAATCATTGCAATGATTTTTCTTGTCGGCACCGAAGTAGAAGTTTTTCATGTCGTCGTATAAGATGACTTCTCAGATTTTCTTTCCTAGATGCACGATACGAGCAGTGTGGACAAAAATATTTAGGTTCTATACCGCAATCATATCTCAAATGTTTATTTAAACTTCCCTTATTGATGTAGACTTTACTGCAGCGTTTACAGATATATTCCTGGGGACATTTTCGATCTGCAATCACAAAGGTGAACAGAATTAAATCAGTACTCCTATGTAAAAATTATATATTATTGTGGCATTGGAAAATAAAATTTCAAAAAAATCTTTTTCAGCCCCTGAAGTTGTTTTATCTGTTTTATTAAAACTTATAGACTAGTCATTTATGTCAATCTCAAAAAAGCTACTCAGGCACTCAGTTTTAAGTTCACTACTAATCACCTTTCAATCCTACCATGGTGTAAATCAAAATACTTATAATCGATCTCCTTAAGGCACGTCCCCACTACTTGTGTTCGCGGTATTGTAGACTCCGGAGTCATGTGAGCACTAGCGTTAAGTCTGAGACTCAGCAAAACGTGAGAACAAGCGCCCGATATTATCTGGAAAAATACAGATCAAGAGAGAGCAACAACTTCTGAAACCAAGAAATATGAAATGGTCTAAAAAGAAAAACTAGGATTTACCGTTTAACAGAATAAAAGCAATGAAATTCTTTACCGAACAAGAACTATATTGTTACAACTCATTTAGTAATATATATTAAATTGGAAAAAAAATAAAGGAATGCATTTGAAAAAAAAAACAGAAGTAAAAAATAAAACTTCAGGTCCATCAATTTTATATAAAATTAAATTTTCCAATACATTTTACTTAAATCAAAACAAAAAACCTGTGTATATTTAAAGACGTAGCTTATGTTTAGCTATGATATGATATTTGAGATTGCTGATACGGTTTGTAGCATATGTACATTGTGTACAGATATGTCGTTTTTTACCACAATCATATTTCATATGTCTAATTAAACATTCTCGCCTTCTTGAACTATAAACCTTCCCACAATTTGGACAACTGATGGTCAACGATTCAGGTTGTTTGCACAGTGGTTGTACAAAAAACAATTCTACAACAGACAAAAAAATAATTAAATTGCAATTAAAGTGTACAATGAATAAATAGTAACAATATTTGAGGTCTCCGAAAGAAGTACTAACTTTTCAACAATTAATTCAAACGTCCCATTCTAAACCTACCCATTCTAACTTTACTTAGTATTCATTTTCTTCTGCATACCGCCGGGAGTCTCGTTACTCATGAAATCACTGTTTCAGTTATCTAGAAATAGTTTGAACTCTTCTCTAATTGTATTTTAACAAACAAATGTAATATGTAATATGCGAAAAAGCTAATAAATAAAAATAATGGTTCCAAAGTGACATGCAGAAACTATAATCAGCAAATGTTTGCATCAGCTCCATAGGCACCAAGATTATGTATTAATATCAGTATTTGGTAAAGTAATGAGCACCATTAACTTCTAGTTAAATCTACTGAGAAAAAAACATTCTACTGATTACCTTTACTCTTTTGTACCCTTAAGTCAATAAACTAATGATTTAAGCTTCTCATAATTCGGTGATGTTCTAAGACAACTTGCTCCACAAATAGTAAAATCTGTTAGGGTAAAATTCGGAGTTGTTATCTAACTTGAATGTTGTAACATCATCTAATATAATTAGTGCCCTATGACGGATAAAGACAGTGACAATGATGAAAACAATGATGAAATCATTAGCCACTATACTAAGCGTGAGCTGAATTATGATAACTCTTACCTAGGAGCCCAATTAGCATGTAAATTGTGGTAAAGAATTAAACATCTATCTTTTGACTTTTGTAGTCATCTTCACGCAAAACTGTATGTATGATTTAAGTTTATTGTTTGTTAACCGGCGATTATCCAGGAGAAGCTTGTTGCAATAATGACGAAACGCTGGTAACATTCAAAACCATGGAGCGAAGTCAGTTAAAATAAATGTTTTTTTTTTTTTTTAGCTAGAATAATAAAACAAAATCTAATCTTTTACTTTGATAAAGAAGTTAATTTTCTGGTTCCAGTGTTAAGTTTTCAAAAAAAAAAAAAAACTATTTTTAGAAGGCAGAAGTTGAAGGCGAAAAGCCGTTAGGATGTCTATTTAGAAATCCTGAGTTTTGAGTTGATATGCGTTCGTGGGTAATATAAATAAGTGTTGCGCTTCTCTGAATGATTGCTCCCAGAATGATCCGGAAGCATGTCAGCCCAAAACTCAGGATTTCTAAATAAAAATTCTAACGCTTTTCACTTCAACTTATATCCTCTAAAAATTGTTTTAAGAAATCGAATGATTTTTTTTTTTTTTTTTAATCTTAATACTTAACTGAACCACAAAGATTAGATTTTTTGTATTAGCCTAGCAAAACCAAAAACATTGATGATGATAATTCCAGCATTTCTTTTAATTTTAAATTTATGATACAATCGTGTTATGTAAGGATGTGTCTTTTTGGACAATCTTTACGCTAAGTATTAAAAAAAATATATTTATACAAAGAAAGTGGGTTGTTTGCCACAGTCTCGTCTAAATATAATTATAAAATTAAGTATAAAATAAAAATAAAATTAAGTCCACAAGTATGATGAAAACTCTTACCATAATCGTAGCAAATGTGAAACTCTTTCCTGAAAACCAAAATAAATTTACTGTTAGTTTGGCAACTGGGTCAAAATGGAAAACTAAAACTGCCCTTTATTTCGTCTTTCTTTGTCTCATGTGATTTAATGATAATGCTCCAATTATAACAAAATCGTAACTTGCAATAATAACAAATATCTTATTTAATTTGTCTCTAATTAATTCAAGGTTTATAGTTCCCTTAAATTCATATAATTAAATGAGATAACATTAGGTTCATATATGAAAATTATCTTTTGAACAAAATATCAACAAACAAAAAATGTTTCTATTTGTAAATTTTTTGTGTGAAAAACTGTAATAACTTATTCTTTATAAAAAAAGAAATATGAAAGGTGATTATTATAAATACATATTTTCTAATTCTATCCCTTCCACCTAAAGTTTCGCCCCATGAATTTTGTTAATTACAGAAATACAATATATTTCAAGCTCATAAAATATCACATCATTAGCATGCCCTGATATTTTACAATACAAAAGGAGGTCATGATCATATTAATCTTAACCTGCAACTATTTGTTTGAATCTCACAGAATGTTGCACAAAGATTGAAATTCCAATACATTATATTATCTCTCGAAATATAATAATCAAAATGTTCGAATAATAAAAGTAAGTATACATATATATTAAAAAAATCAAATTAAAAGCTTTTTCACATTATGATGAATATAACTGTTGTTGTAGTTGGGTCCGCAGAGCTGGAAATAAATCATCAGAGATATTTTCCGTGATATCCTGCTTCATTTTATGGTCATCGACCGGTTTCGGACGTTCACTCATCATCAATCAGGATGCCTTGACAAAACTCTGCACGGATCAAAATAAGATAGGACGCTCTGAGCAAGTCTATGTTATCGCACTGTTTTATCAAGACATCCTGATGATGGGCATACGCCCTAAACCGGTCGATGACTACAAAATGAAGCAGGCTATCAGGGAAAATAACTGATGAATAGTAACAATATATATCTTCAGATTGCTCTACCTAACTGACTTGTACCGGCAAAGTGAACATTTATATTGAGGTTCTTTCCTGCGATAATATATATTGTTTATGCATCCGAAACCTGCTTAATGAAGGATAACCTTTTTAACAAAGTTCACATTTCATTTCACTTCCTGAAAGCATTTATACAGTGCACATTATAAAATTGTCTACTGAATTGGAAAACAAAAAAATTTTTGACTATGAGAAAAGTGGCTCTTTTATAAACTCGATATCCGTGACAACTAATGAGAGTTATAATATAACACTTTAACCATACGTTAAATATTTCCTTTTTTTCTGCAACAGTTAAAAATAATTGAAAAATATACATGTTAATTGATATTAATCAGGGTGGTGAAAAAAAGGTACACACAAAAATTAATAGCATTGGCGATGGACTTTGGCGAAGTAGTTGCCTCATTTCAAGAACAGAACACGTCCCAAAATCTACCATTCAAGAAATCGTTAAGGTAGAGGAAATCATTACTTTAAGATTATGGTTGAGACCAAAAGATTACAATGGTACGAGCATGTAAGGAGAGTGAAAGAGGACAGTTGGCCTAACAAAATTATAACTTACAACCCAGAAGAACGGAGGAAAAAGGGACGTCCAAGAAAGAGCTGGACTGAAGAGAGAATGGCGGCGAGAGGTCTGAGAAGCGAGACTTGTATGGTTCTTTAGAGCCGAGAAAGAAAAAAAAAGAAGTTTTTTAATTGTAAAGTCACAACTGGAGGGCTTTTTCAGAGAAGTTATTTCGTTGATGGGGATAGCACTCTTACTTCAAGAACGTATTTTAATATTTACTGCCTTTAAAATGTTTTGTCTTTATTTAAAGCCGAATATGGTATTAATTCAAACTGACGCATATAATTATTATTATACAAAGAAAAAGTGACACTTTTTAAACTGATTTTATTGGAATATAGATAATTATTTAACTGTTGCAGAAAAAAATTACTTGCATGGATTTTTATTGTCTATAATGGTAAAATATTAATGTTAGATCATTCAATTATAGTTGTATAAAATAATATGGTATAATCTCTATTGATGTTTTTTAGATGATCAACAACATCGTACTAAATAAAATAATTCCAAGTTAATAGTTTAAAAATTGTAAAAGGTATAATTTTTAAGAAAAACATTTGTACTGTATTTCTATCATTTAGTAGGTATAAAAATGCAACCTATCAGACACTTCATGAAAGATTTTTAACACTTTCAAGATATTGTAGAAAACTATATTTCTACAATAAGTCTAGAAAAATTATTTGAAATTAAAAAAAATCATTGAAAAGGTAACCAACCTTAGTTTAGTATACAAACTTCCTTAAATACACATAATTCTTCGATAAGACTATAACATGGTTTTTTGATCTAGCAAATGGAAATTTTCACGTTTCATCAGAATAATGTGCAAAAAATAAATAAACCTTATACTGATTAACTTTTAAAATAACAAAACAAACAAAGGCATAACATTAAAATATGTTTAAAATATTCCCACACCAGCAAAAAGTTTTGGTAAAATAATGAGTTTTATATATTTAAATAATGAAATCCCCAACCAACAAATCAATAAATTCTTATTACAAACAAAAGTTAAAACACTTATTTTATCCGTCTTTTCAAACTAATTATAATTTACATTACTATTTAAAAAAAATAATTTACATAAAAAAATTTAATTTAAACTCTTCAAGATGGGAATGAACCGTAACAAGATGCCTCTTTAGATTGTTCTTTCTAATGGACTTGTATGGACATAGTGAACATTTATATTGAGGATCTTTGCCACAATAATAAGTTTGATGTGTTCGAAGACTGCTGAGTGATGGGTAATATTTTAGACACCTTTTGCATTTCATCGCAGTTCCTGGAAAAATAACACATTATGAGTTAATAATGGTAAACTTGAACTACTTTAAAATGAAACCAGTGCATAAACAGTAAAACATACCTGAATTTCTTATATTTTATTATGCTTCTTGCTGTTTTTAATTGAGATATTTCATTAAGTATTTGAACAAATTATTGTAAACAAATAAAGGAAATAATATAAATAAAACTCGCATTTATTAATTCCATGATGGTTTACTTTACAAAAATACACTTCTATAAAAGATAGATGGAACAAATGATTTGAATAAATGAATAAAGTGTAAACAGATAGAATAAATATTGTTCAAACAAATATCAAATAACTAGTTACTGTATATGTTTAACATGCATCTTCATAAAATCTTATTGACTATTCAGAATTGAGCGCCAAAAAAGCCTCAACCTTTATACAATATTTAGATAAATGAATATTATTTATACAAATAATATTCAAGTACAAAATATCTAGAACACTTCCAAGTTATGTCTTACAGCAGTTTTCTCAATCTAATTAATAAGTTATCTTCTACCTGAATGTTCATTAACTTTTTAGTAGCCTAATGTTCATATTAATAAGTGGGCCGTGTAATTTGTTGAAATGACATTTTAGAGGGACCTGTAATCAGTACTTCTCTTTATTTATATGTAAAAGTAAAGTGGGACATCAGTGACAGGATTCTGACAGAGAATATCGTTTTAATTATGTTTCACACATACACATAATTCGCTAAAATATTTTTTTATAATAAGGGGTTCCCAAATATGTTTTTCTGTGAATCTTAATGTCGACAATCTGATAATACTGCAATACTTCCTTTCTATTAGTTCCCAAATATGTTTTTCTGTGAAATGTATTCGACTTACTCAGATTCTTAATGTCGGCAATCTGATAATACTGCAATACTTCCTTTCTATTACTGTGGTAATAGGAAGAATACGATTAACATTCTAAACTGTAGCAGGAAAAATTACTCTGAACAATAATCTAAATAACGTTTTTACTAAAAAAAAAAGTCATTCAGTAAAAAATTAATCATAAACCATTTTGTTCTCTTTAATTTGAATGGCTTGTTTTAATTGAAATACACCAAAGAGATAACTAAAGAAGCCTTTTATTCTCAAATTACATTATTCACTCACAAAATATTTGTTCATATTAATCTACATTTCTTTATCATGTTTACAGCAAAATAATTTTATTATATGTCGACCGAACTTTCTTGAACATTGGCCACTGAAGGAACGATCGCCTACTTCGGCCGAAAGTATTCGGTAAATAAACATTCGAAAACTATTATAAACTGTGAAGTGCTTGGAAGTTCCAATTATACTTCGAAAAAGGGAAATAGTTAAAAACACATTTCTCTCTTTAAAAGACTTGCAATACATAATAACTTAAAACCAAGTAGCAATAAACACTAATCGCATGTCAAAATAGTAAATAAACAAGCAACCTTCCCTTATACAATGTCTGCTTAGACTGTAAACGCTTCTAGCGCATTCATTTCGATGTTCAAGTTATTTTGGTCGACTATTGTTCTAAACAGTTTTTAAAAATTCAATGCGGTACGCAGTTCCAAAATAGTGATAAAACTAATAATATCTTGATGCCAAAGCAATACAATACTTCTTTGTTTATACTATCTGCATTTTGCTTGTTTTATTAGTAACGGCCAAACTTAACTATCATTTATTTAAAGAATTTAATTTTAAAAATATAATTTTTTAAAAAATTTATCTATGAACTGTTTACTCTTATTATGAAGTTGAATTAGCAGAATAGGATGACATGAAGAATGAAATATGTTTAGCAGCAATATGACATTTCAAATTGCCTTTAAGTTTTGATCTGAAAGGACATTGAGGACATTGGAACTGTGGTAATTTTCCACATTCATACTTTTGATGATTGTACAAACCTTCCTTACTTTTATAGTAACGTCTGCATTGTGGACAACCAAATCTTTGACCTAAAAAAAACAAAAAAAAAAAAAAAATTCCATTAAAAACATTGTTAATTAGTTTCAATAGATTGCAATAATTTATATCCGTTCCAATAAATTAAAACTTCTCTGAAGCTAAATCAGTGACGAATATGTTATATACTTACTTAGGTAAATAATTTTTACAAGTTATACATATGAAAATCAACATTAATATAAACACAGAAAGATTTTTACCTAATTATACTTCAAATGATGATATCAATAGGCTGATCATTGTGATATTAAATTTAAAATTCTTCATCATCATCGACTGGCCTTCAAGATAAGGACAAAATCATCAACACTATAATATTATTATTAGAATTTTAATGACAACTGTACAGTTTCACTACATAGCTAAGTGAAATACATACATGTATAATAATTTTACAACAGCATAAATCAGCTATTAAATTGAGCAAAATAAATATTTCATATTGTATGCTTTTTTTTTGGCTTGTGTAGCAATTATTTAAATGTATAAGTAATATTTTTGCTATTTTGATTTTTTTTATAAGTACATTGCAAATTTAATTACATGCTAAAAATAACATACTAATATACATACTAATTACATAAATAATAAAACAATAACCATATATTGTCACCTCATTAAAACAAAAATAAATAGATAAATAATAAATAAATAATACAAATATATAAATAATAAAAAGTGGCGGCTAGGTGGTGTGAGGAGGGGTGGACTACAATATAGATAGCGTTATGAGGAATTGTGTTCCAAATCCATTTTTGAACATACATTTCCTTTTGAACATACAATTCTTTCTACATCTGTAGAAATGTAAGCGATCTTATTTCTAGGTTCTGTCAATAAAAATTCTTTCTATATTTTCCTTAATCGCCCCTAACCACTTTGCGATACTTCATTCTTCATGTAGCTATTTACAATAAACACAAGAATATTGACCAATAAAACCAATTTCTTAAAAGAAGGGACGAAATGATATAAAAACATACAAGTATTTTTATAGAAATTTAGTGTGTAAATCTGAATTGAAAAAACTATCGAGCTTTAATTTATCTTAGAAGTAGAGATTTATTTTTAATTATATTCATCATATTCAGTATGAAATGAATTTACCTACTCAAACAAGTTTGAGATCAATGTCTATACCAGGGGTTCATAACCTTTTTTATATATCAACCCACTTTTAGAAATTTTTGCACCGTCCCCTACAATAAATGATGTAAATACTTTAATCAAACCACATTCCTAAGAGCAAAAGAAGAAAGAGACCTGTTGAGAAATGTGTACCCGGACATGTTCAAAAACAATTTTTTTTTTTACGAAATTTCATATTTATTATAAAAAAAAAGAAAAACAGTTAACTTTTCAAAAAAATTAAATAAAATATGAAAGCAATTATATTTAAGATCACAAAACATACATGAGATAAAAGATTTCTGAGAAGTATTCGATTTGCCTTACTCAATTAATTTATGAAGAAACTATATCTTTAAATTAAAGTTGTTTATTATAGGAATCATATGTGAATATACAATTTTTTTTTTACAACTTTAATTCCAAAGACTGTACTGGCAACGCGGAGATCCAGGTTCGAGTCCAGCCGTGGTATGCCCTTAGATTTTCTCTTCATAGGAACCTCCACAGTTCACTGTCCAGTGATGGGCAATGTTGTGTGTGACAAGAGAACAGTTCCGGAAGCCGGCAGAATTCCGGACGCAAATGATAGCAAATGTTGACACGCATATAAATTTAAAAAAAAAAATATCAAAAGAATTTGTATTTGTTAATGAAACTGAAAAGTTGTGAAAAAAAAACTTGATTTTCAGACATGTTTTTTTATAATTCCCTAAGACATTTCTTTTATAATTTAGACATTTTCACACTGTATAAATGTTTTTATGAACTTATCTTTAACTAACAAATCTATCTCTGTATTTTAGCCCTTATTTAAAATAGATATCTATAAACTCATCGATCCCTTTAGGGTCCTAAATTGTTGAGAACCCCTGGTCTATACATATCACTTAATTTACAACATTATTCATATCTTGATGTTTTAGCAAACCTTATTAGTTAAAATTGATAATAAAATGGTCTTTGCGAATATCGCGTTCAGGAAGAAATACTTTTTTTACATCAGTGAAAAAAAAAGTATGATAAAGCTTATAGAATTGCTTTCTTATTATAAATAAAATAAGTTGATAAGCAATGAGACAGAAAAGACAATAACATAAATTTCATCACCATTCAAAGAAATTACCAATACTTTGTGTTTTTGGCCGGGGTATATTAATAATATAAATATAAATATAAATTATACATTTCCAAAAAAAAATTAATGACTTTAATCAATGATATTAACATTTTCCAGGGAATTTGTAAAAGCAGCCAAAGAGACTTCGAAAATATTAGACAGGTTAATTTTTAGGTAGAAATATAATACATAAAATACTTATAAGAACTCAATAATATATATTTTTTTATATATTATTTAAATATATGCTATTATTTTTATATGTAATATATAATTACAATATATTATCATATTTAATATAGTAATTAAATTAACCACCTACATACGTATATGCTTGCTGTCCCATTATCAAAAATCTCCCCAGCACCATACAATAAATTATATTAAATCCTAGTACCATATTATTATTCTTCAGTAGTCGTAGTTTCTACAAATTTCATTGGATTATGTAGCGTTAGCATGTGTCTTTTTAGGCTGCCTTTACGTTTAGTTTTATAAGAACAATGAGGACAATTGAAATTTGGTTCTTTGCCGCATTCCCATTTTGTGTGAGTTTTCAATCCGCAAGCTGAAGCGTAACTTTTGCCACACCCATCACAGATGTATCTCTTGCCACAACCATTACAATTGCATGAACTACATTTCGCAGTACCTGCAATAAATAAAATAAATTCTGAAAGTTTGGTTATTTGTATAAAAATTAAAATTATTTATATAACAGGAAACATCAGGGAATGTGGTCTTTGGAAATATGACTTAAGGAATATAACGAGAAAGTTAATAATCATAAAAAGGGGATTTTTTTTTTTAAGGGGTCACACTGCGACCTCAAAAGATCTACTGTGCCCCTCTGGAGCCTCCTCAGTGCACTGCCAGCCTCCGACCAGTGTTCTCCAGCAACAGATAACACTGCCCATCACCGGGACCCGTAAGCTGTAGAGGCTCCTAGGAAGACATAATCTAAGGGTAGCATGCTAGATACGAACCCGGGACCTCCGCGTTACTATTCCAGCGCACTACCACTGAGCTAATCTCTTCCCTTAAAAAGAGGATTACAATCATCTCCAAACCTTCATCAAACTTAAGATGTTAAGAGATACTTAATAAAGTCATATGGTGGAATAAATATAATGCACTAGGATGGTTGTTTCCTGCATATATTTTTTAAAGTCTCTACTTGCAAACCCACTACATCCAATACACTTTTTAGTATTGAATTACTCGACTTAAGCTATCTGATTGAATCTGTTGAATTATCTCACGATGGCTAGACTAACCAAACATCTTGACTTTTGGGGCAGTGATTTATACAATTGCAATTGTGATAAAGCTTGAAGTGGATGTAGTGGATTGCATTGCTGTTTTCTCAAAATAAAAATCAATATAATAAAGAAATTTACAAGAAAAATAAGACTTTTAAATAAATATTTATTAATAATAAATTGAGCATACAATATTAAACTGAGAATAAATTAATAGAAATTATTTAAAATACATAGTTTTAATTTTCCCTCAATTTCTTCCTTTTTATTTTAATTTAGTATTAATGATCAGCTCTTCTTCTTCTTTTTGCAATCTCTGGCCCATTCCTTATACAAAAGATTTCTCAAGTTCATCAAGTGTTCGGAGTTGAAAGTGCATAATAGAAATATTTCATGAAAACATTTTAGTTCAAAAAATCACATATTTTAAGCAGATTTGCTTTAAAATAGTGTTCTCGAATTTTGCTTTAAGTCAATAGAATATATCTACTGTGCCATTATTGTCTCGTAACTTACTAACTAATCAGCAAACTTATTCATCACTGATCCCTCCACTTGTACACTGATGCTTCCACCGAAATAATTCCCAATGCAAATTAATATACTTTTTATAATATATTCTAGTTAATGTTCATTTCAAACTGATTTCACTTTTTTAATTTTAAATATTGTATGATTCTAATTTCTTTTAATGGTGGTTCGAAAACACTTATTTAAAGAAAGTTTGAATTAGGGCCCTAAAACACAGTAAAAAATTTAATCTGATTTACTACACTGGCAAGATATTTTTCTCAATGAAGAGATGGTTACTTTTACAAAGTTTGTCTTCCAATCAAAACTGGGCGAGGAAAATGTAAATAGGTAATATCAGCTTCGTTTGATCTGCCACCTAAAAAATTGAAATAGATTAGTTATTTTCTTTGGCAAGTTGGTAGTGCTTAAAAAAATAAAAAATATATATAGTATATAAAGTACTCACTCCAAAAATAAGGTTTTATAACTAACTGTCGAAGCGTAAAATTCTTTTTCGGCTAGGAAATTGGTATAAAACTGTGATGATACCAAATTTGTGAATGGATTTTTTTCTTCAAGAATTTCCACGTGGATGCCTTTCTCTATTAAACCCGATTATATTAATACCAAGTAAGAAAAAAACCTAAATTATGAAAGAGAATTAATTGAAACTTACTTTGTTCCAACAAATAGCTGTGGTATTACCTGGATATCTGTTCTCCAAATTACTATAAAACTACCTGCGCAGTTCTTCGTTATTTCCAGAACTGTATAGAAAACAGTATACCAAAATCGAATGTTTTGTTGTTTTGCTTCTTAATTTTATGTAAAACTTGGCCAACCCTAAATTTACGGGACAATTAAAATAAAAAAATGACACCTACTTTTTGTGATCAGCTGTTAGACATCTTCAGCCTTTTTACAGCCAGGACTTGGAGGTATATCGAGTATGCGCGTATCAGGCTTTTCTTTTTTTTTGAAGATCAACATGAAATATACCTTGAAATTGTTGCTTTTTCCTTCAACGATAAGAAATCTTCTGTTTTGAATTATGGTTTCAACTTGTTTAGATATTCTTTGAATAATACAGCTACAAAAATCCATCAAGAAACACAAAACAAAAAACCCGCCAACTAAAAGATTTCAATATTCTCATTTATACATAAAAAATTAACATTAGGGTCCTCACCTCGAATATACGTTTAGATTTTCCCCAACTTTACCTACAGCATCTCAAATATCTACAATCTGTACACAGGTTGACTTGAATTCAACAGGTTAGGTGGAAGGTTTTCTGTAACCAGGGCAACTGCCACTGAATGCAATGTGATAACAAAATTTCGGCTAACTTGACTTACCGAGGTAAACAATAATCTCCAAATTTCAACAAGAACTAAAACAGTCAAGGATTTGGTCAATTTTGGTCTAAACTATTGGTTTACAAATTATACGAAGATTTTAACGATTTAGGTGAGTGAGATTATAGGACTTTTAATGCAAACCTAACCAATTTCTAATTCTTTACTTTTGGAATTAATATAGATTGGATTTTTGCATAAATAGAAAATATTTTATTTAACATTTCTAATTACGGAAAATTCAGAATTATGATTTTATGTAGAAAATGAGATGTTATTTAATTAAATGAATATTAAATAATAGCTGATTAAGTTTGGCCTTAAGAATTTGCTCTACTCCTAGACCCTCTCTCTTACGAACTCCAACATAACAATGTTAAAACTGACAATAAACTTCACTAAAAGTTAAAAAAAATTCTCTAGCCCTGCTAACTTTAGCCATAGTTTTATTTGGATAATAAAAATAATTTATTTACGAAATCTATTCAATAAGAATATATTTAAAAATAAACAAATAACCGTTTGAAAAGACTTTTTATAAAAACTCAAACTGGCAATACCGAAAAAAGTACTCTAATGTCAATGGTTGACATTGTGCAAAATTTTAAAATATTACCTCATTTCTAAGGGATTACCTCAATTCTAGCGTGCTGGACTCGTACGCGGTGATTCCAGGCACGAGTCCAGCAGGCTACCTTTCTCTTCCTAGAAGCCTCTACAGCGGCGGTCGCAAACTAACGGCCGCGGGTCACATTTGGTGGGGATTAAAACAAAAAAATTCTATGTTCTACAACATTTTTATCAATCAGATTATTTCTTTAATAGTGTTTTTAAACTGTAATTGAACTTATATTTTCTAAGCTCGTTATATTTTTGTAAAATAAAAATGGTTAAATATTTGAACTTTAAATGATACATAAGTCGTAAAGAACGGGCTACTAAGGTCATTTGTTAGATTCTTTTATTCTCAGTTCATCTTTTATCCACATAAATATTGAATATTTATGTGATGTGTATAATATAATTGCCTGGTATTTTGAGCTTTGAGTTTCAGATAGCCTCTCCTATCACTAGGGCAATGTTGTCTTTAATTACAGACCATTCCTGCAGTGAACTGAGAATGCTCGGCGTGAGGGGCATAATGTATCTTAGTGCACTTATCCTCCCCAAAAAAGTCTATGTTTCAGGCGGACAAGTCATATTCAAAAAGTTGTTATAACTTTTTACTAAAATTATGAGAACCACAAGATTAAAATATACTTTGTCACTAAGACGTAAATATTTTTATTAAATACGTTCCGCTATTATAATTTGTTACTGCAATTTATGGTGGAGTTGCAGAAACTACGTCTACCTTAACTAAATTCTCTACATTGAGTCTGATTAAACGAACCGTTTAATATTACATTAAAGATTACACAATAACAAAGTTAATTAGGAAACTTTATGAATGGGGCTCAGGAAATCATAACAATTATCATAAATTTAAAAACTTGAGCAAACAGGTATACAATTTTAATATTTATTTACTTATAATACAATAAGATTACTTAATCAATATTTCATTGCCATTTATTCATTACTCCTCTGTAGTACTAGGATTAAATTTATTAGAAGCAAACTCTAAAGGATGCATATTTATTATATGTTTCTTTAAATTTCCCTTTAATTTTGCTCTATATGAACAATAAGGGCAAATAAATTGCGGGTCCTTGCCACATACAAATTTTACATGATTGTAGAGCGCTCCTTGTGAACTGTATCTTTTTCCACAAATACGACAATCATAGTTGCAACCTGTAATATTAAAAACAGCTAAAATACCGTTCATCAAATTACAAATTAAGTTATTTAAATTTAAATTATCAACATTCAATAAGGAAATATAAAGATATATTAAAAAGTTAAAAATACCTTTTCCATTTTGCTGTATAACATTTGTTCAGGAATGGTGGTGTAATACAACTCTATTTGAGTTTAGGGTTAACATTCGTGCAAAATGTTAAAATATTATTCTATATAATTTGTAATCACAATAGGATTATGTTTTTATATATATGTAACTATAATTATTGTAATGATTCAGTCTTTTGCATTCACTCAAGTGCTTTGGACTTCTATAATCATTTAAAAGGAATTTTTCTTCTCATGTAAAACGAAGTTATTTTAATTAGGTAGTTATTTTTTAGTGGTAGAAAAATATTGATATTATTAAATTGCAGAAAGTATTATTTTAATTAAATTATATAATCAATATAAAATTCAATTTTTAATGTAAACACTAAAAGAAAAGCTGCAACGTAATGTCATTTTTACAGTTTTTAAAACGAAAATCTATGAAATAATAATTACAAAAAATACACGCTAGTTTCTTGTTTTTTAGTTATCTACAAATTTTTGTTATTTATCCTCTTTATTCATGAAGAGCATGGATCGATGTTTATTTATTATATGTCTTTTAAAATTGCCTTTTATTTTAGCTTCATATGGACAATAACGGCATTTAAATTGCGGTTCCTTTCCACATTCGAATGCCAAATGATTGCGTAGGCCACCCGGGGAAAGATAATTTTTTCCACACTTAAGGCAATTGAACACATTACCTGTAACGTTAATAAGGAAATAGAATTATTTTATATCTATGTGATATAATGCTTAAAAAAAATCTGTATGGCATTCACAAAACTTTCTCTTATTGCGATTTTTTCAAAATTCAATAAATTAATACTTTTTTAAAAAAGATATATATTACACAAATTGTATTTTGTCCTCAATTAAGTAGACGGTTGCACATGTATGTTTGAAACAACTATACACAGGGGTTCGTTTGTTTTCAGAGCCCCTAACTAAATACAGCTTAAATAATTTTCTAAAAAAAAAAAAAAGTTCTCAGATAAAAATTAAAAGGTACGTATTAATATCAAGCTTAATAGAAAAATGTTTCAGCTGTTTTGGAGAAAGAAATAGGACAAACAAACCATTCAGTAGCGCTGTTTATGTAACCCACATTAACAAAATTTTTCTCATAATGGGTACTCAATTTTGGAATCTGTTCGATCGAAATATTTCCTTATTAGCGAAAAGAGATCAAAAAGCTGAAAATACATTGTTAGCATTAGATGTGTTCATGAAGTAGTGCCATGCTGAATACATTATTATTAACGCAAACATAAGAAGAGATAGGTGAACATAGATAAAATATGCAAGAGTAATAATTACCTTTCCTTTCATAAACATTTTATTGCAGACTACTTGGATGTTTATAATGTAATGGAAGAACACCGATTAATCAAAGAAACATAGCCTATTTAAATTCCTTTAACAAAAACGACCATCAATTCAATATATAATGAACATTATGTTCATCATATTCATTAATTTCCAATGAATATTACATTCATCGGAAAATAAAATTTCTTTTGAGGAATTTAAAACACAAAAAAATTTAAATTTATTATGCCTACAAATTTACAACAAATCGAATTCATGTCTTAAACATTTTGTGAATGTTTTGTATCTGGGCAAACTAAAGAGAGATGCTTATATAAAATATGTTTTTTTAAATTGCCTTTAAGAAATGCTTCATGTGGACAATAAGGACATTTAAACTGTGGCTGTTTTTCACATTCAAACTTCAAATGGCTGCATAGACCACTCCGATAGCGATAGCTTTTTTTACATTTTTGACAAACAAAATGGTTTCCTGTAAAGTTAAAACAAAAAAAAAGAAATAAAAAATTATTAAAAAATTTAAAAATATATTAGTAATTTCATCAAATTATTAACTAAATTTTGTCAATAAACTTTGTTACATTTGATTTAGCAATAGTTAATTATTTAACCACTTACATAATTAAGTGTATTTGGTATCCCTAACGAGTGCAGCAATTCAATCTTTTTGCAAAAATTAAATTAATGCTATGACATTCTCAAGCAACTCCAAAGAATAGGAATTTCGATTAAGTTACTTGCTAATAGCATTGTTTACTGATTTTAAACATTATATTAAATAGCATAAACAGATTGAATTTAATACTTTGAATAATAAAATATTAAAGATTTTGAAAACAAAATTATATTTTGCATGATTTAAATAAAACAAGAGAAACAGTAATCTAATTACAGATATTTTGTACTTTCAAAACAACAAAAAATGAAAACCCCAAAAAATATTATATACAACTAAAATAATAAGTAAACTTCGTAATAATAATAAAATCGTCACCATTATTACAAACACAAAGTAACCCAAGTAAATTGAACCTACTGAAAAAAATTTGCTAAAAATTGATGAATTATAAATTGTGATTATTTTGTTTCTTCTTTCAAATAACACAATTACATTTGTTAATAAAAATTTATTCAGCACACATAGTTTTAGAGAATTAGTTGTTCTGAAGAATGTATAATTGAATGGCAACTCCAAGATTAGTTCTAATTTTATGGAAAGTGGAAACCATAAATATGGGGAAGGAAGGGTGAAATGTGACTAATTTTCAATTTAAAATGTATTATGTAAAAAAATTATAAAAATATAAGTACTTTTAGGTAATAGTTATTTCAACGCTTTATAGCAATGAAAATTACCTTGTTGAGTAATAAATTTGTAACTTTGGCTTCTACTAGACGAAATGGCAACATTCTTGAAATTAAGCACTTCATCTGGAATTTGTACTTCTAAATCTAAAATCAAGCTTATAAAAGGGCCTTGTAAGAAAAAATTAAATAAACTCATTAGGGAAAAATAAATAAACACGACTTATAAATAAATTAATGAATTTATTATTACAATAATATTCAGTAAAATAGATCACAATATACTACTGGTAATTATAGATATCATAATCCACAGTCTTAAGATATATAAAAAATTTTATGAAAAACTTCAAGTCTGTTCAATTTTAGTGTGTTTAGTCGCAATATGTGCTTTTAAATTGCCTTTGTGTTTAGCTCTATGTGTGCAGTATGGACATTGGAATTGTGGATCCTTGCCGCATTCATATCGTTGATGTAAATACAATCCCTCTTTATATTTATAACTTTTACTGCAAGATTGACAAGCGTGTCTGGTACCTGAAAATCGTTTTCTTAAAATCAGTTTAACTATTGGGCATTTTATAAAATAAATAAATCAAAATTATTTAAAAGATATTTTATACAAAAATATTATATAACAGACCTTCTGAGTTCAAGATTTTAATTAGTTGCTTACCTCGATCTTGGAATCTGCATATGATATGATCTTGGAATTCTGACGTAAATGAAATAAATGTTAACAAATTTTGTCACTTGCCTGCCTATATTTCATTTGCTAGAGTCACTCCAGCGATGAGCATTTCTTTATGTATCCTGCCACATAATTGCATATCAATTGTATTTTGTCCACAAGTCCTGAAGATGAGAACATGTTCGAAAAATGTGCAAGTGTAAAAATTTATTAAAATTGGTTCACTTATGACTGGACACAAAATCACATCATATTTAAGATTGTAATAATAACGATTTCTCAATTCCATACTGTAATATAGCATCGCAGATTTTTTGTAGTATGCCACATGCAAATAGCCAACCATTTTTCATAGATTTGGAATAAATAACTTCAAATTATTATTTTATTTTTGCAGATATATTGAATTTTTTAAACTTATTTTGAATTACTTTTCGAGTGTAGTAAAAACTCTTCATTATTTTCTTCTTGGTATCCTTACAGTTAAAATAATCCCTATTATTATTAACCCTATTACATGTCTTTATACATTTGTAAACAGTTTATTATACAACATGGCTTAATATTACAATGCATAGTTCATTTTTAATAGATAACATTAATTTTTAAACTCCTTTCAAGTTTAATCTCACATAAAGTGTTTAAAGAAACTACATACTAAATTTTTAAACTCGAAATCACAGAAACGAAAACTAGATGTATTGTGCGATAGAAATAAAACACCTTGTGACCGATTTATAATATTTATTCAGTTTAAAATATCAACAATATTGTTTTAATTTCCTCAAATTTAAATATCCTGAAATCAAGTTTAAACTACAAAGTTAAAATATTTAAACAAAAGCATTTCATTTTAAAAAAAATATGAACTAAAACTGCACTATTCCGCAATTACAAAAATTGTTTACAATTAAAATGCTTGAATGCTATGTGTGCTTGCAAGTTACTTTTTATTTTGGTTTTATGTGGACAATGAGGACATTGGAACTGAGGTTCCATACCACATTCATACCTTTTATGACGTTGCAATGTCGAGGCTTGTTTGTATGTTTTTGAGCAGGTATCACATCTGTATTGCTTGAACACTGCAAAATTTGAATGAAATAGTTATTAATAATTAAAATAGGATTAAAAATAATACTTGTATATAGATATATATACCTTACAGTTGTATGAGATTTTTGAGGTATTTTATTCTGACATTTTGAACTCCTTATCCCTTATCAACTTCAAACTTATATTCATAAGTAGCTTTCTTAGTTTTCTACTAAAAAAACATTGCTTCTAAAAATAAAATCAATTCCAATGGTTACTTAAACAAGAAGCTGTTATGGTAAAAACATTAGGCTGTATTATCATTTCCAAAGAAACTGTTCAGCTTATATTATTCAGAAAGTGCTAAGAGAACTCATAGTTCTCCCAAAAAAGATTTGAACAATATAAAGAAGTAAGAAGCTTCTAACAAATTTGACAGCTCTATCTGTTTAAGATATATTTATATTGTGGTGGTTGGTTGGTTCCGCAGAGCTGGAAAGCATCAGAAGCGTTTTTCTGATCCGATTAACATCATATCAGTGTAAAGTAAAGAAAAATAACGAATAACCTTATCTACACATTTATTGTGCTCTAAAATTATTAATCTGATAGGATTTACTTCTTTAGGTTCACACAATTTCGAATGAAACAATATGTCATGGGTAACCAACCTTTCTTTCTTATATAAACTTGCGGTTATTTTATTGTTTGCTTGCTGGTAACTAAAAGCTAATTATTTGAAGTCAAAATTTTCCTGATTTTGCAAAATTGTAATCTTTAAGTTATATATATATATCTTTTATAATATTGTATTGTTCAATTGTCCAATTACATTATATAGTAGATTTTAATCATAAAGCGCAAATTAATAAACTCAGATTGGATATAAAATATAATTCTAATCATTGTGTTCAATTAACCAAACTACAAGCAACATATAAAATAAAAACTTATTAAAACGACGACACATATTCATATTCATATATATGATGATGATTTATCATACATATATGTAACATAGTAAATATATACACTATTATGAAAATACAGAACAAAAACGCTATAAAAAAAATATAAACATCACAGCGAATATCCAATCAATTCATAATGATGTTGTTTTGTCCATTAATATTATCAACATGCCTCAGAGCTACATGGGACTTTAATGCTCCTTTAAGTTTGGCTCTGTAAGGGCAGTACGGGCACAGAAATTTAGGTTCTCTTCCACATTCATGTTTTCTATGTTGATAAAGACCAGCTTTATTCTTATAACTTTTGCCACATCCAAAACATTGATGCCTCTGACCTAAACAAACAGTTATAATGTCAATAAAGGGAAACAAATAATTGTATAAATATACGTCAATTCCATAAAAAGAAATACTACCATTGATTGCGCAGACTCGGTACCGCAATTATCGGTTAGATAATTTATCATCAACATTAGTAAAGGACTTTATATTTATAATAAACTTTTTTGAAACTTATCATAGTAATCTTTAGCCATTTTTGCATGTTTAATCCCAACATGTTTTACAAGATTACATCTCTGTTTTACTTTATAATTACAGAATGGACAGCTGAATTGAGGTTCTTTGCCACATTCATACTTCCTATGCTGATAAAGTCCAGCTCTATTCTTGTAACTTTTACCGCAACCAACGCAGTAATGACGATTATCTGAAGAACAATCAAATTTTAGAATAAGAATACAACTATATTAAGAAACAATTATTTAAAACCTATAACGTATGAAGAGGTATGAAGGCAAAGCTTTTTGGAGCTGACTAGTCAAGAAGTAGGAATGAGATCAATATTTCCCTTATCCTGTTTTAAGATAATTGTAATCAGGACCTTTACCAGTAAGTTCTCAATTTTAATCAAGCTGCTTTTTAATCAACCCCGTTTTTCGCGATCGCTGGAATGGAACGAAGACCGCTCTACCAAAGTAGAAAACTCTAACCACTCAGGCTAAGCGGAAAATTATTAAACAATAAGTAAATTAAACAACAAACAATTAAATTTTCAATTATATTAATTTAATTCCACATTACATTAGTAATGCAGGTATTAACATTAGAAACAAAGTAATTTGAGGCTTATTACCTGCAAGCAACACATGATTTTATGTAACTTCATAGTTTTATGTGATAAAATCATGAACATTGTAAAAAAAAATTACTATTCTTTTTTGAAGTCTGAAATTAAAAATTTTAAATTTTATAATGTTTTAAACCAATGTGCCCTTTAAGTGATCCTTTTTGTTTACACTTATATGGACAATAAGGGCATTGAAACTGAGGTTCTTTGCCACATTCATATCTTAGATGGAGATACAATCCTTTTCTATACTTGTAACTTCTGCCACATCTACATAAATGACGTGGTTCTGGAAAAGAAAGAATAGAGACAGTTATGTATTCAGTTAATGTAATTAAATTATACTGCCATCAGCAGCAAAAGATAAAAGAATTTCTTATCGTAATTAATAACATAGCTTTTTTTTATTGTATGCGTTCCTTTTTTGTAAAATCTTATAGGATAAAATAAAAAGATAAAGACAATATAGCAGTTTAACTTTTATTATAAAAAGTTCTCAGAGCTTTATATTCCACAAATTTGTTTAATTAGAATTTTCAATCAATTCTAGCATTTCGGAGATAATGACTTTTTTATCTAGCCATAATCAGTTAACACATTCAACTCAAAATAAATCATAATTGGAGAAATCATTATATTATTATATATATAAAATATAATATATATAATACAGCAAATTTTATTGGTGGATAATAATTATTGCCAGTAGAGAGAATTCCATTAGTAATTAAAAAAAAAATTTGTTGTCAGGAATTCTTTTACATTGTAATTGTTAGAAATTATTGTGTTATAAAAATAAAAAAAGAAGCATAAAAAAGTTGTTTCCATTGCAAAATTTAAATGTCAATAATTAAGAAGAGTGAGTTGCTATCATACAATTTATCATAATATTTTAAACTGTACATTTGGCGACCTCAATACATGCTCGGTGCCCCCCCAGATCTTGCTTAAGAAATACACAAAACCATATAATGACGCAAAAATTTTACTAATTTTAAATGCAAATGAATTACTAGTTTCCTGTTTCGAGGCGATGCATTTTATTTAATAATTTTGAATGGCCTAACTTTTAAAGAAATCTTACTTTTGAAACAAAGATAGATCTGCAAACGACCATTTTTGTGTGTAATTAAATAATTAGTTTAGTCAAGCACATTTGCTAGAACAAAACAATTTTTTTTTTGCTCGTACCTTTTTCAACAATCACAAGTAAAATGAGGTCATTTTTACAAATTTGGAATTCTATCACTGCTTCTAATGTGAATTGATATTATACAGGTGGTAAAATCATATATTATACTGAAGTGGTATTTTAGAGGAAAGCTTTACGTTTCTTCCAGAGCTCCCAAAAATAAGTTTTCTCAGAAAAATATTTCAAATAAACTGATAGGTATTTATATATGTTTGCAGATATACGCGAAGTTTAAAGTAAATCGTTAGAGCCTATTTGAGAGCATCACGAAAAACTAAAAACAAATATTTAGTAAAGTCGTACTTCCAGTTGATGGATTTTGCCCGAAATCATCGTGTCTGATACGGTGGGAGTACCTAAATGGAATACCAAGTTCGAGCTTCCAGCAACTTTTCGCTTTTCACATATTCTGCAAAACACACAACATATACACAGTCCATTCACTAAAAACATTTTCTCGTAATCAGGGGACCCCAAAACATGTATTTCGAAAATCAATCTTAGTAAGAGGAAGTACTGCGTTACAAGAGACTAACTCTCTTTAAAAGAAAGTGTGTTTGTCATTTTATATGTGGCACTTTATAGCAGGGAGAGAATGTATAAGTTAGATTTGAAACTTAGAATATATTGAAAAAACAACTTTGAAACCTAATAATAATAATAATGACATTTTGCAAAAGTAAACAATTTTGAAAAAGTTTAATTATAATTAATTCATAATGAAGTTGCTTTGTTCCTTAATATCATCAACATGTCTCCGAGCTACATGAGTCTTTAATGTACCCTTGAGTTTGGCCCTATAGGGGCAATACGGACATGGAAATTTAGGATCTCTTCCACATTCATGTTTTCTATGTTGATAAAGACCAGCTTTGTTCTTATAACTTTTGCCACATCCAAAACATTGATGTCTTTGACCTAAACAAACAGTTATAATGTCAATCAAGTGAAACAAATAATTGTATAAATATATGTCATTTCCATAAAAATAAATATTACCAGCTGTCCCATATAGACATCCGCTATTCAATCAGTATAGGACCAGATGACATACATAATAAAATTTATTGAAGAAATTCTTTAGTAATAGCGTGTTTAATTCCAATTATTTTTTTACAATACTTGTTCGATTGCAATTGGAATTGCTGAATGGTCAAATAAACTTCCTTGCCATATTCATTCATACCTTCTGCACTGAAAAGTCCAGCTTTATTCTAGCAACTCCTACGCAGTAAGAGCAATCTCTGGGAAACAATGAAATGAGGTAATATTATAAGTGACACAATGCTGAGCTTATTCAAAAATGTATATAATAGCTTATATAACCTAATACAAACTAATCTAGTGGCTGAAACTGACCTAACGAATATTGAGAAGTAGTCCCTCGTCTACTTGGTTAAGGATCCATTGTGCTTCGACATTTTACTCTCAAATCTCGGCCATGAATATGGCAGGTGTGGTGACGTATCTCCATCTGACACAAAAATTCTGCTTCAAACTGAAAAATTGCCACATTTTTCACAATGTGACTCTACCGTAAAGCCAAGATAGTTTCAATGCTTTCTTAGGCGGTAGTGCCATCGTTGAGTTGAAACAGCTTCATATTATATTCCTTAGCTTACCTACCTACAAGAATAGTTCACTGGGAATAACTTAGAATGCTACTACGAAGAGTTCGTTCCTTGGGGAATATGTTATTGGTGAATCTTTTCTCAAAAAAACGAGCCGAAGTAGGATAATAATATACAATCATCCATAACCTAAAAAGTTTTCATTGGATCGTTAAGTAATCGATATAATAAATGTATAACCCATAAAAGTCAGAAGAAGAAGGAGAGAACAAAATAAAGGAACAGTTGATTAAAGTTGAAGTGCTTAAATAAATATACACAATAAATTCTGAACTTGTCTCAGGTATACTGATCATTCGACAACCTAAGTATTAAATAATGTAAGAAATTATTAAAATTAAATAATTGGATTTGTTACCTGCAACGAAATCATGAAAAAATGTTTTGAAAAAATATTATTATAGGGGCTTAATTCGTTGTGAAACGCTAACCATGAATTTTTATGAAAACTACCTAAAAACATCTGTTAAATCCTACACGTCTCGCACGTGAGACACGAGAAACTGGGTCTTGACCACTGTAACAGACGCGAACAGCGCTGTGTACCGCCTTGTTACCAATTTACGCCGTCTTATTAATTTTCGATGGTAAAGACGTCAGTACATGTCCCAATGTGCATCCAGCCTTATAAGGACAAAAAGGGCACTGAAACTGAGGTTCTTTGCTACATTCTTAACTTAAATGTAGATACCTACAATCCTTCGATATACTTTACTCACATCTACGTAAATGCCGTGGTTCTGAAAAAATATAGAATAGATAATATAGTTTCGTTTGAGTATGATTTCAAATAAAGTAGCTTGCAATTTCATTTTTCCATTTAATCATTATTGCCAAAAGATAAATGAATATCTTAGCGCAACTATACTGAAATGCTTTTTAAAAGGACAGTAATTTATAAAAAGGAATTAACATGTGTATAGCAGTCATCATCTGAAGTTCTGTTTACATCCCTTAAATTAGTATTCTTTGTTTTATTGTTAAAAATCTCATAGGAAGAAAAAAAAAAAAGTAGTTATCCCACTTTATTATAAACACTACTAAGAGCATCATGATGTACATAATATTTTCTTTAATTAGTACTATTCATCTAAGATACAATTAAGGGTTCAAGCATTTTTAGATATTATGTCATTCAGCAACTATATCTCATCACTTAACAAACACAAGTAGACGCATAAGCACAACTACACATAATTTTACTTTTCACTCTAAACACTCTTACTTCATGGACTTTAATTTATAAGACGCAAAAATGTCATAAACGAAGACTCTTCCATAAAAGAAAATAAAAATAATAATGATTATTTATATTACGGGTAATTTTATGTTCGTTCTGCAAAGCTGAGATGTTTATTATGCAAGTGCAACTTTAGCGAACTTTTTCGTTTACACCGAAATTCACAATACGGACACTTGAATTGAGGCTCTTTTCCACATTCATATTTTTGATGATTATGAATTCCTGGTTTTGTCCTATAAACCTTACTACAGCCGCTACATGGAAAAACTTTATCTGAAAAAGAAACAGATCAATAAAAAATAAAAAGAAATTAAACGCACTTAGTATAAGAATTCTGCATCTTAAGAATGATTATTAAAAATAAATAAAGGTTAGAGGAGATATATTGCTCATTAGCACGCTGATTTGGAACGTGGAAGCCTCGGTTCCAGGGCAGGGGAATAACAGATTTTCTGAAAGTCACTATCAGGTAATGGGCACTGCTGTCAGTAATATGTAAAACTGTTTGGTAACCAGTTATTGCACATTGTGAAGAGTCTGTCAAACTTTGTTGAGGCGCCTTAAAAAAAAATATATAGATCTTTGAAAAGATTAGTACACATAAAAAATTAATACACATAAAAGATTAGTACACAAGCTTTATTATGCATACATTACAAAGAATAGTGTTTTAATTATTATAATTAAGTTCACAGTAATTTATGACATAAAGCAATACTTAATGTATCCTAAAATAATATTTTAAAAAATATTAATAAAAATAATAAGGATTATAGTCTTAATTTTTCATTTTTAATTTGTTACCTTGAAAACATTCCATGAACTGAGGCGGCACATCCTTAACAACATTGAAGAGGTGAAATGGACTACTTAGTCTAAGCAGTTAAAGTGAGGTACATCTATAGCTTGAAGACTTTTGAAAGCATTGCTTCATCTCGCTATTGCTGCACGGAACCTTTTCTGCTTTATCGAAATTTATCTATGAAAATTCAAGATAAGTTGCACAAAATAACAGTGCACCAAAGTTAAGATACCATCTTACCTTAACGGTCAAATAATAAAAAATTCTTGAGAAAGTTTATTAAAAAAAATAAAAACAGAAAATTATTAAAAGAATTAAATATTAAAGTAAATCCAATATTGTCCTTGTATTTAGTTTTTTATTTGGAGAGGTGAACAACATTTTGCCTAAAAAGAACTTTACAAGTTCTAATGAAAAACAGAAAAAACAAGAAATAAACTATAAAAATAAATGAAATAAATTACTCAGAACTTTTATTAAATTAAAATTTTCTTCTACTATTACAGTGCAGATAATAATGCCTTGTTTCCATATAAATCATAATCACTTAAATTTAACAAAGTTTGTTGATGTAATAAAAATTAGGAGACAGAATATTAGTACTTATACATTTAATGAAAATGGTTTTTAAGCAACCTCCTTTTCTTCTCCATAAATTACTTCATTCCTGGTGGTTTTTATCTAGTAGGTAATCTTTTCTACAACAGCCATTAGGAATCAGTAAAAATGGAAGTAAGTCTGTAATTTCATCACTATGGTCATGAAAAATTTTACTTTTGCATTGTATATTAAAAAATGATTTTTTAATTAACAAAAGAGACAAATATAATAGCAGTAAATAAAAACTTGCTAAGCTAAATAATTTTGTGATTTCTTAGAAATTTTATCAACATAATTTTAACAAGGAAAATTCTTCATTACAATAGGGGAGGGGATACATTAGAGTACAATTTGATGGATCTTTGTTAAGATTTCATGCATAGGCGAAACTATGAATTTTAAATTTTATGTAAAAAGATAAGGATAAAAAAGAATAACCTAATTTCTATGTTTAGTCTACAATCCTAATTAAGTACATTTTAAATTTCTGACTCACTTTTATTTATATATTTTAATCTGATATTCTGCAAACATTAAACGGTTAAAGTTTCATTGTTTCAAAGTTTCTTTTCAAAGTTCCATTTAGCATGCGTACAGATTATGAAAACGAGTAATGATTAAAATTTTACAAATACAAGCATTATTTGTATATAAGGAAGAACTAAAGTAATTTTGTAATACAACATTTTTTAAATATAAAAGGGCTTAATCACACAAAGGATTACTTCATTATTTTGGTTCTGACAGTTCGGATTGTCATTCATCGTCAGAGAAAGGTAGATTCAATCAATCCGTGTAGTTTATTCAGAAACCGACGTCTTGCGTGATATAAATATTTAGTTGAAGTCATCTCTCTACACGAATTGATTGGAAACCTTTGACGATGGATGAAAATCCGAAATCGGTAGAACCAAAATAATGAAGCATGGCTAGGACGCATAAAATCATAAATGTTACCAGCATTGCGGACCCAACTACATATTCAACAATTGAGGCAAGTTTAAGATTAAGTTTGAAACTCTACAATTTACTTATAACGATAACTCTTAGGACGTTAATAAAAATAAAAAAATAAAATAAAAAAAGGAGGAAGAAGTTTATTCTAAATTCATTAATATTTTTTTATTTAAACATAAGATAACATGTTTTAAACCTATTGGATGAATATAGACCAAAAGCTATCTTTACAATTTGCCCATAACAAGAGTTAAGCGTGTTATAACAATAGGCTTTTATAAAACCAAATTACTTCGTCCCAATTAAGACCATATTTAAAACTCACTGAAAGCTGGTATTTGCAATGCGTAATTGATAACGAAAAAATAGTATTTTAGAATATTGAAAGCAAGATTATATTAATAAGAAACAAATATTTGAACATCTATCTATTTCGATCTTGAACAGGCAAATTATGTTTTATTTAAAATATTTTAGATCAAATATAATTAATTCATTCAATTAATTTAAATACCAATGCTGTGTGTCAAAGAAAAAAAGAAAAAAAATGAAAAATCATTTAAATAAATAAAATTAAAAGTTTATCTAGAGTCAGAAATTTTTGAAACTACATTTATTATAATTGACAGGAAAGCTGCAGACTAGAAGGAAATAAGAAACTATTAAAATTCATTGTGCAAATCAATGAAAGCATTAAATAGCGTTTTCTGCAGAAATTTTGAGATTCAGATTTCGGATAGATAATCATTTATTTACTTTGCTACTTACGTTTTGTTTCATAAAGGCAATAAACTTTAGCACTTACTAAAATATTCCTCCAGTTTCGCCAATGCTAAAAACGCTACTATGAACTGACCCTGAGTAGGTTCTATACAATTTTTAATATGTTAGATAATTATTTTCAATTATATGTATCATTATGTGATGAAAATACATCAAAGTGCAAAATGTTTAAGCGCAAAATGGGATTGCAAAGAACTTTTTCGTTTAGCTCTATAAGGACAATTCGGGCATTGGAATTGCGGTTCCTTTCCACATTCATATTTACGATGTAAAGATAGACCTCGTTGATATTTATATGATTTTCCACATGTTAGACAAGTATGCCTCGTTTCTAGAAACAAAAGAAAATAGAAAGGAATTACATTAGTTAAGAAATTAATAGTTCTGAAAATAAATAAAAAATACACATTGACAAAAAAATAATTATCTTAAAATTAGGCGATTTTTGTTTTGATTTTTTTTCATATTCAAATAATATTAGAAAAAAAAGTGATTTTCAGCCTAATATTTAAAAAATAATGAAGCAACATTTAGAATGAATTTAGCCTGAGAAATCCAAACTGAACTCTTTTTTCAGAATAGCAATGCTATTCTAAATAAAATGTCAGATATGTAAACAATTATAATTTTTGTATAGTGTATTATATGGAGATTATCCACGAAATTACTAAAACAATGTTTTTTCTTTTCACTGACTTACCAAAAAACACAAATGGGAAACAGGACAAATTAAGTGGGCAAAAAATACTCGGACAAATCAATTCAATAAATAATTTCTTTTCTTGTTTTTATCCAATACAATTCTCTTTTAAAGATATAATTACAAACAACAAATATAGACAGCCCTTTACAATCTTCAGATACTATAACTGAGTTCAATCGCCTAATTTTCTAAAAATAAATCAGTGCAATTGAAATTGGCCACTTTGTTATCATCTTACTTTGATATTTCACAATGCAACATACCCCATAACAAAAAAAAAAAAGAATATTGAAATGACAACAAAAATAATGCTACTTTATTATACTTATTTAAAAAAATAAATAAAAGAGGGTCAAAACATTTAATGGCATTAATAATCAGTATTATAGAGTAATGAATGAAATTAATATTGAATTAAAAATAATAGCAGGCATTCATAATGTTTTGTTTATTTTTCTGGATATCAAAAAAAAAAAATTAAAAATAAATACAAAAAGTCAAAAGACTTCAGCAAAGAAAAGAGCCTGAATCTCTAAATTTAATTAGATTCAAAAAGACTAGTAACACTTTTGGATCTATCTGTTAAACTTATAATTCTATTTTTTATATTTTAATTAAGAACATTCATAAAAATGTGCATTTTTAATTACCCCAAATATCACCAGTTAAAAATAAAATTTTTTTTCATTCTATCGATCAATTTTCATGGTCATTTTAATGATTTCAATTCATAATTGTTCAAATATAAAGAGAAAAGCTGAATGAGAATCAGTTTTTGTCTAGAATTGACAACAAAAAATTTTTTTTATTACTTTTCAATAATTAGTTTGAATTAACTTGACAATATTTTTATGTTAATATATTTATTAAAATAAAAAATACGGTTACTATGTTTAACATGACATCTGAGGATCATTTTTATAACATATATAAATATATCATTTTTTTTTTTAATGAATTGCAATAGGACTGATAACATATTTACTTATATGTGTATAAAGTGTTTTGTTAATTATTAAGAGTTAAGCAATTGTTTACGTATAATCAGTAATAAATTTAATTTTGTTTCCTATTTGGACATAGGATAAAACAATATGGAGAATTCATCTTGGTATGAAAGACATAGGAAATTCATGAGAAGTATATTAATAAGTTAATATAACAAGAATTCAGCAAAAGAGATGTTTTTGTTAACGGTACTTTCTTAATTACTGGTTACATTTGTTTTCTTTCAATGTTTAGGTTATTCAGTTTTTACAGTTCAATCAAAAAATTGTTTGATATGAATTATTTGTTTTATTCTTAATAGTTCGAAAACGCTAAATTTGAGGGGGTGAAGCTGTTCGCGTCCGAGATTTGTTCTCACGTGCCCCCTGGATATTAGGCCGCGCGACGCTGAATGGCTGAATAGCCGAAGTCATGGCGTAGGGGAAAAAAATAGATTTGCTGGAAAAATACTATTAGAGTATATGTGCTTCCATTACCGTTCACGACACATCATACGTTAGTGGAGTTGATACGTCTAAAAATAGGCACACTCATCTTTTGCTTTTTACATTTATTGAGGAAAGAATAAAAAACGGATAGAAGTCAATAACTTTTTTCAATCTTTTTTAATGAATCTGATAATTACATTGTTACTAGGGATATTAATAAAAATACCCAGCACTTGATTTTTTACGATTTTATTTTTCTTGTCCTAGCTTTTAGCTAGACAACCTAGTCGTCATCAGGGAACAGATTTGTTTATGTTAGAATCAGCACTTGAGGATGCACTTATTCAGCTAGTCCACGACATCCTCCAAAAAATTTAAACAGATAATTACAGTTAAAGATTCACCTGAGGTTTAAACTTTCAAAACCATAACAGTGATTAATAATCAAAATTGTAAAATATGGATAAGTTTTGAAAATCTGCCTGAAGTTGGTTGAGATTAATGGTTACGCGGAAAATTGGAAATACGGTAAGCTTTGCAATATCTTTAGACAGCACTTTATATTACGGTGGAAAGTCTTATAAGTATAATAAAATTAATACAGGTATTTGTAAAATTGCTATGAGTAGCAATAAAAAAGTTCATAAATAAGTTACTGTTTTGTTAAAAGAAACTTTCGACATTTATAATTCATTTAACTTAAGAATGGGGGGGCATTAAAAGTAGAAAAAAAAATGTTTAGATACAGAACAAATTGAATAAAAAAAATTAAAAATGGCAAAGGAATGGATTGTTAGCTCGGTGGTAGCGCACTGGTTCCCACTCATAAGTTCGAGCCCATCTGTGTTGTCCCTTCATTTTTTCTTCCTAAGAGCCTCTACTTCTACAGCTTACGGCCGTGAGCAGACCTTACGGTGATGGGCACTGTTGTCTGTAACGAGAGAACACTGCCCGGAGACGAGTACTGCACTGAGATGGCTCTGAGGACTAATGATCACGGGAGTTAACGCCCATTAAAAAAAAAAAAAATCTGGTGTTGAACACTCACGATGTGTGTTTCTCATACTCCTGTTAATTCAATTTTTATATTAAATGACAAATTTTCTTTAAACATCAATTTTTTTCTTTTTCTTTAACATAAATGTAGAGGTGGTAATGGACAAGTACCAACTTATCAACCCATACAGGAAATCGTCACAGACATTTTTAAGGTTATTCCAAAAAACTCAAAAACCTATTCTGTAAAGTTACCAGACCAATTCAAAAATAGCAGCTGGATAGAAACGGAAGACCCTAGTTCGTGTGCAGGCATCGTTGCCCTTAGTTTTTCTCGCTTTAGGAGATGAGTAAGATCCGGTGTCAACCAGTATGTAACGAGAGAATATTTTGGCCAGCACTGAGACATCTACGAGCACATGCTGAAGCGCATAAAAAAAAAAGTATTTTGGGAGTAAATCTAATTTAAAAGTTATGTCAATAAACTGACAATTCTGATTGGTTTAACCAGTAATTATTGTTAACATCGAAATATTTAATTAATATATATATATAAACTATGATCACATAAATAATTTAATTATTTATTGAAGATTTTCAGTTAACTGCCCAGGTATATGTCTTATCATATGAATCTTCAGAGTGCTTTTCCTTTTAGATCTGTAAGGGCAGTCTGGACACTGAAACATTGGTTCTTTTCCACATTCATATTTCAAATGTTTTGTAAGACTTGTCTTATGTTTGTAAGATTTGCCGCATGTACATAAATAACCCATATCTGAAATTCAATTTGTTTGTATTAGTTCAAAATATTGAAAAATTAAAATAACGGTAATACCAAGATTCTACATGATTTCAAAAATAAATGATACTGATTAATAACATAAATACCTTGGTTGAAACAAATAGTGCTTTAAAACTGGAAGAAAATCTAATTTTTGATGTCACTAGTGATCGTAATCAGAAATATTGGACTTAAGTTTATTCAGTAGAGAAAAATTGTCAAAATACATAACTGAGTAGGACCAAAAACCTTAAAAAAAGATGTCTATCTTCCTGAAAAAATTCATGTCTTAAATAGTGTTAAATTTCTACTTTTTGAACGTCTTGATATGGAACAAATACTGGATAATGTTTCGCGAGGAATAATTCAACTTATTTGAACTTCTTTTTCTTTTGCATCGTTTCAAAAATCTTCCAAGATTTCACAAACTCTAAAGCTTGCGAACAGTTGTATTACTATTTGCAGTTTCCAGGATTTGAAAACGAAAATTATCTTAATTAATAAAGAATAAAAGAGTCTGTATATTAAAATCTAATATATCAACTTTTTCTAAACAATCTTAGAATAAGATATGCACAAATGAAGTCAGAAGAGTATAGTATAATATTCATTTGAATTAATACAAGTTTCTTCAAGATACAAAAAAAAAAACTGCGAAAAATAAATAAATATTAAATTTTGAAATCATTGCAATTTACATTCCACTAAAATTAGAATGCTTGAAAGCAATATGACTGTTCAGAGTGCTCTTCTGTTTGGCTTTATAAGGGCATTTAGAGCATTCGAATTTTGGCTCCTTATAACATTCAAATTTACGATGTCTATTAAGATTTGCCTTGTATCTGTAAGATTTTCCACACTGGCAGAAAAATAATCGATCTGAAATTAAAAGAAAATTATATTGGCAAAATAAAAAAAAAAAATGCATAATTAATTATTTTAAATGAAATGAAATTCCAAATCAATTGAATGAATGCTAACCAAAAGCACAAACTCAGATGAAAAATCAATCAATGTCAAGAATGGCAAGTAAATTCTTCGGTTCAATCAGAGTTTCACTCATTGCTTGTGAGAAATTTCTATATAGTACAGGGTGTTTTGTGAATGTGAATAATATTATAAAATTAAGAAAGAACATTGATATTGGCGATAACACAGATGTTACTTCAATCAATTCAAAAATAATATATAATTTATCTCTAAATAGCGAACAAGTACAAAACACGGAAAGAAGAAAAGCTGCCAAACAAAATCAACTATAAAATAAACTTTTCTTTATTGTATAAGTACATCTTTGCTGGGGTTGACTGCAATTTTGACAATGTTCAAGTAGAGAGTAATTAGAATATAAATTTCATAAACTTTATTTCATGAAGATCAGAAAAAACTTGATCCATATTTGATAGGAAGGGAAATAAAGGGAAAACTCTATCTGACAATTAATGAAATTGTTTTTATTTACAGACACTATGTACAGAAAAGCGCAATATTTACAGATTCAAAAATGCTAAGTTATTAATAGTAATTTCACATAAACTCCAATGAAATGCATTATGATAATCACCACTTTGTTTGAAATAATATATTCTCTCTGCAGCTGTAAGAGAAATAAAAAATAAAATACCTATATATATTTTGGTCTAAAAATACACCTAACATTTGTTCAACAATTCGGGCAATGAATCAGAATTGGGGAAAAGGGTAGAGTCCAAATAATGTTTCAAACCGAAGTGAGAAACTAATGAACTCTTCCGTTTGGCTTTATAAGGACATCGTGGACACTTGAAGTTGGGTTCTTTTCCACATTCAAATCTGCGATGATTATAAAGAGCACCCCTATGTTTGTAGCTCTTACCACAAGAACAGAAATATCGTACATCTGTAAGCAAAATATTAATAATGTAATATGATTTAATGGATAAAAAAATAATCATACACTTTATAATAAATCAATTAACAAATATTTTTATATAATGTCCTGTAATCAAGATTTCTTTTGCTTTATAAAGCACAGATGGATATTTGCATTTACGTTTCTGACCCCATTCGTACCTCACATCTTGGTCTAGATCATATTTGTACTTGAACGATCTTCCCCCCGCACAGTAATATTGACCTAAAAATTGTAAGTTGACATTGTACATAACCTATTTTAAAGAATTTTTCTAAAAATACTAAAATATTTAAATTGATAATGTTTACAATTTATTTTTTAAACATAGCATCTAGCCTAAAATTGCATTATCGTTGATATGTTTAAGTCCTATGTGATTATTCAATGTGAATTTCCGTTTAGCTTTGTAAGGACAAATAGGACACTGGAATTTTGGCTCCTTGCCACATTCAAATTTGCGATGATTATACAGATTAGGTTTGTGTTTATAAGACTTGCCACAGGAACAAATGAATCGTTGATCTGAAACAAAGATTGCAAAGAAAAATTATTATGATTCCTATAATAAACAACCTAAAGGGAACAAGAAATTTATTATAAATAAAATATGAAATGACCAGAGCACCTATTCTAGATCATTCTCTTGCTCCTAATAAGAGGAAGTATTGCCATCGTGCCAGATTTTCGAAACTGAGTTGTCACCGGAAATACATGTTTCGGAGCTCCCTTGAATTAAAAAAAAAATCTGGTGTCAACACTCACACAGTTTTCTCTTAATTTAATAAAATGAAATCAAGAAATTTACTTTTTTTTTGAGATATCTGTTAACACATACACTGACCATTCATTAAAAATATTTTTTTACGTATTTAGGGGAACCCAAAACATGTATTTCCGGTGACAACTCAATTTTTAAAATCTGACACGATCGCAATACTTCCTTTGCTAGGAGTAAGAGAAAGTAAAAATTTTGTATGTGTATGTGTCAACAGAATATCTAAAAAATGAAAAGTCGCAGGAAGCTCAAAATTGGTATTCCGCTTATTATACTACCACCGCTTCAGACAACAAGATTTTGGACGAAATCAGTCAACCGGAAGTGCGACATTACTAATTTTTTTTTTCAGTTTATCGTGTTTTTTTAAAAAAAGGCTCCAACGATTTTCTTTAAACTTCGTATGCTATCTGTTAGCTAGGGCCAACCAACATTTTGTTTGTTTTTTTCATTAACAAAGGACAAATGTAACTATTGTTTTACATTTGTGCATACTATCTATTCACGTAAATACCTATCACTTTTATCTGAAACATTTCTCTGGGAAAAATGATTTTTATGGGGTTCTTGAAGAACTGTAGCGCTATGCTTTCCTTTAAAGTACCACTTCAGAAAAATATGGGGTTTTACCTCCTTCATAATATTAACAACATTAGAAGCATTGATAGAATTCCATATTTGAAGAAAATAGATTAACGGGAAGTGCGCTTTTACGAAATAGGTTTTAGAGTAAGTCATGTGAGTGCATCACACCAGATTTTTACAATATAATATTATAAAAATATCATTAATTTTTTCCAAGATAGCCTGCTTCAATTTGTGTTATCAACCGGTTTTCGACTTGGCCCATCTCCAGGGTGTCTTATAAGAACACATGAGATTGTCGATTAGCATAATGCAGCAGTAACTGCAGGACAGTATATTGATTTTAATTTATGCTAGTGGGTTTGAATATTATTCCTTGATTTACATTATGTTAGTCGAAGACCTTACACTCGACACGATCAAGATATTCGATAGTGGGCGAACGTCCGAACTGGTAGATGTCGTCAAAATGAGAGGATGTTAACTTAAAAAAAGTGTTAAGTATAAAAGTTAAGTAAAATGTTAAGTATAAAAATCTCTCAACCAATTTAAAAAAGTTTTCAAAATACTGGTCTATTTATTATTTTCTTTTCTTTCTAACGTACCTGCACTGTAGGAAGTATAATGAAGCAAATGTCTGAAAATGATTCAATGATTTGAAAACATAAAATTTTGATATTAATAATTATTTTCTACTTCATTAATTGAAGTGTTAAAAATACTTACGAGTGAAGTATTATGACAAATTGCATAACAATAAGTTATCTATTATTGTTATCAAAAACGACCGAATGCATTCCGACTTTTATTGGTGAAGTTTGTAGACTGTGTTTTAAACAGCACTGATCACTGTTCTAGATATGTGGAAACTAGAATAATTAACTATACTTAAGTTTAGCACCAGCAATTGATATCACAAAACTTAAGAAGTACAAAAACACTAGTAGTATTAAAATAGGAGCACAGGGATAATTTGCATATATCATTGTCGGGCTACAAAATATTAAAAGTGGTTCTTCTTTAAATACCATTTACTTTTAAAAAAAGTTACTGTATAAATAAACCTAATAATATAAATTAAATAGTGAATTCTTAAAATTTATATTCCACTAGGTTTAAAATGCCTGACGGCAAAATGACTGGCCAAATTGCTTTTCTGTTTAGCTTTATAAGGGCATTTAGTACATTCAAACTTTGGTTCCTTGCAACATTCAAATTTAAGGTGTCTATTAAGATTTTTCTTGTATCTATAAGATTTTCCACATTGACACACATATCTTCCATCTGAAATTTAAAAGAAAATCATATTGGCAAAATTGGAATAAATTGGAAAAAAAAGACACATAAAATTTGCCTTAAATGAGTAGAAAGTAAAACAAATAATGCAGATGAAGTTGGTAAATTTGTTTTAAAAACACTTTGCCCACTGTGTCTAGATGTGTGAAAACAAGAATAATTAAGGTGAACTTAAAATTGCCACAATCAATTTGTTATCTCAAAACTTAAATAAGAGAGAGAGAGAGAGAAAAAAGAAATTAGTCAAATATAGGAGAACAGGAATAATCTGCAGATATTAATTTCGGGCTAAAAAGTACTAGTGATTATTTTTGTAATATAATTTACTTTTAAAAATAAGAGAAAGTAAAAAGTAACTATAAAAACCTAATAATATAAATTAAATAGTGAATTCTTAAAATTTATATTCCGGTAGGTTTAAAGTGCCTGAGAGCGATATGACTGTTCAAATTGCTTTTCTGTTTAGCTTTATAAGGACATTTAGTGCATTCAAACTTTGGTTCCTTGCAACATTCAAATTTAAGATGTCTATTAAGATTAGCCTTGTATCTATAAGATTTTCCACATTGACAAACATATCTTGCATCTGAAATTTAAAAGAAAATTATATTGGCAAAATTGGATTTAAAAAAAAAAAAAAAAAAATCCAAAATAATGTTGATCAAAGAAGCAAAGTTAATCATCGGATAAAGAAAGCAAACTTGATTGCCTAATCGGCGATTTACGGCGCTTTTTACAAGAGATTTCACTCTCATTATTTATTGGCATATACTGGGCTATACTGTGAATAAAAAAAAAAATTTACTAATCAATATTATAAACTGCACAAGTTTGTGTAACTTTTTTTTTATTTGTAATAATTAAAGTGTGAAAAAGGATTCTATTTAAACATTCAACGCATGATAAAAATACTATTTTTATTTCGGTTATACTAAATACTATTTAATACAAGAAAATAAAGATCAAATTATCAACCTGTTTATATCAAGAGGATAGGACTGAAAAGTCTTTGATTCTACAATAAATTTATTTATATATTACATTTTTATATGGTTAAATGATATTTAAAGGAAGAATGATATTTTTTGATTATCATAGGGCTTTTAGATTCATAAATATGTGAAACTAATAACTCACATTTCAGATTGTCTCTGTTTAAAATACAATTTCTCAAAAGAAAAAAAAAATTGTAAATTACTAATATTTACAAAGTTCAATAAATAAAATAAATATTTTTGATTATTTATAAGATAGCATGCACACTGTGTATAATAAAATGGTTTTTCTGCAATACAAAAGTAAAACTTCAGAAACAAAAAAAAAACGTATTTACTGAACCTATTTCACTTTTAAGAAATGAATCACATAATCTACAGCGAAATAACTAAAATAATTTACATTATTTGAAGAAATTAAAATAATAGAAATCCGTCGAAGCATGCATATTCCTATTATTCCTGACCGGATTGGGATTTCCTCCATCGTCAGAGCAAATTTATTAAATACGTGTAGAGAGTTCACTTCAACTCAATGTTTCTGTTACCTCGATAGTTGTTGGCTTGTTGACTGTATGTGTGGGAGGTCGAACTTATGTTAGTGCACAATCAACAAGTCAGCAAATGTCGAGTATAACAGAAACATTGCGTTGAAGTGAACTCTCTACACGAACTTGATAAATTTACTCTGACGATGGATGAAAATCCGTAATCGATCAGGAATAAAAGAAATATGCATTTTACGAAGCTAAAATACCAGATGTTATCCAGCATTGCGGACAGATCCATATATTCAATACATTTTTTTAAATGGCTGTTTATATTTAGAAATCTAGATTTTCCAGCAAAGAGGAGTTTTGGTTTGCTATATTAAACCAAACTCTTGCCGCAGCAATCCATGAAGGGCTAAGGCCCTTCGCCAAATGGCCAATTGTCCTGGCTAAACCAAACATAGAACGCAACGCGCCATTAAGTCCAAGCCTCAGTCGGCGATGTTTAATAGGGGAGTGGCGATTGGACAGCATTTCCGAGATAAATTCCGGTATTCGCTATTAGGTCACTATTGCTTCCCATATTTACTCAAGAGGTTGGGTCAATTCCTTAGAATCCCTACAGGAATCAAACCCAGCGCTGATCACTAAGCTACGCACGAGCTACATTCCAATATTAAGATGGAGAAAGTACCTAACATTAAGAAAAATAAATTCATAAATATTTTATACAGAAAATAAAAAATATAATATTCATTTAATGATGACATGAAATAATGAAAACATTGATATATTTAACTGAGAGAAAAAAAAACATTTAGAGATATGCCAGAGAGTAAAGTCTCTTTTACCTAAAAAAATCCTTAGTATTTAATAAATAGATATTCAATTAGAATATTTAAAAAACAAAATCTTTATTTGATCGGCAGCTTATTTTTTTTCTGCCTTACAATATAAAAAATACAAAAAAATGTTCATTTTATAAAAAAAATAAGAGAAAGTAAAAATAATCTCAATTTTGTAGATATCACAAATTTAAAAGTTATATGAAATAAAAGATAGCCAAGTAAGTAGGATTATTGGGACTCTTATGTAATAGTAATAACTGAAATACCAGTAACTAGTCATAAAAATAAGAGTGCAATAAAAGTAAGTAACTCTATTGTAAATCCCTAGGCAGCGCCCGCTCTACCGGTTACGTCGCCCTGACAAAAGACAAATTGCCGCCTCTTAAGAATATACATATATATTTTTAGCAAGTCTACGCATGTTCAAACACAAGCTGAAGCAGCAGTCTGCTCGCGTGCTAATTCTATTCTGTTCAGAGAATTATATCCGTGTTCAAACAAGTTCAAGCATCGCTCTTTACAGATTCTCCGTTAATTTTTTAGTAATAGTGTAAATATTTTTAGCTTTTACACATAAACAATATAAATACGCTGAACACTGAAAGAATCGATATGTGAATTTTCTATTAATTGCTTATTGAACACATCAATATTTTTCTCACACGTACAGCCAAAATCGCGCCCCTAAAGGATTGCCCGACCTAAGAGCGGGGCTGTCCCTGGTTATTCATAGACTAAGAACCAACCACAAAAGCGACCAAAGCTGCTTCTTCTATTAGCGAAAAGTTTAACGACGGAAGAAATTGCCTTTTAGAAATCTTTATCATTCCATATAAATTTAAACTATAAAAGTGCCTGTGAAAGTTAGATCTTGAGTGTTTACATTGGGAGAAAACTCTTCAGCACTTGGAAAAAAGTTTGCTTAGTTCCGTACGGAGTGAACAATTAAAAACTATATAAATATATCATGATAAAAATATTAAAATTTCAATCAAAGCATGCTGAAGCTAGAATTTTGCTGAATATTTTATAGAAATATTGTTTAAGCTTGATTAGGTTCGAGTTTGAAGACCGGTCAAAGCTATGATTTTTTATTGTATGAATAATACATATATAGTAGTGTATATAGTTAGATACTGCCCATCATCTCCGCCTAGAATATAGTGATCGCTAGAAAAACAGCTTATTTTATTAACGAATAAGAACCTAAAATGATTCATTATATAAGGACATTGTTTCAAAACATTTAGTCTGAAAACTTAGATTTAAGACAACTTGCCTTTATAGTGAAGAATCATAAAGCCAAAAAGAAGTTGCCCAAACATGATTAACTTCGCATTTTTTTTGTTTTTTAAATTTTTCACATAAATTCCACAATAAAACAACAATCCATTGGCTTCATATAACTGCAAAAACATAACTAGAAAAAAAGGAATATTTCTTGGCAAAATAAAACTTAACATTTTTTCCACAAATCAGGCAATGAATCAAGATTGGGAAACAAATCAGTGTCCATATAATGTTTCACACCGATGTGAGAAATTAATGTACTCTTCCGTTTGGCTTTATATGGACACCGTGGACATTTGAAGTTTGGTTCTTTTCCACATTCAAATCTGCGATGATTATAAAGTCCAGCCTTGTGTTTGTAGGTCTTCCCACAAGTACAAGAAAATCGGACATCTGCAAGCAAAATACTACTAATGTAATATGATGCAATGAAATTGGTGAAATCAGAAATGTGTAATTCACCACATACAGGTAAAATGATGAATAATGAATTTTATATGTATAACATTTTCTGTTTTGTTTTTTTTTTAATTTAAGGCGTGTCAAGATCTATGGTCATTGGCGCCCGGATCCTTCTCAGTGCACTTCCGGCCTCCGGACAGTTTCTCTCGTTACAGACAACACTGTCCATCACCGGACAGTGAACTGTAGAGGCTCCTAGGAAGAAAAGATCTAAGGGTAATACAGCTGGACTTGAACCCGGGTCCTCCGCGTGGAAGTCCAGTACGCTAACCACTTAAGCACATTTTCTGTTATTTCTAAAGGTTTTGCCTCTTGTTTCGTTCTTTTTGTTGATGAGTGCTTAAAGAACAAAATCATGATAAAAAAAAGTCAGGAACATAATTGATATATTTTTTGAAATATTTAAACATTAACATTCATGTACCAACTAAGAACTAGGAAAAAAGATTGATTATAAATTCAAAACGAATACCCTACACTACACCTAATACTAACATTTAAGAAAATTATTTAATACTGCGTTGATAGTACTATCTTAACTACGGGACTTTAGATACTAAACAAATCTGCTGCTAAAAGTAATTCCAAACAGTTCTATGATTTTTATCCGCCATAGAATGCTTCACTTGATGGTTCTGACTGGGTTCTGCTTCTCATCCAAGATCTGAGTATATTTGAAAAACACTTCAGTTTCCGGTTTGCTAAAAACCAATGTTTCGTCCATGTTGCAATGAGCTTCCTCAGGGTTGTTGTGCCTTGAAAGCCAGTAAGGCAATGAACCTTGGTAGAGAATAGGCGTGGTTCCTTCCTCCGCCCTCTTGACTGTCTTCTTGATCACCATGATTATTGGGCGGGGCTTAATTTTCTCTTCCTTGCCTACAGTTGGTTGGCGGGTGACGACATCTAAGTCTCCCATCCCACTGCCCTCATGCCACAGTTTTAACCCCTCTACCAAAGTTCAAAGCCTTGTTGGCTTTCAAGTTGTAATGACCCTTAAGACGTCATTACAACATGGGCAAAACGTTAGTTTTTAGCAAACCATTGACACAATCTCAACGCGGAAACTCAGTGTTTTTCATGAAAATGGCCGCGGAAACCTAAAAATCAGAGTATAGTTATCAAGTTTGTGTAACTATACCATAACGATGGTTATGAATCTGACACCCATTGGAACCATCAAAATGAAGCATGCTAGGACGGATGAAATCATAGATGTTATCCAGCATTGCGAACCCAACCATGTATTATAACTTAAATCACAACTTTAACAAGTATAATAATTTAATTGTCAGGCTGTAACCTAATAACAGATCTACTAATTCTAATGTATCAACATTTCGTACGAGAATTAAGTGCACTGAATGATTTTCAATATGCTTTCACTTTAAACTTTCTCAACTATGGCGACATTTATCTAATTTCCTTTCACCCAAAATTCATTCAACTTTTCCTATTGGCAACATTAATCCGATTCCACCATTTTGACTTTTTCTCTTCCAAAATAACAAATAATTTTTATTTATTTATTTATGACTTTTTTGAACTTTTTAAAACACATCAAAACAAAATTTTATCACCTATTATTCTCCTTTTTTTACATTCTCGAAACACTTGTTTTCTCATTTCTTCTTCCATTTTATGGATGATTACATTACAAATCATAATATGGGTTCCCAATTAAGGTTGTAGTTTCTTTCAAATGTTTAAGTACTATATGATTATTCAATGTGAGTTTGCGTTTAGCCTTATATATACACAGAGGACATTGGAATGTTGGTTCTTTGCCACATTCAAATCTGCGATGATTATAAAGATTCGGTTTGTGTTTATAAGACTTGCCACATGAACACGTAAATCTTCCATCTGAAACAAAGATTATAAAGCGATATTGCTATGGTGCTCGTGAAGAAAAAAAAAATTGCAAAAAAAAAAAATGAAAAAGAATATGAACAAATTTATGAAATTGGCATAATATTTGTTTTTGATTTAGAATTGATTCAGAAAAAGAAATATTCAAATTATGGTGTATTTTTTTGGCTAAATTTCCTTTAAAAAGATATGAACAAAACTTTTACTGAATGGTTAAGCACATCCGATTGAAGTTTTAATATACAACCTGTCCAGCAATTAAACCACATAGCTTTTCAAAAGAATTTTGTCGCCCTGAAAATGGAAAGTTCGGACAGTAAAATTCTGGGAACACTTGTAATTTGTTAGTAGCAAGAGGTTTATTATATACAACGGTCGTGTTGATCAACAAGTACTTAAATTTAGTTTTTTCTAAAATTTACTTAACAAACAACATTGTTGAGAATTTATTAAAAAAAGAGACCAAATTAGTCAGTACTTTTTATGAGGCATATTGTACCAATGTCAAGAATTGCCAGAAGAAAGCGTTATACATAGTTTCTGCCTTTGAAAGTTTAAGAATTGTCGGAACCAGAGACATTTTCCGTGGTGCTTCTTTCATTTCCGTTGCTTCTTTTGATGGTCATCGACCGGTTTCGCACGTTCGCCCATCATCAGAATGTTTTTGCCAAATCATCAGAGTATATTAACTGAATTTGCTCTTGCAAGTCTGTTATCACCCTGTTTTGACAAAAACATCCTGATGATGGGCGAACGCCCGAAACCGGTCGATGAACACCAAAATAGCAGGCTATCACGGAAAATATCTCTGATGCTTTCCAGCTCTGCAGAACCAACACAACAATTGCTGGTATCCTTCAAGCTGGTATCTCACTGAAAAAAAGACTGTAATCATCTTTGGTGCTTCTAACATTGAGATCGTGGTCTGAAAAAGGCTCCCAGTACCGTTGATCTGGAAGTGAAGTTCTTGAGAAGCAATATGAATATTATCGCCTCCTTCTAATGAATCCAGTTGCTACTGGAATGAATAGGAAACTACTTAAGATAAAGGGGGTCCAGCGATCTGTTTAAGCCAGCGGCTACCATTAACATGAGTTCATAGGACTGCTATGCTCCAGAGTTACCCCGGTGAGTAATTATTACAAAATTTCTTATTTAACTGTTATCCTTTTTTTTCGCAGTTATGATCACTTTCGAGTGCAAAAGAATGACGAAAAAAATCTGATATAAACAGTAAATTTCACATAAATAATTCAATTTAATGTCCATATACAATGTACGATTTTTCAAAGTTAAAAAAAATCACAGGACGCGATTGCGAGAAAAGCGCAAAAAGCACAAATCAGTTATCAAAACAATTTTTTATTTTTGCTTACTTGATTGATTGCGGTCATCGCCAGCTTTCAAGCGTTTATCCATCTTCAGCATGTCTGAATAAACAAAGTGATATCCACAGACTTGCAAAGGCTAAATCAGTTTACTTACTGTTTGTTTAGAGAAGTGTTTTGTACAATTTAAATGGTTTATGGGAACGGTTTTTTTTCTTTAGGTGACATTTTGTTTCCAATTTTAAAAGGAATGGAATTGTTCCTTTAAAAATGGAACCATCAATGAGTGGAATATGAAGTTTAAAATTATAAAGGGTTATGCACATTAATTATTTATTCCATCTTACTTTATTAATCTTGAGTATAAAAACTGTTTTAATATTTAACTTTCATTTCCCGCTGTTTCAGCAGCTGATATTTTATGAAATAATTTTAAGATATGATTTTCAGCTTCCAACCATAAATCCTAACGAGTTACTAAACTTTAGGCATGATATATGCAGACCTGAGAACGCTGAAAGAATTGGCGATTTCAAACACAAATATTACTAACGAAAATTCTTAAATTTCTATTATTTTTTAAAAGTCACATTATAGTAAAATTTAATTGCTTCTGGACGATGACTGTTATAAAGATAATCTTGTCTGGCAACAAACCGAAACTTTCCTGAATTCAAGAAGAAAGATATCATGAACAAGGAAATCTTGAGAACTAATATCAAAATATATTTAAAATAAAAATATTGAATTGTAAATGATTATGGTTACAGCAAATAATTTAACAATAATTTAAGCAATAGACCCATATTCAAAATAATGTTTGCAACCAATATGAGTTTTCATAGTAGACTTCCTTTTAGCTTTATAAGGGCAAAGGGGACATTTGAATTTAGGTTCCTGACCGCATTCATACTTCTTATGCTTGATTAGATCAGATTTGTACTTGTATGACCTTCCACACTCGCAATTATAACGCTGACCTGAAAACAAAATTCAAATTAGACACAGATATAATGTTAAGGTTTGTATCCCCAACCATATCAGATTATTGCTTCAATCTGGCTTTCAGTGTAAGCATCATATCATTTCTAGAGCCGGAAAAAACTAAATTTTTGTCTATCTGCGAGTCTGAAGATTCATTTATGGGGCGAAGGATTTCTAATGAAGTGGCGATATAATGTATTGATACTAAACAATCAAAGAGTTATTTATTTAAATTCCTATGAAATGTTATAAGACATTATGACATGATTGTAACTTATATAGTACTTAGAAGAGCAATACTTATAAATTATTATTCCAATTTGTTTGACAATAAATCTTGAAGGTTTAGTTTGTATTTAAGCTGTACACAAGAATGTGGAAATTTGAGAACTGAAAACAAAATAATATTTAAAATAAATATACTGAATTAACAGGGTTCCTATAAATTTATTTTACTTAATCTAGAACAACAAATTACGTTTATAAAACTTTGAAATGTTTCACGGCCATGTGTGATCTCAAAGTACCCTTCACTTTAGCCTTATAATCACAATGTGGGCATTGAAGATTTGCTTCTTTACCACATTCATATCTTTGATGATGTACCAAAGTGCATTTGTTCTTATACGATTTACCACAAATACAAGAATGTCTTATACCTGCAAAGAATTAAAGAACGATGTTGGTTAATTGAGGTATCTATAAAATGATTAAATAATTTCAAAAATTATTGTATTTACAATGTAGAGTATAATAATTAAAATAACAAATTGTTCTCAGTCATATGTTTGGAAGCTAGATGAGAATTCAATGTTTTCTTCAATTTAGCCATATAAGGACAGAATGGACATTGAAATGTAGGCGGTTTGCCGCATTCATATTTTCTGTGAGAATAAAGATTCGCCTTATGTTTATAAGATTTGCCACAAGAACAATTAAATCTTCCATCTGAAATCAAAAACATAACAGGATTATTAAAAAACAGTAGAGTGGGGAAAATAACAAGTACGGAATCCATTGTTAAGGAATAATAGCAACAAAAATTCTGCATAAGAAAAAAATCTATATTCCTACCTATATTCTTTCCAACAAGTTTTTCTTCACTGCTGAAAAATTGAAAGTTGAAGAAACTTTCGGTTTAGGGGAACGATATAAGAACATTGTTGTTAAGAACATGAATCCAAAAAAAGATGTTCAACCATTTTGTAGACTGACGGACACGACTCGTGTGGTCAATGAATAGAAATAAATTTGTCTATCTTTCCTCAGGCAACTTGAAATTCCTTTCGTCATGCTAGTCGCCCGAAACTGATGATTAAAAATATTCCAACAATCCTTTATTCCGCAGCTTCGCCTCTCGCAATATTCCAAATAACCCTCACATGCGTATTAACCATCGCGTTTTCCACACTTCAAGTATCGTATAAGAATTGGGAGCTCCTCTCTTCGGAGTATGCAGTGCTATTAGGTTGTTTATGGTGTAAAAAACGCTGTTGTAACAATTTTTTTTTAAAAAAAGCAACTCCATAATTGTTTAACATTGTTTACCTGATTAAACACTGAAAGCTGAACTGAACAATACCTATAATACTAATAACCGATAAAGGACCAAGGCTTACCCAAATAGGGATTACCCAAAGGGAGACAAATAAAATCTCACTTTGGAAACTAATTTGGATCTAAATCTTACTTAGTTGGATCTTTTGGTGAATCTAAACGGACTTTGATATGCATATAAAATTAAGGGAGTCGCTATATAACTGAATAGTTAGTAGTTGAGGTTTGTCGTGGACCGATTCGAGGTCCTGGCCTTGGATTTTATTTGACATTTTGATATGAGTAACATTACTCTGAAATATGTTTGCTTCTGCCTCCGTCCACACTATCGAAATAGGCATTACTACTTTATTTTAACTTTTTTACTTTATAAAATCAGGAGGTCCTGAAAATACACGCACTTTTTACTTTTTGGTGAAAAGTTATTCGAAAATTTGATAATATTGCAGAGTGTAAAAGTAAATTTGGTCGAAAAATTATTCACTTAACTAGCTCCCTAAAGCAACTGGTGGAAAATTATGAAACATCTGCAATCACTGAATAAATTTTCCAAAATTTTATTATAAAAATATAAATAATTTACCATAAATTGAAAAAAAAAAATTTTTACAAATTTCTACACTTTTAACAGAAAAGCTTGCTTGCTACTCATCTTCTGCGTGTGGTTGTGTTTGAGATGATTTTTCTGAATCAGATTATTTTCCTCATTTTCAATAGTTATCTTAATTAAACTGAAGTATGTGCCGACTATAGTGATAAGATGGTGGTGGTGTGGATGATGGAGATAATGGAATTTTTACATGTCTACGAGATATATGAGATTTAACAGCACCTTTCCGTTTTCCTCTATAAGAACAATAAGGACACTGGAATTGAGGCTCCTTACCACATTCATATTTCACATGTTTGTTAAGGCTAAATTTATGTTTGTAAGATTTTCCACATACACACAAATATCGTCCGTTATCTGAAAAAAAAAAAGAAGAGAGCATTTAGAAAATTAAGGATAATTCTTTATTAAACCGATACAAGTTATAATATCAATAGACAAGATAAGAAACTATGAAAAAAAGTGGGTGAATAAAGACAGATTCAATGTTTAACATATCACCGGTGATATAATATAAGATAAAAAGATGGAAAAATAAGTTCAGAAGATAATTATATCAAATATAATTTCTAATTATATAATTATTAAAAGTAAACAGATGTATTTTCAACTTTGGAACAGCCAACAGAAACAGAAATTCGCCTAAAAATATTTTCACATTTTATTAAAAACAAAAAACATTAAACTTTATACTACAATCAGAATATTATGCACTAATAAACGATTACAAATTATTTAGAATTCTTATAAATTATTATTACAATACCATCCATTGAATATTTATTTAAATACATAAATTACTTTGACAATATTAAGTACTGGCTATTAACTATTATTAGTTTCTCAAAATAGACTACATGTATCTAATTTTTTCAACGTTTTCTTATATTGTACAGAGTAACAACATGGGATTTCTGCCATGTGAGATCTTTCCGACATTTTCATTGTATTTGATGAGAATTTAGTCCATATTAATGGAAGAATTTATTTTTCTTTTAGGAACTTTTTGTTTTTTAAACATATAATTATAATAAATCATTATGCCAAACATTATGGAAATTGTATTTCTCAACTATTCATTTAATCTAAATTTAATACAGCTCACAAATATATAATATGTATATTATAAAACAAAATATGTTATTCTAGAAAATCTGTTAAGTAACATAGACGGTTTTCTCCTACCGCAATTGCCTTACACAGCTCTAAAAAAAATTGTCTTCAAACTTGGAATTTGAACTAAATAGTATATATGCCTATATATTATAAATAAATATTATGTCTATAACGGTTATTACGTTGTAGCGGTAAACCCAAGAATATATTGAATTAGATGTCATCTTCATCACTCTTTCTTTAACTTTTTTGTTCCGAAAATAAAAATTATTTAAATAAAACTGATAGGCCCTATATATGCCAAGCATACCAAGTTTAATGAAAATTGTTGGAGCCTTTTAAAAAAAAAAAATCCACTCATATTTTACGAGTTTTTCGGTAATGTTGCAAAAACCGTGTCGTATCTATGAAAAATATCTCTAAACTATAAAGTTTTGAGATAACAGCGAGTTTTCTTTTTTTATATTCACTTCTATATTTATTTCACGCTCGCTATAAACAATTTTTTTAAAGGACCTAAAACTATGTTAGTTTTGGTGACAACTCAATTTCGAAAATTTGATTTTATCGCAATATTACCTCTTAAAGGGTAAGAGAAGGGAAATAGAAATGAGAGTGTGCTTTTACAACTAAAAAGTTTTCTGAGCATACATTAAACATTGGTTTAATAAAACTGAAATGAAACACTTCTCTTTCTATATTTTTCAAAATTCCTAAATTGACAAATTTTATAATAGATTTTTTTTTTAAGTTACTAATGCCTCTTATTTTAAGTAACTAATGGAACTTAGAGCTCACAAAATAAAACTGATATAAATGGACTTTTCGTAAAAAGGGAACTTAGTAAAAAAAAAAAAAAAGTAATTCCTATTTTTTCAGGCGGGCTTGAAATCCACTACCAAATTAGGTGTCGTGGGCGGGGCGTGGACAGGGGCGGTAGCACCTACTTTACTATTAACATTTTTTAAACGAATATAAAATTTAGCAGTTATAACACAAGTCCATGCACATAATCACTACAGCAACACCCGCCCCAAAAAGCAAACTTCGCTCGTTTCTAAGATTTAACAATACAATGAAAATCTGAATGAACTTGATAGGTTGTATTATTCTGAAGAACACTCTTATATATCTGAATTAAACACACAGCCAACAATATGGCCAGCAATTTGTTAGGTCTAACTATCCAAATTGGACAATTATGTTATATTGGGCTTTGATTGACCAGTTACTTCTAAAAGAAAATGACTTTAATAAAAGGGGCAAAAGTCATTATAACAATAGCATAATTCCATTGTAGTATTTTATAAAAATAAATAAATAAATATAACAGTACAAATGGCAAACCCGAAATAAATAGACGATTAAATTTATTTACGAGGTAAATCTAAGAACAGTGAATTCTCGGAATGACCTCGTTTAAAAAATCGTCAATCTAACTTTTACAAAAATAAAACAAACAAAAATTATTTTATATAAAACAACCAATTTTGAATATCTTTTTTTTTTGTATTTGGCACAAAACTTTAAAAAAAAAAAAATCTCTCTCATAATAATACAGTTTTTATTTGAGATTGCCTTCATCATAGCAATGTTTCCTTAATTTTTTTATTTTCCTTAATTCTGACTGGTTTCGATTTTCTTCCATATTAAGAGAGGTTGATGAACAATCCGAAAGTCAGCAATAAGCACAAGAAACATGTTTGACGGACACAAACTCAAATATTACTCAGCATCGGGTACTTAACCACCTTGTGTTAAAGAAAATACTGCATCGCACTTAAAAGTTTTTTTCAGATTCCACTAGACATGACTTAGATATATTATTACAAAAACAAACAATTCTCCTTTCAATTTCTAACATTAAGAATTAAGTAATTTTCAGAGAACAGGAGATTAATTTTTTGTTTTAAAATGTTGAAAGAAGATAATAATAAAAATGTATTTAACATTTGTTAAAAGAGTACTTTTCAGTAAAAATAAGAACACTTATAACATAGCTGGCTACTTTTTCTTATTACTACTTGCTACAGCAGATGGTGTGTTCATTAAATGTTTTAATCCTATATGAGATTTTAGATTTCCTTTATAATTAGCTTTAAATGGACAATGAGGACATTGAAACTGAGGTTCTTTTCCGCATTCATGTTTCTGATGCAATGTTAAGCTACCACGATGTTTATAACTCTTCCCACATCTGGAACAAGGATGGCGTTTATCTGGAAAATACAACAAAAGATGTTCACCGTCAAATGAATAATATTTTAAATATTTTAAAAGTTAAGCACAAAAATCTACATATTGTTTCACTTATCCTTGCAACAACAAAAAATATCAGTATGATTATTGGGAAAACATGTAAACATTTAGTGAAAAATGCCATTCAATAATATAAACATTTATATATGGAGTTGGGTTCATAAAGCTGCAAAACAACAGATTTTTATCTATGATAGTCTACATTAATTTGTGTTCATCGACTGCTCTTCGACTCTTTCAGGGTGTTTTGATAAAAGGTGTAATGTCAATGACTTCAACAAGTCAAAATATATAACAATAATTAAAAATCTGTAGCGATTCTGTACTTAAACTCTGAGTTAAAATCGGACTACAAGAAAGCTGGCGCAACCTTTTAGATTGCATAAGACAAAAAAGTTAAGTTTTACATAATAAGACAAAACAACAAAAATCTAAATGATTAGTACAATTAAAAAATTATTTTGTAATTAAAATTTATGAAACAAAAATTTAGTGAAAATTGAAGATATGAACGTTTTGTAAACTGAATTTACCCATACAAATTTGGGACATCACACTGCTTTCCAAGATTTCCTGAAGTTAGCCGGACATTTGAAACCGATCAATGCCCACAGAATGAAGCAGGCTCTTACAGAAAAAATCATTGATAAACAATTATTGTCATCTGTATGTAATTCATTTACATTACCGATGTAAATTTGGAAAAAGGACTTTTATAAAAATTTCTGTAAATATTATAAATTTCAATATTTCATTTGCCCCTCCTTCTGGATCTATGGAGGGCTACAGTACAATATTTTTTGTATTCTGCAGTTCAATTATTAAGGGTCCCATCGACATTCAAAGTGTGGAGACTAGATGATTAGGAAAACGAATTAAGTTGATTTCCCCTTTTACAACTTCAGTTTTCCCTTTTACAAAAAAAATATTTTTTCCACTACCCACAGATATGCTATTTCATCTATGGAACTTCATTTTCTTTTTAGCTAGTTTTTTCTTTTTTAAATAAATATTCAAATTCATGCTATTTCATCTATGGAACTTCATTTTCTTTTTAGCTAGTTTTTTCTTTTTTAAATAAATATTCAAATTCATAATTGTTTTTAATCAGTATTAAATATGTCCTAAAAATAGGGCGTCCTCAGATGCAGTAATACATACAGCGCGAAAATGTCAGGAATATTTAAGATTATTTTGAATGTATTTTTAAGTGTGACTAGTTCATAACTGAATCAAGGACTGAATGAGCTAATACACTCTATACTAGAAAAAAAAAATAACTAGCCTTGTTTTTTCTCAAGGCTTAGAAAATATCAAATATTGTACCAAACCCTACTAATAAAACGGAAGAATGATTACCTTAGAATTTGAGAATGGTCAGTTTCTGTTTGCTTTTCCAAACGCGAAAATAAGTGAAGAACACAAGAGAGTAAAGTAATTTATGTATTCTTGGGCAGGCTTTAGTACCAATTAGCGATCAGTGTGGTGGAGAAAGGTGTTAGCAATGCGTAATTCACTATATGTAACATTTTACAAATCAATTTTCTCAGAACTTCATATTGGATTTAACAAAATTGTATCGAAAATTAAATACTATATATTTATGTAGATTATTCTTTATATAAATTTAGAAAAAAATGTCTTACTAATGTTATAAGAATCCTTAATTTTGCCCCATTTAACCATACCAATATCATTTTTTTTGAAGGGATATGAAAACAAACTATATGGAGACTTATGTGCATTTTGACGAGAATGCAGATGAGTCGGCACAGAAAAAACATTTAGATTATTTATATTGAATTAAATATAAATCAATCAGTAATCGTATATTACTAATGTATATCAATTGATCCCACCACCTGTATTCTTGTCCAAGGAAAGTGCTTACCTTTCTAGGTGAAGAAATAAATCCATTTAGATATGAGCTCAATGTTTTCGCAGAACATTTATAACGGAATTATCTACAATTTCAGTTTTAATTGCTATTTATAAAACCAGTAATTGTGGTTTGTTTTTTTTTTGTTTTTTTTTTTAAATTAAAAAAGGCATTAACAAGAGAAAATTTATTTAATGATTTTAAATAATCCATTAATTTGTAAAAATAAAATAAAATATTTTAACAGTATTTTATAACTATAAATATTATTATGCTAAATAAATAACTTATAAGATCATTTTACAGAAAATGTTCAAATATCAGCATATTTATATAGCAATAATAAACACTTTTTTTTATTAATATTCTTATTCGTAATTAAAAATGTCAATAAAAATTAAACTGTTACCGAAATAAAAACAACAACATAACAATAGTTATGTATATTTCAAATGTTTAAATACTATATGTGATTTAAGAGAACTCTTATGTCTGGATCTGTGCGGACAATGTGGACACTGGAATCGTGGTTCTTGACAGCATTCATATTTCTTATGTGTTGTTAGATTACGTTTATATTTATATGTTTTTAAACAGACATCACATCTGAAACTGGTACCACCTGTAACAAATAATTAAATAGTTGGAGTATAAAAGAGTGAGGAATTCATAAAAGAGAACAGTATAAATAATTCAATTTGTTTCAATTCTTACCTACTAGAAAAAATACTTATCGTTCTTGCAAATAATAGCAACTTCATTTGATTGTTTCTTGAGTTGGCTAATATTAATGAATCAAACATAAATTATAAAAAAGAAATTAAAGTTAAAAAAAAAATTAATTTTTTAAAAAGCGGAGTTTTAATTTTCAGCATCCTACTGTTCCTTAATCTGTATCCGTTGAAAGTTTTCCCTAACTAACGTGAACAAGAGCGCCTGTACTGATACCGTGATTGGTATATGTGAAAAATGTGATAACGCAAAAGGTATGCCAGATCCTTTCCAGGTTATCTGATGATGAATAGCCACAGCATTGTATTATCCTAATATAGTTACATTTTATTGAAGCCTTTCCATACATAACGAATGAACACTTTGCTCTAGCAAACAAAATGTGGTATTAATAAATAAATAGCGTTTATCTTAAGTTAAATTTGTTGAAAAATCAAATTTATCCTTTTAGCAAATATCATGCTACCAAGTTATCATTACAGCAAGTAAATTAATAAAGTATTAACAACCTACATTCTTTTTTTAATAATAAATATATGACTTTATCCCAATGTTTCTAAAATAAAACAGTTGTATTTCTTCCAATAATTCATTTGAATTAATTCATGAAATGATATCAACTTTTTGCTTAAAAAAATATTTAATGATTTTTTAAAGGCAAATAAGAAACAACACATTAAATGAATTACATTTATTAACTGAAAAAAGTTTAAAAAAATAATAATAATAATCACTTCATTAGCATAAAATACCTGAATTTTAATTGATTGCACTAACTTGTATGTTGAGTACCACAGATTAAACGTAATGCTGGGTAACATCTGGAAGTTTATCAGTGCTAGCATGCTTATTTTGGTTGCTTCTAATCAGTTTCGGATTCTCATCCATCGTTAGAGTAACGCTATCGTGTTCGTAGAGAGTTGACTTCAACTTTTGTTTCTGACTCGCATAGTTTGTCACACCTCCTAAATGTGATGCGTGATAAAAACATAAAGTTGAAGTCAACTCTCGACATGGATGAGAATCCGAAACTGGTCCAGAAGCAACCAAAACAAGCATGCTATAGACAGATAAACTCTTTGATTTTGCCAAGTAAGAATCATCTAAATAGTCTGACGAATAAAATAAAACAAAAACTCTTTTACTGCTAGAGATTGCTTAAAAATTAAAATATTTTAACTTCAAAAATAGATTTTAACAAACATATATTGATAAAAATTTTTGCAAAGTTAAAACTGTGTTAGGTTTTTACAGATAATTAATTTCGTTGACTAAATTAATTATAAAAGTTTAAAAAAAAATAAATAAATAAACAGTAATATTGAGTCGAGATAAAAATGAACGAAATAATACATTTCACTCCGATTCTAGTGACTAGAAATTCCCCCTCCGACTCGAATCTACAACATGGTTTCGGTAAATACTTTTACTCATCACTATTAAATTTTTTTAAATTTCTTTAGTTACTATTTGAGTGAGTTGTAATTTATAAGTCTGGTAAACTAAATAATTTTCTGATGAATCTTATTCTTATTTTATAATCAGTTATTATCTTAATTATTCTAGTAATAACATTTCTTAATAATTCCAATATTTTTAGATGGATAAATATACTTTTCCAAATAGGATATAATATAAATAGTGTAGTACTTATTAACTCCTATTTATATTTATAATCGACATAAGCCCTATTTTTCATATAAGAATGCACCATGTTTTTTTTTCAAATGAGTTTTCAGTCCACTCTTCTGTTTACATCTGTAAGGACAGAAATGACAATGAAATTGTGGTTCTTTTCCACATTCATATCTTCTATGATTGTACAATCCGGCTCGATATTTGTAACTTTTTCCACACATTACGCATCCAAATTTTTTCTCTGAAAAATATTTTATAGTATTATGAAAATCAGTAATGTAATTTGAGAATTAAATAGTTTTTTGTTTTGAACGCACCAACTGTTATAATCTGTTCAATCAACCAAAATGCCTCATAGAAAATTTATCTTCTTGAAATATAATTTACATTATGCCTCAAGTTAATGAGTAATTGCTACCAAACAAAGAAGTTAATGAAAGAAATGAAAAGTACAAAAGGTGTAGGATGTGTTTGACATTATAGGAGTTACCAATAAATAATATTCATTTTACTCGTCATATTATTAAATCTCTCGAGATATTTATACTTTATCTCTCTAAACACGATTTTGTAATTGTTGGGTTAAGCTGAAAACTATCAGTAAGAGAACTACATAAAATAAACAGAATGGCACATTTGGAATAATTAGAACAAATTATTCATTTATAATTAAGAGATCAGTTTTATTTATTTATTATGTTTTATAGATGAGTTATTGCTGCTATCACAGTTTAAATTTCATTGAACGGTGCACAGTGGACACAAGAAATTCAATCAGAGTACGAAAATGGCTCTAGCGAATATAATAGTAAGGGCACTTTAATTTTGTCTCTTTACATCGCGCATATTTTTTATGCTTAGAGGAACAGAGGAAATCCTCTTTTCTAAAAATTAAACAATCCGTTACGTGTTTTATGAGTTATGCCTCTTTACGGTGAAGTTAAGAATATGGAAGAACGCAATCACCAAGGATAATAAGCGCTGAACGATTTACATATCAGTAAAGATGAGAAGATAAGTAGGAGGGCTGATTTCCGAAATAAGCTAGTCAAAAGAAAAATAAGATGAATAAAGTTCCGCTTTGGTCATTCAAATATCATCCAAACAGTATACATAAAAAATGAAAGTAAAACGTGAATGAATAATTGGGCAAAAGAAAACTATACACACAATTAGCGAAGAGCATATTGTTTCCAATATATTCAACTTATTTTAGAAAGTTTTATTACAGATAATTGAATAAAAAATACGAATATATGTGCCATAAGTAAATACTCGTTACTGCTACTGAAGTCAATTGTAAATATTATTATTAAAACGGGTGAAATCTTATTGTAGTTATTGCTTTAAAACAATAGGTAATAAAGTATAAAATAAGTTTAATATTTTTATTAAGTAACCACAATATCGCCATGTATAAGGACGACATGTCTTCTGAGCGATGTTCGGTGCTTTGTCCTGTGAGCACAATAAGGACACTGGAATTGTGGTTCCTTACCACATTCATATGTTTTGTGCCTAATCAAATGCTTTTTATTAACATAAGATTTACTGCAAACATCACAGAAATTTCTTAAACCTCTTCGTTCTTCTTGGTCTGTAATTTTAACAGTAATTAATTAGCATAACTTTAATGATTACAAATTTAATAGATTTTGGTTTGAGTAATTATAAACTGAACTCGTGAATTAACTATTTACAGAATTATCTTATATATTAATATTATTTATGAACTAAAATGTTACTTATCTGGGATAAAATAAGGTGATAAAATCATGCAGTCTAATTATTGTAAGATATCCTCTCATCAAATAACCTTTGTTGTGTACAACTTCTATTAAAGGTTAATGTTTCTATGACTGAAAAACATGTGAAACTTCAATTAAACTAAGCACTGAGATAAAACAAATTATAAGAATTCAAAAACGTCTTTTCTTCAAGAGAAGTATTCAAAACCAATGAAGGTGAACTACTGTCTTAAGCAACATTTTTACTACATGTTATATTACGTTAGAGTAAAATGAGATAGGCACAAAAGAGATATGATTACTTTAACACTTAAAGCACTTAATAACAGAAAGTAGCTAAACATGTCTAAAAATAGATTGTGGTGTCGAATTATCTATTTAATAAGGCTGATAATATATACATTTCTAAAAATTCAGTTTTATAACGAAGAAAACTTTGTTCATTTAATAATCACTAGTGTCACTGAAATAGTATGTAGGCAACAGACAATATCTGAAGGAAATAATTTCATTCAGATAAACAAATTTAGATATTTATTTTATTTAAATCATTTCAAAATATAAGAAGTTTCTCATTTTTTTTATAAATAAATATTCTTGTATGCAGATAACTGAAATCTATCAAAAATAGAATGAGATTATATCTTGGACAACATAATGTAATATAATAGATACAAAACTCAAGTTTTATACAGTTTTTAATTAAATATTAAGAAGCCACAATACCGCCATGTTTGATGCCGATATGAGTTTTAAGCGATGTTCGATGCTTTGTCCTGTGAACACAATAAGGACACTGGAACTGTGGTTCCTTACCACATTCATATCTTTTGTGCCTATTCAAATCTTTTTTATTAACATAAGATTTACTGCAAACATCACAGTAATTTCTTAAACCTCTCCGTCCATCTTGGTCTGTAATTTTAATAATAGTCAATTAGCATTAAATTTTATATGATTGTTAAATTTTAGTCATAACTTATAAGATTTTAACAGGACCGCATGAATCAATTATATCAAGATTTATGTATAAATATATATTAGTAATTTAAATACAAAAGGTACATACTCTTATAAATTTAGGACAAAATCAAAACTTGTCTAATTATCGTAAAATATTACATATTCAGACAATTCTATTTTCCATAAACTTCTATGAAACCTAAAAATGAATATGTAATCTACCTGTCTGAAATTAGGATATCTGAAAAAATACAGAACTCCAATGGACTAACCAAGCATTTAATGAACGATACTTTTGTCAGGAGCAATAAAATATTAACAGATTTTTTTTTTTTACATCAAATTAAGATCAACTATTAAATTAAACGGCACTTTCACTAAATGAAGTTATTTTTGAGTAATGTATACTAATAACAATAGGTTTTTCTCCTTCGCTTAAAACGCTACTATTCTTCCCAATCAAACCGTAAAGATGGATGAAAAGAAATAAATCATAAATAAAAATTAAATTAATCTTACCAGTCGATTAATAATAATAACTTATTTGCAAACACATAAATAGAAAAAATAAGTACAAGTATCTTGCAAGAGGTCTAATTGATTATTCACATCGACTGTCTAAAAAGTTTCTTATATGAAAAGAGTGACAGAATCAAAACAAAACATAATTTAAAACAAAATACCAAAATACAGAAAAGTATATTAATTTACAGAAATGAGCAATTTCTAAAAAAGATAATTTAAAGAATGCCAAAATTAAAAGTTAAACAAGTTCTTTAAACATTGTCGATAGTATAGTATATCATGACAAGCATAACTTGAAAATAAGTGGGCTTTGGGTCTATTCAAAAATTTATGGAGTTGAACGAATACCAAAATAAGAATTATAAACCTCAGAAAGAATTGAACATTCCACCAAAAAGTGAACAATATTTTCCTTAGCCCGAATTACATAGGGATCCCATATAAATCTCTCTCTCTCTCTCCATGAATGGTGTAGAATTAAATGTATGAATTCTCCTCTTATTTTAAAATAGCATCGCAATCCCCTTAAATTATAATTTGTAGGATTCTCTATAACAGGTTAAAGAGAATAAATTTTTGTCCAAAGACTTGTAAAGTAGAAACCTACTCGTGGTCTGAGCTTGCTCCTGATATTCTCCTCTTTTTCTTGAACAATGGGATAAAATGTGTGAAAACATTGTTGCAACAGTTTCAAGATCGTCTAAAGTCGCTTAAATACGATAAAATCTGATGGAAATAATTTTATACAGATAAAAAAAGTAATAATAAAAATTTTATTTTAATCATTCTCAAAAAATATTGTAACATCTTATTTATAATAATTAAAATAAACGCTCTTCATGATCTTCTTATATAAAATGTTTGAAAACTAGTGGAAATATACGAGTTACTTTTGCAGAAATTATTATTTAAAAAAAAAATTCTGCTTGATATCATTTTATTTTTTTTTTGTTTACCGAATAATTAAAAATTAAGAAACCACAATACCACCATGTTTGATGCCAATATGAGTTTTAAGTGATCCACGATGTTTTGTCTTGTAACTACAGTATGGGCAATGAAATTGTGGCTCCTTGCCACATTCATATTTTTTATGCCTATTTAAATTTTGTCTATTAACATAAGATTTGTTGCAAACATTACAGCTAAATCTTAATGATTCCGTTTCTTCATCTCCTGAAAATTATAAAAGAAATAAACAATTATTTATCAATTCGTAATTGTCACTGCTTATTCAATTTATTTGGTATTTTCCAAAAGTTACTTATACTTAAAACATGCACTAACATTAATCTATATTTTTAGAATGAAAGAGTACTTACTATTTAAGGGTTGATGCAAATGAAGCCAGACCCATTGTAAGAAAATATGATATAATCAACCAAATTTGTTTTAATTCAATTAGTATTCAATTTTACTAAAATTATTCTAACATACGAAAATGTCAACATAATGATAAGACACAACAATATCAGAGATTAATAAGCAAATACATACAAAAACAGAATATTGTAATAATTATAATTACAGTACAATACAACTAACCTTACAATTTTCTAATCAAATAGACCATGAATCATTTCAATCATGAATTGAGCCCACTGCTACAGAATCAAATGTTTAGGGTACAACGATTTTGAGATAATACATTCATTAAATATTTATTTATTTGGAGGATAAATGCAAAGTTATTTATTTTAACAGCTATACTTAATAAAGTCCATTCTTAAGAGTAGTAAAAATGCATACAAGTTATTTAGAAATTTTTTTTTGGAAGAATAAGAGAAGCGGTTACATTATACTTTAATGAGACTGAAATGAAAGTAAGAGTTAACTTGGACAAATTACTGAAAATCGGAAGCCAAAAAAAGTTGTTTATGCTTCAAAGCAATGTGTGTTTTTAACCTACATTTCCACTTAGATTTGTGAGCACAATATGGGCATTGGAAACGTCGAAGATCTTTTCCACAGACATATCTGCTGTGATAATGTAGCTGATCGCTCTCCCTGAAGCTTTTCTTACAAGTAGTACAAGAATAACCAGATGCTGTATCTGAAAATTAAATTACAATAATATTATAAAGAGATAAATAAAACTTAATTATATATTATGTCAATGGTTCGGAGAATCCTAAGAGATCCAAAAAAGGAGTGGAAGCAGCTGTCAATGTCGACTGCTTAATGGATATAATAGAGTTACGCTGAGAGGAAGATGTTGAATTTTAAAATTCCTCGAAGAATCAAGAAGAGAAAAAATTAACATCACTTAGTTTAAGAATGGCAACATTCAGTATTACTTTTACTAATTTTTTTCTGGACGGATAAAGTGGAAAGTACTTTTTATTTTACAAAAAGTAAAATGACCGTCGTTCTTCACTATGAGGGTTACATAAAATTAAATGCAGCAATAAAAAATCATGTTTTATTATTTCTAGCAATTTTCTCCAGAAGAAATATGTTAAACAAAAGAATAAATCTAGAATTTAATCTAAAAATTCTTCGCAAATGTCATTTATAAAAGCAAATAAAAACTTCTTGAAAAGTAAACTTAAAATGATGACTTCCAATTACTACACAAAAATTAAGTACAAAATAAATTGTAACTGCATCTTACATTATTACAAGCAAGGTAATGAATGACGATTCACTCTCTGTCAACAAAAACCCAAATCCAAATTGGTCTTACATCCATCCATCACACTGAAGTTGCAGTGAATTGTCAAATATTATAATGAATACTCTCAGCAAGAATCATTAAAATAAGGATCTAATAATTAATCATTAATAATAAGAAAACAATATAATACTTAATTAGTATGATTTACAAGGATTTAATCCTCATTGCTGGCTACAAAATAAACTAAAGACTTGGAAGTCTATTCATTGGCCTAGAGGCATAATATTTAAGGGAAACTTTATTTAGTCCTTCATCATAAACAGGGTATTCTGAGCCTGCGTTATTACATTAAAATAAATCCGTCTTTAGCTTCATTATGAAATGCTGTTTGATTTCAAGACACCCATCCAAAAATTCAATTTTTTACTTAAAGGTTCATTCAATATAAATTTAAACATTATAAATTTTGCAAAACTATTATGCCTTGCAATATTTAATACCTTTTTAACAAAATTCTTGTAGCTAAAACTTAAATTTTACACTAAATTCTTAATTTTAAAGATGAACTAAATACAAATCTATTCTTATACATAAACAAACATAAAAAAGTTTTACAGATTTGATAAACACTTACACACAGATTTTTCTGGTTAATTGTTAAGGTTAACTTATCGTTAATGCAGCTGTTTTAAGAGCCATAAAATATTTGATCAAGGTTATAATAGTTATTTCCCTCTTAACAAAATTGACCTTTATTGAACTCGGATATTTTAATAAAAGGAGTATAAATTAATTTTACGTAGTTCCAATGTAACTACGTAGTAAGGTAGATTAAGGACAACAAAATCGGGTGGAGACATTAAAATGAAAATAGAGAATCAGGATCCTCTCCCTTTTTGTATCTTTAGTATAATCTACCGATTAGTTTCCTACTTAGCCACAGTTGTACCACTAAGACTTTATTTAGAAATTTAAATATACAATATTGTGGATCCTACTGTTCTAGATATAAGTAAATTTGGCGCTCCTACTGAAAAGAAAAAATCGTTTGCCCAAACTGAGTACAAATGGATGGTGCTTAAAGATGGTTTTGAAGAAATATACGCTATTCCCTTCCCTCATATAAAATAAAGAGCGTTAATCAAATGTTATCAACTTTTTATGTTTATTCCAAGCATGAAACTTTAGTGTGGCTTTTTGTTTTGATTTGTGTGGGCAGTGTGGACATTTGAACTTTGCTTCTTTTCCGCATATGGTTTGCACATGTTGTTGGTAACTTTTTTCATATTTATACATCTTACCACATTTATCACATGCATATTGTCCACCTATAATAAATAAAAATAGAATTATTAAATAGTCATTAAATCTTTCTGTTTCAGTAATTATAGATACAGTTTCAGCCAATATACTCTAATTTCTATTTAACTCTAACTTTCTGCAACAATATCAAAAGACCAATACTAATCTAAGAGAAATCCGAAATTTCTGAATGATCACTTATTATATTTCAATAAGTGAAGATTTATGATTTTTTTAAGTATACTGAAGAAAAATGAAAAAAAAAATTATATATACTTGATTCATATTAAATATTGTTTATTAAAGGTACATCCATATGTCGTAACGTAATGTGCAGTTTTAATGTACTACTTCTTGTTGCTTTGTGAGGGCAATAAGGGCATGGAAATTGTCTTTCTACTCCACATTCATACTTCTTATGGCGATGTAAACTTCTTGCATAAGTATACGATCTGCCACAATTATTGCATATATGTTGTTTACCTATAAATAAAAAAATAAAATAGTTACCTTAAAGTCAGTAAATATATCAAATATTTGGGATCGTTGTTAAATTAGGATAAAGAATTAGAGATAAGATATAAGATGTTTAAGAGACAACCGGATGCTATATCCTTTGCTGTGGAGTATAGCTCTATCAAAGAACATAAAATGATTTTTTTTTAATCAGTCAAGGAATCATGGAATTCTCTTTCCCGCATCAGTAGCGTGACCCGTTTTTCAAAAAGTAACAAGAAAATTAGAAACGATGGAAATGGATTGCACAGGCGATCTATAAAACTAGAATGGATAGAATAAGGAATGAGTCATGAGGGGCAAACATACACAGTCGAGGATGTTGGCGAGAGGCGAATAAGGTGGAAATCCTCATTTAACCACTAAACCTGACGAGAGGTTTAGCATCAAAACCTACTGGCTCTAAAAGGCGTTGGAATTCATCCCCGAAGGACGACTTGAGAAGAGGGCACCGGAGGAGAGTTGTACGGCAACCTTAGTGACTACAGAAAAATCATATAAGTAAATTAAGAATTTAAAAATGTTACTTAAGGCGATCAAAGACTTTATAAATTAGGGTAATCTGGAAACAGTGATTCATCAATGCATTTGTTTTTTTTCGACGCATTTAAATGTGATGCTGTAACCCAAACTGTTAGTATTTTTTTTCCTACACTAGCGAAATAATGATCATTCTTTTACAAAAGTAGTGGAGAATAAAGCATATATTATACTTCCTAAACTTTAGAAAATACTGAAAGATGTTTAATCTCGTGAAACAAAATCACTAAAATATTTCAATAATATTCAATCAAGTAAAAAAAAATGGAATATCTCTTTTAAAATTTTTAAAATTAACAACTTCTTCAATCGCCACAAGCGAAAACTCACAATACTTTATGACGAAGTTAAGTTGCATCACATTCTCTAGTAAGCTTATGTGTAGTAAGGATATATCAAGTGACTGATTCCTAATTATAATCATTATTCCTAATTATCATCATTAACTTATGAATTAAAAATATATATTATCTAATACTCACTTTTCGATTTTTTTGAACAGTTTACAGAGTTTTATACAAACTTCATCCCATACAATTTTTTTTGTTACAAAAGTTGAAGTAAAATAAATTCTGATTTGATTTTTTTTTTTTTTAATATTTTTCAGATGGGCTTGTGTCCAATTAGTCACTATTAATGCAGTTCATAAATTTTAGGGCCATCACCGGCCATCGACCCTAGACTAAAGTATCGTTCAAACAGCGCAGCATTAATTTATAATACGCATATTATATTATAAATAATATCTAAAGCAGGATGACCTAACTTTAGATATAAATATTTGCTTAATTCTCAAACAGTACTTCCAGTGTTTAATTATATAAACATAAAAATTACCCGTATTTTTTTTTTTTGCAATAATTTAAAGTCAGATAGATCTTTGTAGATTTTTTTATCGAAGTTTGAAACGTATTTGGAAAAAAAGAAATCACGGGGAAAGTATTAGTGCGTTTATTATATTTTATTTATACAATTACAGGAACATCTAAATGTCGGAATGTAATATGTGATTTAAGTGCGCTCTTTCTTGTCGCTTTGTAAATGCAATAAGGGCATTGAAACTGTCTTTCCACTCCACATTCATATTTTAAGTGACGTCGTAAATTTCTTTGATGTGAATATGTTTTTCCACAATTAATGCAACCAAAACGACTATTCTGATAATTTCCATAATGCATTCCTGAAATTAAAACAAAGTAGTGTAACAGTTCTCAAAAAATGACATCAGTAATCTAATAGTACATGATAGAACAGACTTTTATATACATTCATTTTGTTTACAAAAAAACATCTCAAAAATAAAGCTTTCTTTTACATCACTAATTGGATGTTTTATAACAATAAATATTATTTTTTTTTTAACAATTACTTTTATGCTATATTATAGAGTGCTTTAAATAAATATCAAACAAAAATGCAATTAACTATAAATTTGATTTATTTTAGATAAAAATTTCACTCAATCAACAATTAAATTATTAATAAAATTTAATATTTTAAATTATTTTAATATTTATATTTTCTCTATTTTAAATTTTTAACGAAGGAAAATGTTGGACATGCTTCAAAGCTACATGTGTCTTGAGGGTACTCTTCCAGAATGACTTGTACGAACAGTGAGGGCAATGGAATCTGGGTGCCATACCACATTCATATTTCTTATGGCTGGTCAAGTGTCGTTTATTTTTATAACTTTTGCCACATTTTTCACAGCTATGTCTATTAGTTGAAGAATCTGGAATTCAAAAAATTCTTTTTTTACAAACCTAACAAAGGTATTTGGGTTCCAAAATGATGGTAAATAACAAAAGAGTTTTTGATGGCAACCTGCTTCATTATATAATCTCTGAACGGTTTTGTGAGTTCGCCCATCATCAGGATGAGTCATTGTGAGATCGTCAGAGTGTGTGTCAAAAACTGAATTCAACAGATCTAGCATTGACAAAACTTCTGATGATGGGTAATAAAAAGAAATAAAAAAATCGGGTACTCTATACCAGAAAAACCTCTATTTTATTAGGAAAAAGAATCAAATCATCTTTCTATTAATGAGAATTTCTCTTCAAATAGAAAAGGGAGGATTCAGAACTATTTAATTCAACAGAGATAACCCTGTGATACAAACCCATTTTAAGGGCGTTATCACTTAGTAACATGTTAAGTGATATGTTTTTATCTCCAAAAATGTATATGAAGAGCACATTTGAACAAAAACTGAAGAGTAGTGGGAAAAAGGCCACAATACTATATTCAAGACAATTGAAAGTTCCGCTTTATGAACAAACTAATTGCAAGTTTCTCATGAATGTCCCGTTAACTAAAAACTTCAACGTAAAGCCAAGGATTTTGTTTTAAAACTTCTAGCCTCACGGAAATTGTCTTGCTCTGCAAACTAAAAGTCTTTTTTTTTTGTAATTAAGGCATGTCAACCAACATCTGAAGTCTTTAACGGCCTCTGGGCAGTATTCTCTCGTTATAGACAACGAGACAGTGTAGAGCCTCCTAAGGCTAGAAAATCAAAGGGCAGTACTACTGAACTCGAAATCTGGGACCTCCGCATGGAAGACGCCCTCCACATGGAAGACGCTACCACTGAGTTAATCCCACCCCTAAAACTAAACTTCGACATTAAAATAAATAAAAAACACCCGGCCCCCGGAGACATTCATCACGTTGGTCTCTACAAGCAAAAATAGACATCTTGAAGAAGAAAGTATGTCAACTTTATATGAGGTAGTTCGATGAACTGAATGGTAAATAAGATTTTGCTTTTTTAGTACAGAAAATATTTCGCTCAAAGCGGACTCATTTTAGTTTGAAATCAAAAAGTATTTTAGAAAGAAAACGACGATCGGTTACAGGCAGCAATTTTTTTAAGAGAACAGCCTTATCTAATTCCTGATCTTAGCTCCCCTTCAACAGTTGTAATAATGTTACTTTCAGTCGGTTTCACAACCTTTTAATTTTTTTATTTTAAGTAATGTCTATTATTCAGAAGGGCTTTACGTCCAAACTGCCGATCAGATGTTGTAGACAGAGCAAACATAGTATAGTATATGTTACTCACATTGACACATGAAATACAATCAAGGCCAGGACCGGAAATCGAAACCAGCACCACATTACATTTTTTTTTTTTTAAATATGAATACTCAGTTTTAATCGCAAATGTTCGAGAATCCTACCTTCGTAATAAAAAAAAAAAAAAAAAAATCTACGGCCAAACGGAGGAATTAATGAAACCTGCATCTAACTACCAAATCATCCATGCTTCCAGAGATATTTTCCGTGATGGCCTGCTTCTTTGTGTTCATCGACCGGTTTCCGGGCGATCACCTATCATCAGGATGGTTTTGTCAAAACAGTGTTTAGACTTGCACAGAGCAAATTCAGTTAATACACTGGTTTTTTAAAAGTGTTTTTGTTATGACCTAACTGGAAGTGGTTCGTTACACCTGCGTGGGTCAACACATGTTTTTCCTTTTTGTGTTATTGTACATTGTTCTTTTTAAAAACATCTAACAAGTGGAGATGTATAACGTAAATTACGTTTTTGAACGACTTTGATAATTAATTACCCATTCTATCTTACTATATTCTTTTTCAGTTGTTGACTATTGAATAAAGCAAAAGACCACTGTGTCAGGCTACACATCTCCACTTGTTGGATGTTTTTAAAAGGAATAATGTACAATAACCCAAAAAGGAAAAACATGTGTTTATCCACACAGGTATAACGAACCACTTCTTAACCTAGTTAGTTCATGACAAAAACACTTTTAAAAAACCAGTGTATTAACTAAATTTGCTCTGTGCATGTCTATGTTATCATACTGTTTTGACCAAAACATCCTGATGATGGGCGAACGCCCGATTCCCGTCGATGAACACCAAAAGGAACAGGCTATCACGGAAAATATCTCTGATGCTTTCCAGCTTGTGGAATCAACCACCAACTCCCATGTTGAACACTAACTTATCTTTCCTCTCAAAACTTCTTTTTCATAACTCACAAAAGTAAGAGTAATAAAATGACAATAAGCAGTAAAAAGATCGATATTATAAAAGGAAAATGATGCCTAGTACTATGCGAAATAATAATTACGATTTCAAAATCAAATCTGTTTATTTTCTATATCTGATAGCATACAACCTTTATAAACATATATATTAAAAAAAAAAATCAATAAATTCTATTATTACATCACAATACTTACAAAATTTTTATTTTTAAAAAAAAGAATGAAATTGGCTCATCACCCATAGCTCGGGTCTGTAAGAATTTTTTATTATTCTCTAAAGAATTCTCTAAAAAATTTGACGTTAGACAGATCCTTTTGTTCATTTATTATGGCTGGCAGAGCGAAATAATATCAGATATGGGATTCATATTTTTTTCATTCTATATTGGAAGAACTTAGTAACTTAAACTGGTGATTAATAAAATATTCTGTGTTCAGATGAACTTTACGTCCAGAAATAGAACAGATGATAATTGAGTGAAACAGTCAATGTTGTAAATTGGAAGTTGAGGTTCATACAAAAGATCTCTTTTTAAAGTTCTACCGACGTCTTTTGTCTTTTTGTTTTTATAAACCCTATTAATTGACAAATTTCTAAATGTTTAGTTTCTCTTGGCATTACATGTAAATACAATGGAAGAGAATACTGTTGATTTTTAAGGAGAACAGATTTTCTTCAAATTCGAATTCTAGCAATCGATTAAATATAGTTAATTATTATATCAATTGAAGAATCGTACATTATATTGAAGGGACACTAAAGGAAAGCTTTACTGTCCATCTACCACAGAAATAAATTTCCCATGGAAAATGTTAAAACAAAGGAGATAGATTAGCGTATGTATAGATAATGTACGAAATGCAAAGAAAATGGCTGGAATAATTTTTTTAGAAAATCAGAAAAACCGAAAACAGTGAAGTCACACTTTACTACCGGCTGACAGATTTGGAAGAATACTTTGCGCTTAATGCGTTGCTAGTATCTACATGGAATATCAAACTTCGAACTTCCTCTTACTTTTTATTAAAAAAAAGAAAAACACTTAGATACGCAGGACATACCAAGCAAACCATTTGCTAAGGCATTTTTATTTTCTTTTCTAGGCAGATTTTCAAAATTGAGTTTTCCACCGGAAACACATTTATGTTTGGTGTCCCCTAAAAAATAAAAAAAATGTCTGTTATTTTATCCGTCATGGCTTGCATATTCCTTTTGTTCCTGACCGCTTTCGGATTTTCATCCATCGTCAGAGCAAATTCACCAATGTTCGTATACAGAGAACACTTCAACGCATGGTTTTTGTTACACTCACACTTGTTGGTTTGTTGAATTTGCTCTGATGATGGATGAAAATCCGAAAGCGGTCAGGAACAAAAGGAATATGCATGCTACTATGGATAAAATACCAGATGTTATCCAGCATTGGGGACCCATCCACATATTCAAGAAAAAAATATTTTTAGCAAATGGTCTATTATGTATGCCGGTGTTAGTCTGTGTTAACAGAATATCTCACAAACGAAAAGTCGCAGAACTCTTAAATTTAATATTCCATTTAGGCACTACTACCGCATTAGACACAAAGATTCATCAACCGAAAGTGCGACTTTACTGAATGGTTTATTCAGTTTTCTTGATTTTCCAAAAAAAAAAAAAAAGGACTCCAACGATTTCATTTACTATTTACACACATAAATATCTTATCACTTTTATATGAAACATTTTCCAATTGTTTTTTCTAGGGGTACCAATAATGTTATGCTTTCCTGTAAAGTAACATTTCAGTTATAATATATCATTTTTAGCACCTATATAATATTAATACATATTAGAAGCATTGACAGAATTCCATGTTTGAAGAAAATCTGTTAACCCGAAGTGCGATTTTTTACAGAATAGGTTTCTGAGTTTTCTGTTATTATTTTTCGAAAACGGTTACAAAGACTTTTTTTTTAAACGTGGCATGCTTGCTGCAAGGATTTTCTTATTCAGGGAACTTCGAATATATTACCAGTAAAAACTTAATTTTGGAAATCTGCTAAATAAAAATAGAAAACTAATTTCACATTTTTTCTTGCTTAATAAATCCATTACATCTGGATCAATGACAATGAGTAAAATGAGGATCTAGTTAACATAAATAAAAAGTTATGTGACATTATATATTTATAATAAACTGATAAATGTGGAAGTCAATGGGTGAGTGACCAAAGTCATTTTCGTATCACCATCACTGTAGTGACACTATTATATATTATTAAATATAAACAAATAATACTGAATTAATTATTATCACACAAATAAAAAAAAAGCTTTACATAAACCTTCAAGCATCGAACACATAATTTGAATGCCTAATACCGACGTGTGTCTTTAAAGTAGTATTACGTTTAGCTTTATATGGACAATATGGACATTGAAACTTTGGTTCAACACCGCACTCATATTTAACATGTCTGGATAAATGTTTTTTATTCTTATACGATCTGCCACATGTTAAACAGGCGTTCACTGCGTCAAATACTGAAAAATAAAAAATAAAAATAATAAAAATATTAGTATATTAAAATACGTTATATTATTATTATTATTATTGCATATAATAAAGAGAGATTTACTCACATTTTTTCTAGTATTAGCTTCATCAATTTCATTACAATGTAACGTATTGCTATATAAATAAATTAATTAAAATCTGCAATGTTTGATGATTATCATTCTTAATAGAAAAAAAAAGTTCCAAATTATTATTGTGCACATGTTCTATGTTTCCTTTTGGTTACCCTGTGATATCTGCATAAAAAGGCAATCCAAAGTTAGATTCTTTTAATTAAAAAACACTTCCCTAAGCAACTAAGCGAATAACTAATTTCGCTCTAAGCGGCAAAAATTGGAAACCACAAAATAAAATAAGTCGTTCATGTGCACTCGACACACAACTAAGCCGCATGAGCGCTGAGGAGTATTAAAATAAAAATGTTATCATTTAAAGTATCTGAAACTGTTACCTGTAAAAAAAAAAAAATATGAAACTGTAAGAAAAAAATACCATATTACTCAGCATCTACACTAGAGAAGAAATAATTGTCAAATTTAAGTAACAAAGTTTAAAAACTTTAATGATTTTGAACCCTAAATTGTAACTAGCAAATGATATAGATGCGACATGATTTGGTCATCCAAATACATAACTATACAAAATAAAAATAATTTTCCAAAAAATATATGTATTTTTAATATAATTGCGAATAGAATTTATTATAAAATATATGAATTTATAGACTAACAAAAAATATATAAACTAAGTATTTAACTGGGTAAAATATAAGTTAAAATTAATGAAAAAATAAAACTATAAAAAAGAAAGTTAATAGTTGATTAAATTCAAAATAAAATCAACTTTTATATTAATTAAAATAACTTGTTTCAAACATATGCTTATTGTATTTTTGATTTTAATGATATTTAAAATGTAAAAAAATGTTTGACACCTTGAACACTATATTGAAATAATCTTCTAACTTATCCAGAGGACGGTTAAAAAATTTTGGTTTTATTTAAAACCAAAAAAAGAAATATTTAACCAATATATCAAATCTACTCTTGCTAATAACATATATATATATATATATATATATATATATAAACACACACACACAAACAAACACTTTAAACAAACACACACACACACACAAACAAATACTTTAACTTAATTTAGAATGTTTTATTACAGTATGAGCTTTAAGTCTGTTATTCCGTCCAGCTTTGTAAGGACAATATTTGCATTGGAACTGTGGTTCAACACCACACTCATATTTACGGTGTCTAGTCAAGTTTCCTTTGCTCCTATATGATTTACCACAATCTGTGCACATATAGTTTTTGCTTCTGAATTCTGAAAAAAAAAGTCCATAAATATATTACTTTTAAAGAATTATTATTATTTGTTTATTTTTGAATAAAAGACCTCTTAATAATGTCAAAAAATAAATAGGTTACCAATTTTGTCACAGTTAATGTTCTTATCCTATAGAATTATTTTTCACTAAATATAAAATTATTTGCTGAAAATTAAAATAATATAAAATGATTTTTATTGGCAAAAATCAATAAACATTACACATTTCTTAACCAAAAAGCTTCCATTGAAGAATATTTTATATTATATAAGAAACAAGCATTTTTCAATTATATCAACAAATTTGTGAGGCAATATAACCATATATTGGTAATAGTTGAATCAGTATAAAGATGCCAATTATTCAATAACCCATTTCAATCTATAGATAATACAGAATTTAAATTTATTACACGGAAACAATTAATTCAGCATTCAACTTTTTGATCTAACCATTAAGCGATAACCATAAAACGCCAGGCAATCATATTCAAGTTTATAAGGCATATTCAGTTATGAAAAAGGCATAACTGAATTTATGGTTATTCTCTAGCAGTATTTTTATTTATCAAATGTCAAATTTTATGAACTTACACAGAATAAAACATGAAGAATCGAAATTTCATTGGAATTAATAAATGACAGAACATTTGTATTTTATGGTGAGTTTGAAGTATAACCACTTAGGGACCATCAAGATCTTACTGAATTATATTAACTAAAATAATAATAACAAAATGATTATTTTCGGCGCTAATGACGATGAGAAGCCGATGAGCCAACAAACAAGAATTATTTTTATTCACGGTTTAAAATTGAATACTCCATGTTTAATAACAACATGCCTTCTAAGATAACTACCGTATTTAGCTTTATATGAACAAAACGGGCACTGGAACTGCGGTTCAACACCGCACTCATGTTTGAGATGTCTTGCCAAGTTTCCTTTCATCTTATATGATTTACCACATGCTGAACACATATAATTATAGATGCGAATCAATAATTCTGAAAAAAAAAAAAAAATCATAAATATTATTTTCACAGAGAAAACAAAGATATGTTTTATTTTTTGAGTTTTTTATTTTGAATAAACTTACCAATTAAAATATTCTTTTGAAAAGTTTGGCGTGATTTATCTATTATACAATATCAATGAAATATTTGCTAGCCAACTGAAATAATTCCTTAAACATTTACAAATGATGAATTTGCACAGTTGCAGATGACTTTAAGCATTTTGAAATGGCACTGAAGTGTACAAAAATGGGTCAAAAAATGGGACTACATATGTACTTTTACCAATACCAGATTTAGAAAATAATCATTGAAACTCTTTTTATAGAAAATCGCAAAAAAAAACACATTCAGGACCTCGCTTTTTCTGCTGATGGATTTTAACCCAAATCTACTAATATTTGATGATATTTCGACGAAATTTAAAGTCTGAGCATTCTCAATGTGCAGACAGTTCACAAATGTCACGAGACTCACAAATAAAGATTAGTCTCTAAACACTTGTTTCCATACTCAAGAGGCCTAAAAAATATCTAGTGAAATCTCATTTGCCTTGATGCTTTGATCGCAATTTTCTTTCTATGTTTTACTTTCTCTAACTGCTGTAATCGTGTCACATTGTCGAAATCGAATTTTCAACGGATATATCCGTTCCAAGAGATCCCCTGAGTCCAAAAAAGTGGTTTTTAGCTATTTCAAAAACGAAAACTCGCAGTATGTTCAAACGTAATATTTCGTTAAAGTGCTACCAGGAGACCTGAGAATAAGCTTTTCGTAAAAACTGTCAACCGGAAGTGCCTCTTTACTGAATAGTTTTTCAGTTTTTTTGTGATTTTCTCGAAAACCGCTCCAACGATTTTCTTTAAACTTCATATACTAACTACACATACAAGGAGATACAACTTTTATTTAAAACATTTCTCTGGGAAAATTCATTTAAGGGTACTTTTGAGGGAAAGGTAAGGTTTGGTTTTCCCCTAAAGTGCTATTTCAATTTATTACACAAGTAATTATCATCTAAATAATATTATTTAGAATTAAATAGTATATTGTCGAAATTCCGAGTTTGAAAAAATTTGATGTCCGAAAGTCCGATTTTATTAAAACTACAACTTTTATTTGAAACATTTCTCCAAACTGACTGTTAAGTCATTTAAAGGTGTTTTGGGAGAGGGGTGGGGTGGGGTTATGTTTTCTTCTAAAGTGCTATCATAGTTGATTTATTGAATTGACTACAATTCTATCACCTAAACAAAATTAATTAGAAATAAATAGATTTTTATTTATTTATTTATTTTTTATATCGTATATCAGTTTTTATCATACTTTTTGATTTTAATAGTTTCCACGTGATTGAATGTGTTTTTCAGCAGTAAAAAGTGTTTATTTAATCATTCTAGTTTATTAAATAAAAAGTACATTTTGTACGTATTTATCAAATTTGGACTCTAGTAGTGGGGACTGGCTAGTGGCGAACAGTCTGTATGTGAAGTTTAAAATCTTTGAGTGAGAGAACAGTTTCTATCCCACTCACTCTTCTACTTCTCTCTTCTGTTCAATATAGATATAGCAATAGATCTAATTTAATTACGGAATTTAATTTTGATTAAGCTCTCTTTGTATTCTTACTATTCAGGTACTTTTTTTGTCTTAACTAAATGTATTTAGTAATTTGTTTATATACTTAGTTATTGTGGAAACTTAAAAAAAAAAATTATTAAGTTTAAGTGAATGACTTTCTTTTCTTTTTTTTTGTATATTATTACTATTTTATTTTTATTATTATTATTTTTCCACTCTTTATTTCCTTTTTTTTTTCAACTTTTGTATGCCTTTATTAGCAGTTTCTGTTCTTAAATGTTTATTCAATTTATAAAACAATTTGTATTCATTATTATAATATATATGTACATCAACCTCCGGTAGACGGTTCACCATACCCGTAGAATACTTCTTTCCTTTTTATATGTTTCTATTATAATTCTTTTTCAAAAAAAGCATTATTATTATTATTATTATTATTAAATAGATTGCCAAAATTCCGAGTTTCAAGAAAATTAAAAAACCGGAAATGTGTTTTTACTGAACAGTTTTTCCAGGTTTTGCTATTTTCTCTATATAAAATCACCGACGAAATTCATTAAATTTGGTATACTAACAACAAAATTTGTAAGTGACAATTATGTAAACTGAGTAAGAGAAAGTTGCATGAGTGTTTCACACCACATTTTTATCTTAATAATAATATTTAGTAAAAAAGTTAAAAACCTTGTGAACATTTTTCCAATATTAAAAAGTACAGAGAGAATTATAAACCAAATATTTTATTTAAAACAAAAATGGACGATTTCAGCCAATAAAAGGATTTCATATTTTTACAATATGCAATAAAACTTATAAAACAGATTATCGTGTATTTTCACTTTGAACGGTAATTTCTATTAATATTCAAGTAAAAGATAAAAGGATTGTCATTCTGTTAATGTGATATCATAATAATATTAAACAGAATAATTCCTTCAACATTTAAGAATTTCGTTTAAAAATAAAAAATTTTCTTTTGAAAATTTTCAGCTTTTTAAGAATAAGAATTGTCTTTAACATAACATTTTCATAATTAATAATTATGGAATGGTGTTACCCAATTACAGTCCGGGTGAGAAAGAAAATATTGTCTTTGGTAATAATTATAATTAAGAAAAATAAATATAATGCTCTTGATTCAATGTACTAATGCCAGCAAAATATAAAAAAATGACTGTTGTGAAATACTCACACAACTTTCTCTCACTACAGTTAACAAAATTGTAATTGATAAACTTTCTTTAAAACTTATAATTTATTAAATGTTTGTCTTCAGTTTTATATCAAAGTAAGAACCTAAACTCAATAAAATAGAATAAGGAAAGCATAAGCCCCTCCACCCAATACTTAAATGAATTTCAAACAAAAGTGATCTCTATATTCACAGTTAGTACACCAAATTAAATGAAATTCGTCGAAGTTTTTACGGTGAAAATTGCGAAAACTGAAATAATCTGTTCAGTAAAAACGCACTTCCGGTTTACTCATTTTCTTGAAATTCGTAATATTGGCAACAAATTTAATTCTATTGAAATGACACAATTATACAATAAATTGAAATTGCACTTTAGAGGAACACATAACCTCCTCCTCCCCCAAAATGACTTTATCCAAAGAAATGTTTCAAATAAAAGTTGTAGCTCATTAGATGTGTAGTTCACATAAACAGTTTAAAGAATATCGTTCGAGGCGTTTTAGAGAAATTAGCAAAAAAAAAAGAAAAATACTTTTCAGTTATAACACTCTTCCGCTCATTCGATTTTCTTCATACACGGAATTTCAACAACATACTTAATTCCATTTAATATTACTTAGATAATAGACTTGTTAATAAACTGAAATAGCCCTTTAGAGGAAAACCTATTTCCACCTTTCCACAAAAGTGCCCTTAAATGAAGTTTCTCTGAAAAATGTTACAAATAAAGTTGTAGCTCTTTGTATAGTGGATATACCAACTTAAAAGAAAATCATTAGAGCTGTTTTCGAGAAAATTCCAAAAAAATCAGAAACCTATTCTGCAAAATCGCACTTCTGGATAACCCATTTTCTTCAAATATGGAATTCTATTAATGCTTCTAATATGTGTATCAATATCATGTGGATTATCAAACCATTTATTATGCTGAAATGGTACTTTAGAAGAAAACCTAATGCTAGTGTTTCCCTCAAAACTTACAAAAATTCAATTTTCCCTGGAAAATGTTTCAAATAAAAGTGGTAAGTATTTATGTCTGTAGATAGTATATAGTGTAGAAATGTATAGTATTTATAGTATAGATAGTGTAGATATGTATAGTATTTATAGTATAGATAGATGGTAGATAGTGTAGATATGTATAGTATTTATAGTATAGATAGTGTAGATATGTATAGTATTTATAGTATAGATAGATGGTAGATAGTGTAGATATGTATAGTATTTATAGTATAGATAGATGGTAGATAGTGTAGATATGTATAGTATTTATAGTATAGATAGATGGTAGATAGTGTAGATATGTATAGTATTTATAGTATAGATAGATAGATAGATGGTAGATAGTGTAGATATGTATAGTATTTATAGTATAGATAGATGGTAGATAGTGTAGATATGTATAGTATTTATAGTATAGATAGATGGTAGATAGTGTAGATATGTATAGTATTTATAGTATAGATAGATGGTAGATAGTGTAGAATGTATAGTATGTATAGTATCGATAGATGGTAGCTAGGTAGCTAGTATAGTATTTATAGTATAGATAGATGGTAGATAGTGTAGATATGTATAGTATTTATAGTATAGATAGATGGTAGATAGTGTAGATATGTATAGTATTTATAGTATAAACAGATAGTAGATAGTTTAATGAAAATTCTTGGAGTCAATTTCGAGGAAATCATGTAAAATTCTAAAAAACATTCAGTAAAATCGCATTTCTGCTTGATGGATTTTGCCCGAAATATTTGTGCCTGATCCTGCGACATTTTTTTTTTTTTTATATTCTGTTAAAACACACACACACATACAGACCATTCGCTAAAAACATTTATCGTATTCAGGGGATCCCAAAACATGTATTTTCGGTGAAAACTTAATTTCGAAAGTCTGGCAAGATCGCAATACTTCCTGTTCCAGGAGTAAGGGAAAGTAAAAGTGCAGAAAATAAGAAGTTCAAGTTTCACTAAAAACAAAAGAAAAATTGCAGATATTATAACATTTTTTTAATTTAATAATTCATTAGTGGTTAGATTGTTACATTTATAATCTTATATTCATTTATTTTATTTATATTAATTATATTTATTTTATTTTATTAATTGTTCTCTGTGGATACCATCCTACAGCTTTATAGTAGTTTTTCCGGTTCAAATTTCCTTATGAATGTATTTTATATGAGTGTACTCTTTTTAAAATAACTGATGTGAAATATTCTTAAAAGCACATATAGATAGAACACAATATAAAAAGAACAATGAACAGTTGGATCCACAAATTTATTCGTAATACCCTGCTTCATATTGTGATTACGATAAGTTTCGAGCATTTGCCTATCTCCTGATTGTCAACATGGACTGATATTTGGATATCCTGAAGATAGGTGCGCATCCGGAACTAGTTGATGCCTAGAAAATGAAGCATACTATCTTTGAAAGAATCTCTGATAATTTTTTTTTTTTAATGTAAGGCGCGTCAACATCTATGGTCATTAGAGCCCGGAGCGCTCAGTGCACTGCCGGCCTCCGGACAGTGTTCTCTCGTAACGGATAACACTGTCCAACACCTAGGAAGAAAAAATCTAAGGGTAAGCACGGCTGGACTCCGCGAGGGAGTCCAGTACGCTAACCACTATTTACGCTGTTTCCTTCCCTCATCTCTGATAATAAAGAGCGCAATCTGATAGTGGATGCAGGTCCTATTCCAGAAAAGTAGCTTCATTTGTTTACCAACAAAATAGTTTGCATCCAACATAGTATTAATTATTATTAATTTAAAATAAAAATAATTTAAAGCAACACAATAAAATAAATACCTCAATAATAAGAGAAAATAAACAAGTCAAAAATTCTATTAACCATCTAATTGTTTTCTGTTTATAGAAAAGCCGATAATAGCTGGCATTGCGACAGCAAAGCCGCTAATCATGCTTATGTAATTAAAAGAAGCGAGTAGTTCCCTAAAGAGCGATCGAAAGTTTAGCTCGCTCTTATTAAATTTACAAACATTTCATTATTGTGTGTTCGAGTTTTCTAAATCTTCACATTCTTCGCACAGATCTGATCTGCCTCTGACACAATTCATGATTCAGACCTAAATGTATCAAATTAATTATTGTTTTCAATGTATTATCTGGCTCTCTCTTAGATCAGTAGCTATAATCTCCCCATTTATGTCACAACCCGGTTTCGATTCCTTATGGGCGCTAATGTACTAAAGTTAAGCAATTAATATGGTAATTATATAGGAAGTTATTGAACAAAAATTCACTATAACATGATATTTACTACGCTGCTATTACAAATAACATGAATTAAAATTAAAAAATACATCTAATATCAGTTTCAAAATCTTCGGTGGAATTTAAAATAAAAAAAAGAGATAAGTTAATTATAATTGATATTTTAATAATAAACTATGTGATAGATTCTAGAAATTTCCACATCTAGGTAAAAATGTATACCAAAGAAACCTAAACAAATAATAAGAATTCCTTTAGTCTTGCTTGATATATTAAATATTTAATTTAAAAAAAGCAAAAAGGATAAACCACAAATTTTATTGAGGTCATAACAAAATTAGCGTCGATTAAGGCACTACTTTAATAACTAAATAATATATGTAAAATAAAAAATTATTATTATACTGAATTTTTATATAATAATACATAGGTACATTAAAAATAATTTTTATTTAAAAAATAAAAAATAAAAACAGAAAAACAAATTAGGCTAATAAAATGCAAGATATTATTTTTTACGCCATAAAACCTATTGATCCATGTCTAACGGCAATATGCATTCTAAGTGGATTCTTATACTTAGCTTTATATGGACAATGTGGGCATTGGTATCTAGGTTCAACACCACATTCATATTTACGATGTCTGGACAAATGCCCTTTATTCTTGTAAGATTTACCACATACCGTGCACACATGTTTAATGTGTTCTGTTGTTGAGATTGCTGCGAAAAAAAAGAAGAGAAAAAAATGTCATTTTTCTGCATGTAAATTAAGATAATTTTAAATGGTATAATGAGGTACTTATTGTAATGCTTACGTGGAATTGGTTCAGTTGTAGAAAGAAGACTATAGCCATTTCCAACGGATCTTGGTTTTTAAGGGTATCAATCACATCTCACCTTAATATGCCAGCATAACTACTTCAGAAAAGAAGGTTAACAGTAAGCATTCAAATATTGATATTCTAATGTTATAATCAATGAGATTCGAATACTATTCTTGTGCTTTATAAATTACAGAAAAACTGACAGAGGTACATTATAATTGAACATGTTCTGCATATGTGGACTGGGAGTCTTCTATAAATTACAAAGATGGGTATTACAACTTGAATATTTTACTAATCCTATGGTAAAAGTATAGGATTACACTTTTATTAAGTAATTTTTTAGGAATAGCAATCAGTTAGAATGCAGATAAATTTTTAGCAACCGATTCAAGCAAAATAAGGTGGCTTTTCATAATTATTTCAAATAAATGAAACAAGACTACAAAATAATAAACTGTAACAGAAATATATATTTTTAATATTATTATTTAAAATAATATATACAAATGTGCAATTAGTTTATAATTAAAACAGAATTTGAATACTTATAAACCATAATATGCATAAACAAATAACTTTCCCTAGTAATAAAATTATATTAACATATTATTATTATAAAGTGTTATGATTGTTTTTTTTAATAACAGTATCCCAAATAATATTTTTAAGTGAATTTTAAAAAACAAACAAAAGTGTTCATAGAAAAACAAAAAAAAAACTTTAATAAAAGAACAACTCATTACAATAGCTTAAGCTAATTTCCTTCAACGATAACAACAAAACTAAAAGTAACAACAAAAAGAACCCAATTTAAATAATACATATGCTTATTATTTATAAAAATGCTTCTTTCATGAAAGACTGATGATTGATTTCATAAAAGAGACTCTAAAAAATAAAAATAAAAAGTAAATATTTGTTTTTAATTGTTGTAAAAGGACAACATTATATATGTAAGATGTCCAGGACATTGAGCTTACTTTGTCCACTATCGAATAATAATAATAGCCAACCCGTTTAAATGAATCTATATAAATAATAATGAAAATATATAAAATAAAAAATCAAAGCCCGGGATGTTTCATTATATAATGAATTTTTAATGACTCTTTTCGTCTATATCTAATTGGACAGAATAAACATTGAAATTTAGAATCTTTTCCGCATTCACTTTTCTGATGCCTTTTCAAATGTTGTTTACGTTTGTAGGTTTTCCCGCATGAATTGCACACATGTCTCAATTGTAAACTATCTGGAAATGAAAATTTATGAACGTTAGATTTTTTTTAATATAAATTATTTTTATTATTTAACAAAACAAAACACTGTGTTCGCTGATTAAAAAATTAAAAAAAAAAAAAAAAAAAAAAAAAAAAAAAAAAAAACTAAAATTAAATCTTTCTTAGACAGAAAATGATTTAAAAATATTTACACATATCTATATTTACATAAATAATTAGTCAACATAAAATAGTAACGAATTGCTTAATTATTAAAACTGATTGATAAAAAACAAAATAAACTACTATTTTCTTGAGTATAATTTCAACTGATTACAAAAAAAAAAAAATTACAATAAAAGTTTAAAAATGAATAATAAAACAATATTAAATACAACAAAAATAAAAATAATTTTCCAATAAATTTTTATAGTTTCATGTGCATTATGAAAGAGGTATGCCGGTTGGCTATGTGTGCCTTAAGATTTTCTTTAAGTTTGGCCCGATATGGACAGTCCGGGCATTGAAACTGTGGTTCCTTTCCGCATTCATATATTTGATGTCTTTTCAAATTGTGTTTATTTTTATAACTCTTCGAACATTTATTACAAGCAAATCTTCCTTCAATTATTCTACCATCAACTGTACCTGAAATGTGTTTAAAAACAACTGATCAGAATGAATATTATACAAAATAAAGTCTGAATTAATTATTGAATTAAAAGAAACATTATTTATCAGAATATAATATTTATGGCTTCCGCCATAACACTTAGGTCTTTGGATTGAGACCGTGCCAGTGGTTTGTTGTAAACCGACGTTTTTAGCACATAATAGGCTTCTTCAGGGTAATGTCGCCTCCTCTAAAGCTAAAACAACACTGACAAGAAATAGGGTGGGTAAACGCTTAAAAATTAACAATAAAACAAAATTAAACATCAACAAAAATAAAAATAATTAAATAATAAATAATCCTACAAACGAAATAGGGTGGGTAGTGTAGAGCAGTGAGTAGAGGGGTGCGGGTTAGCTTTCCCCTTCTTTAGATGCCTATTGGTAGTATGCGGGGCTTGATTTTCTATTCCTTGGGTGATTGGCTGTTGGGTGACGAGGTCTTAGTATTCCCTCCCTTCAGGCCGCCTAAAGTTGCCGCCTTGTTTTAATTTGGAAAACAGTAGAACATTCGTCCACAACTGGGCATGCAATTCATTTTGAGAAAGTCCTTGAGTCGAATATGTCGTAAGAGAGGCAGTAGAAATTGAAAAAGTGGAAAACTGTTTGAACAGAGATGATGGATTCTGTCTGAGCAGAATATGGCTGTCTCTGCTGAGAGAAAGGAGAGAAATAAAGAAAATTTGACGCAAAGAAGAGAAAATCAAGCGTACATACTACCCAATAGGCATCTACAGAAGCAAAGGGGGGAAGCTAACCTTCACCCCCTACTCACAAGACTTCCTTCCCACCTTTCCCACTTTCCACCCTATTTCCTGTTAGTGTTGTTTCAGTTTTAGAGGCGACACCACCCCGAAGAAGCCCTATTGTTGTATGGGCGAAACGTCGGTTGGTTTAAAACGTGGTCTCAACCCGAAAACCTAAATGTTTAACATTATATACCATATCGATGTTTCATTACATTATTTGGACATTTTATTTTAAGAACCTAAGCAATAACGATAGTTCCAACGGGAGGAGAACTTATTCTCTCTGGCAACAATAGAGAAGTTCTCAGGCTCTCTTTTTACTTTTTCTTGTTAGAGAAACTACTGCATTCATATGAGAATATCAAAATAGACTATTTTAGGAAATATGTTGTAAATTGCTATGATGAAAATATTTGAGAGAAAATCTAGTTCGATAAAGTAGAATAGAAATGGTTACAAATTTTTATTTCATTGAGAGTTACTCTTGTTTACTGAGGTATTATATCAAAAGTCTTATGTGAAACACCCATCTCACTTTCTCTCTCTCCAGTTAATACAAAGAAGAGAAAATCAAGCGTACATACAATGGACAATTTTCTTTAAATCTGCAATTTTATTCAACAAATACATAGAGGTGATGGTGGGGGTACATGTACCTACCCTGCAGATACAAGTTGAATGATTACATTGTAATGCAGAAGATAGCGTCAATAATATTCAACAAACAGAAGTATTAAAAATTTTACGCCACAAATTCCACAGAACTATCTAAAATCAATTTTTTGGGGGTAAATGTTTCAAATAGAAGTGATAGGTTTGTATGTCTGTGCAGTAAGCATTCCAAGTTTAAAGGAAATCGTTCTAGCTGTTTTCAGAAAATTCCAAGAAAACTCGAAAACATACTGTGCAAAATCGCACTTCCGATTAATTGATTTTCTTCAAATTTGGAATTCTATTAATGTTTCTGATGTATATAAATATCAATCAAATGTTAAAATCACTGAAATGGTATTAGAGAAAAGCTAAACGCTAGTGATTTTCTAGAAATGAATTTTTTTGGGAAAATGTTAAAATAAAAGTGTGAGTTATTTATGTATGTAGATCGTACAATGAGTTTAAAGAAAAGCGCACAAATTGAGAAAAAAAAAAACATTCGGTAATGTCGGTAAAGATCGTTTGATAAATGTGAATATACTATTTTAAAATTTAAAATGACATTATTAAAAAGAACTCACCTCACGAAATGAAAAATAAATTCTTTAAACTGTCGTCTGTCAGGCATCATTAAGGAACTGTGGGTATAGTGTTCATTCTTAAATAATATACTAATGTAATATTTCCAATAAAGATTATTACATTTTTGCTTCAATTAAATAGGAAAAATGAACCTATATATATATTCATTTCTATAAATGTGTGGGAAAAGCTATTAAAAAGAAAATAATTTTATTAACAATTAAATAGTCATGGTATACCAATCCAATGTTATTCATAGAAATTTGAAGTTTATAGCCTGCAAAATCTAAAAGCAATAACTATCCTAAAATAATTATTAGAAACCTAAATTAAATACACAATCTTATATTGATAATGTTGGTTAATGAAAATTTCTTTACTAAAGAGGGAAAGCCATCAATAAAATTTTGTTTTTTAACCGAAGAAACAATAAGAAGATGCAATTCAGGAAAAATGTAAATATAAAGAAGCAATAACCACACTTTTACAATTTTAACAAATTTAATATTCTACTACATTGAATGAACAAAATTAATATAAGATTAGACACAATTCAGTACATATTATTATAAATATATTTGAAGAGAGACAAGCATCAATATACACATTTTGTATTTATTTTGTAATGTATTTTACAGCACAACAAGCTAATACTTAATTACACCAACGGTATCAACAAGAGTAAAACAGAAACAATAATCTAAATACATTGTGTGTAAACAATAAAGTATTAGAAATTAATCAAGAATGCTGTATGTCTAATAGCAATATGTGATCTAAGATTTTCTTTAAGTTTAGCACGATATGGACACTGAGGGCATTGAAATTGTGGTTCTTTACCACATTCATAATTCTGATGGCGCTGCAGATGACGTTTATTTTTGTAAGTTTTATGACAATTAACGCAGACGAATCTAGGCGGAATAATTAGTGGATCTGAAACTAAAATATTCATATATTAACTAAAGCAATAATAACTATACTGCTTTAATGGCAGTTATTAACAGTTTAGTAAAAAAACAAAAAAACTAAATTGAACCCCATTAACATTGCTATAATTTATCTACTCCTAACATACTGATTACATTCAGCAATTTAGGCATCCCCTCGCCCTAATTATAACTAATTAAATTTAATATGCTAACAATTAATCTTCAATTATCTAGATAATTAAAGAGTCGACAAAATTTCTATTTGATGAAGAATGAAGGAAAATTCATCAAAGGAAACTAAACTGTGCAATAAAAAGTCAACATAATAAATCATAACATAAAACTATATAATACATGCCCTAGATCTAAAAGTCTAATTAAACCAAGAAAACCATATATACAGTTGAATGTTGCTTTAACATAAAGGAGAAACAAATGGTTAGCACAATGTAATATTTCCAAAATAGATCTATCCGTATATAACCTAATGTTTGCTCATGATCCGATAATCTTAGCCAATGACAAAGAGAACCTCATTATAAGTTTAGAATAGCGACGGAGGCAGTGCTAATAGGCTTATTAATATACGCTCAGTCAGAAAATCCAGGAAAGAAAAAGTAACGTAAGAATTGAAGGTACATAATATATTTTTGTTCTCCACATCATGCCGGGCGGTCCCTAAGCTTGCGCTCAGTTATATAATTAACGAGGGGTAAGGCACATTTTTGGAGACAATAGAAATGCAGTGAATGCAATTACAGGTCAGGAGGTCAGAGTAGCAGATGAAAAATTGCCAGAAGAAATTTTGAAGTGAATAGAAAAAGGACTACTAAGAAAAGGACGAAAACCAACAGTTATGGCGAAAATTGCTAACGAAATAACCGCTGAACAGGTAGTACGAAAAAGAGGTAATTGATGGTTTTAAGTTAAAGAGGTCCGAATCATACAAATCTTGTAGACCATTAAATTTAGTACCAACGCGGCATGCTCGCAGCAAATACAGCAAGTAATTGAGCTTTGGAAGGTATAGCGATTAACATTGCACAACCGTATTAGAAATAGTCAATCTACTGGAAATGGCTAAGAAAAGAACGAAGCAGAAAAACGCATACTCAGTCAGCTTTAAATTGTGGAATATGTTTGTGTCACATATTACAATTCGACTGATATTTGATAGAAATTACGGCGTTGAAATAAATTAAAATAATATGAAAAAAAAGAAAGCAAAATTAAGTTAATAAAAATGTATAAGAAAATATTATATATTAATTTTGATTACAATAGATAACATAACATCGTTAGGTTTCTTCATTAAAATAATTAAGTAAATAAGGTATTATAAAACAATTTAACAATAAAATTCAAAATTTATGCAAAATAAAAGTAGTATGTCGGTTAGCTAAATGTGACTTCAGAGTTTCCTTAAGTTTTGCCCGATACGGACAATGAGGACATTGGAATTGTGGTTGTTTACCACATTCATAAATCTGATGTCTTACGAGGTGGCTCTTTTGCTTGTACGATTTGCTACAATCTTTACAGACGAATCTTCCAAAATCATTCAAGAGTACTGGAAAATTAAAGTAATATGTTAGATCAATATTCATCAAAGGATATCTATTGATTTTGATTTATACATAAGGAAGTAATCATATATTTTTTATCACATTTCATTTGTCTAATATTTGAGCTAACTTCTGGTCTTATAGCGTCCTTGTTTTATCTTTAAAGATTCTAATCAGTCAATTAGTAACAATTAAATTGTTATAAATAATTTTTTTTAAAAAAACCTGTTTTGCAACAAATATGTACATAACAATGTAGATTTCAGGCGATCTCGCCAGCGTCTTGATTTCACCAGCGTCTCAATAATAAATTTCTTCTGGTTTCAATAAAAATTTCTAATGTAAAATATTATTTCTTTCAAGAATATAACAATGATAAAAACTTTTATATATTAACTAGTGTTATTTATTTCGTAATATCATATTTTGCATTCTCAGTAAACTAAATGTCAGAATCTTTTAATTATAGGCAATCATTAAGAATATGAATTTCGGGATATATCTTTGCGCTTATGATTTCTGGAATCTTTAAAGAAATTTGATAATTTTAATGTTGATAGTTATTTAAAGTATATCAAAAAACTATTTTTTTTGCAGTTTAATTTCCACTTTATCGCAAACCCTCTTTATTTAATAAATATTATAACGAAATCTTCTTTAGTCTTATTTCCTGTCTCTCTTACTGCCTAGAGAAAGTGCTCAGATGTTTTCATTAACTCAACAGATTAATATTAACAGATTTTCTATACGTCAAATCACTACATTTCTATTTCCTCAACTTCTTGCATTCCCGAAAGAAATATATAACATTTTTTATATACATATACACCAAGGGCAAGACTCGCGCTCATACCTGCCCATAAAGCTACGCTATAATCAGAAGAAAAAAGCAAAGCATATAACGAACATACCGCATAACAAAACAAACATTCTCAACAAATTGACAATAAAAATGTAACATAACTTTACAAGAAATTATATACAGCAGCTTATTTTATAAAAAAAAGAGTAAAAATTGGGAAAAACATTGAATAAGATGGTACTTTCTTTTGTAACCTTAACCTATACATATATATGTTTTCAAAAAAATCTGGTGTGGAACACTCACACAACTTTCTCTTACTGCAGTTCACAAAATTGTAACTGACAAATTTTATAATTAGTATAACAAATTTAATGAAATTCGTCGGTATTTATGGAGAAAATTGCAAAAACAGTTCAGTGAAAACGCAATTCCTGTTTTCTAATTTTCTTAAAACTCGGAATACTGGCCACCTATTTATGTATAATTAATTTTGTTTATATAGTAGAATTTTATAATCAACTATGATAGCACTTTAGAGCAAAACATAACCCCTCCCCTTCCCCAAAAACCTCCTTAAATAACTACCAGGAGAAATGTTTCAAATAAAAGTTGTAGCACTTTATATGTGTAGTTCATGTTACAGATTAAAGAAAATCGTTGGAGCGGTATAGAGAAAAACGTTAAAAAATCGAGAAAAAAAAATTCAGTAAAAATGCCGATTTTTTTAAACTCGGAATTTCAACAACATATTTAATTCTAACTAATACTATTTAGATGATAGATTTGCTTAGTAAATTGAAATGGCACTTTAGAAGATAACCTAACCCCACTCTTCTGCCAAAAGTGCCCTTAAATTAATTTTCTGGGAAAAATGTTATAAATAATAGTTGTAGCTCTTTGTATGTGTGTGGTTGATATACCAAGTTAAAAAAGAAAATCTTGGGAGCCATTTTCCAGAAAAATCACAAAAACTGAAATCTTCGTGACTGTTTTACGGTGGAAGTACCTAAATGAAATACCAAGTTTGAGTTTCGTGCAACTTTTTGTATTTCAGATATTCTATTCACCCACACATAAGGACCTTTTTCTAAAACTCACATTTTGGACTTAGGAGGATCTCAAAACGTGTATTTCCGGTGAAAATTCAATTTCGAAAATCTGGCACGATTGCAATACTTCCTCTTACTAAGAGTAATAGAAAGAAATATGAGTTTATAAAAGTAAAAATCTGGTGTGAAACACTCATACACCTTTCTCTTGGTCTAATTAATACAAGTTAATCAAGAAATTGTCTTTAAACTTGAATGTTACTCAGTTTAACGGCCTTAATTGGAGTGCTACATGTCCAAACCAAGAAAGCATGTACAAATTTAAATTCAATGTAACTGACAGAGATCAAATACGCCTCTAAAATCAATTTTTTCTTTTTTTTAAGAAAAATATTTCAAATAAAAGAGATACGTTTTAATCTTTGAAACCGATTTCGAAAAAAATCCAAAAAACTGCTATTACGTACAATCCCACTTCCGGTTAACCTATTTTCTTCAAATATGGAATTCTCTTAATGCTTCTAATATGTATTAATGTCGATTGTCAAACCATATATTATTCTGAAATGGTACTTTAGAGGAAAAATAACGCCACTGTTCGCCCAGAACTCTCAAAAATTCAATTTTCCCTGGAAAATGTTGGAAATAAAAGTGATCGGTATTTATGTGTGTAGATAGTGCACCAAGTTTAAAGAAAATCATATATGAACATTTTCTTACATGAAAAAGCGAACGTTTTCTCATAATACGAAGGTATGAACATTGAGTTGGGGGTGAGGAAAAAGTATTCTACGCATAATACAACTGTCATATAACAGATACGGTTTGAATTTTTTTCAGCGCAATTTTTATAGTGCTCATATTAGTCTGTTCTGTACAATCTCTAAATGCAGTTTTGATAAAATTAATTAAATTTTCTGCGACTATACTGAACATGAAAATCCCCATTTTTTTTAGTTGTGGTAATTTTGTATCATTTAGAAACTATTCCATCCCAAGAGAAACGCGGAATAATTGAAATGACACCCTTAAACTGCAGCCTCTATTCTCTGACAGAAGGTTGCATTTCTTATCTCATGCAACTGATCCTGACTAAGTGCGACCTCAATTAATGTGGTAATTTTCCTCTGGTTCTATTGTAAACAAAAATATCGTCTCAACAATATTTAATGCTCCTAAACAAAATATCTTTGGAAATTAATCTGGCTCTACTACCAAATAAAGAAACTAAGAATCAAATTTCTCTTGACAAAAAATAAGAACACAGAATATGATCAAAGAAAGAAATTATCGTAATATTTAGTACTGGGTTGCGAGAAGATGGAAGCTGAACTGTAAAAACGCGCCTTTTTTTTGTTTATCAATATTTAACAAATAAATTCGTTATTATAATATTTATTATGTTATAAAATATTATTATAAATATGTTGGTATTCCCGGCGAAAGCCGGATTCGTCCATTTATTAATATGGTATTCCTGTTAAAAATTCATGTTTCGTTGCAATATGCCCGTCAAGCGTTCCTTTTCGTCTTGCTTTATATGGACATAATGGACATGTGAAATGCGGTTCTTTTCCACATTCGTAATTCTGATGGCGTTGTAGGTGACGTTTATTTTTGTACGACCTTTTACAATTTTGACAAACAAATCTTGGTAATGCTAACACTTCTGTAACATAAAATAATACTTTGTTACTGATATATGAATTATGAATATTAAAAAAAACAAAAACAAATCAAATCAAATTACCGCATTCATAATTTCGATGACGTTTCCAATGATCCTTACGTTTATATGATTTAAAACAGGCGGTACATACATATCTACCAGAATTAACCTCAGGCTCTGAAAATGAGAGATTACAATTGCCACATTTATAATTAAAATTCATGCTGAGAAGAGTGTAGTTTAGTGAAAATCAAATTAAAGGTGCCTATCCACTGTGCCACTGTCCAATTATATTTACTTAGATCGGACCGGACATATTAAGAGGAATGCTCGTCAGTAGTCTTAACGGACGTCAGTAGTCGTCCTAAACGAAATATCTTTGGACATTAATCTGGCTCTCTACTACCAAATAAGAAACTAAGAATCAAATTTCTCTTGACAAAAAGATAAGAACATAGAATATGATCAAAGAAAGAAATTATCGTAATATTTAGTACTGGCTTGCGAGAAGATGGAAGCTGAACTGTAAAAACGCGTCTTTTTTTTTATCAATATTTAACAAATAAATTCCTTATTATAATATTTATTATGTTATAAAATATTATTATAAATATGTTGGTATTCCCGGCGAAAGCCGGGTTCGTCCATTTATTAATATGGTATTCCAGTTAAAAATTCATGTTTAGTTGCAATATGTAAACGCATAATGCTCCAAATGTCTTATGTAACACAAGTTGTGTTCCTAATATTTTTTGATTTTCTAACGATCCTATTAACAATGCTTTATTAAGATGCTTAAAAAACGTACAACATTTAAGCAAAGTTTTAAACACACTACGAATTAACTAAACTTTAGATTCATTAGTACCCCGCTTACTAATTAATTAGGAGTTATTAAATTTTGCAATATTGTTATTCTCTTAAGCGTAACATAATGGATTTCCAATTTTAGTTTTAGTGTCAAATAAAAATATATGCTACAATCCTATTTCAATTAGGTAGTTTTTTTTATTTGATTTCCGTTTTCTTCGCGCCGTTCTTTTAGGCATATCACACTCACCAAGGTTACGCGCCCCCAGCCTGAGAAACACTGATTTAAGTCAATCTTCAGTTTTATCGGATGCTAATAATAAAGACGTCAAGTTTTGTTTTACACAGGAGATTGATTTGTGACTAACAAGGCGCAGGCCCTAAATAAAATTGAATGCGTAATTTTAATTTAGTTTTATTTTATTCTCTTTGTTAGATTTCACTAATCTTTGCTAGCTAGTAGAGTTATGCAGTCGTATTTCAATAGAAATGCAAAGATGAGACTTTATATCACCTCTCCACAGTGGGCAAGCACCTTTAGTTGTATAATTAATATTATACCTAATTAATCTTATAATAAGGTAATAGTTTCAGCTTACGAAATTATCTGTAATAATTTCAGCTCTGTTGCTTGGTGAAAAAAGAAGAAACAAAAAAAAAGTATAACATTTAATATTATATTTAGGAATACAAGAAATTTGATCATTATCTAAATAAATTTATAGATATAAATATAACTGATAACTTTTTAAATGAATGTGAAACGAAATTAAGAATTAAACGATCAATGTTCCACATTATATTAAAAAAAAAAAAATTACATAAAAATTTAATAAACTCTGAAATTATAATTTATTACCAATAAAAGAATTATGTGTATCACAAAGATTTATACCAAGTCTACATTTATTAAATCTACCTTACAAAGAAAAGTAACTTACAAAGAAACATACCGTGAAACTCTACAAAATAAACAATAAAAACAAAAAAGAAAAAATAAGAATGAATTATTAAAAATAATATAAAACAATAACTAAACAGAAATTATAATTACGAAATAAATACAAAAATTGTCTAAAATTAAATAAAATATATAATTAAATGTAATCGCTAAAATGTTTAATTCCAACGTGCGTTTTCAGGGTGCATTTCCGTTTTGTTCTGTATGGACAATGTGGGCATTGAAATTGTGGCATCTTACTACATTCATATGTCTGATGTCTTGTCAGATGACCTTTATTCTTATATGACTTATTACAATTTGAACAGGCAAACCTTATCATCGATATATCTATTCCTGAAACTGTTAAATGTATTAAATTAACTTAAATGAAAAGTTAAACATAATATTATACACTAAACTAACATCCTAAGGAAAGACAACATCAAAAAAAAAATTTAAAAAAAAAATAAAAAATAAAAAAATCAATAAACCATTTTTATTAAGAAAGAAATACAATACTAGATCTAGTTATATATAAAACTTACAATGAAGGGGGAACAAAAATATGAAAACTCTGGTATGTACTTCCACTCACACACTACTTTCACTTTCTTTCTGCATTTTATTATAACAATCAGTTTGACGAATTCTCTTCAAACAAAATCTGTGCAATACATTTCATTATTCTTAATGTTATATAATGAGGGTCAAAAATCACTTTAGAGCCGTGGTTTCTCAACGAACGCTACGCAATAAAAATGTTAGGTTACGTATAAGAGCTTAAAGCTTAAAGGCAAAATAGATCTGGCCACAATTTTGTCCTACATTGGTAGTAATTAATATCTGAATGACGAAGCGCGGCGCTCCACAGATATGTTATTAAATGTGTTATTTTTATGTTTTAATCTTTCTATATAAGGGCAGAATGGCAGATACATTTGAATTTGCTGGATATAGCCGTGGTGGAACAGTAGAAGAACCTCTACTCCAGGGGAAAGCCAAACAAATGCCCTGAACCCTCTAAAATCTTTATTGAGAAAATTTCACCATGTAAAATTAAAAAAATGTTTTGTTCCCTAGTTTAAGAAACCAAGTTTCCTAGTTTGTTAGACCTAGTTTAAGAAAAATCTTCTGTTTTTTCTCCCTTATACGCGTTTTCGAAAAAAAAATTGAAGGTGTAATCTTATTTTCCGGTCAATAGATTCCAAATTCGAACTATCATTATCGGAAGCTCTGATATTTTCTGCGAATTTTAGCTTTTGAAATATTCTCTATCACACTCGTTCACTCAGGTACATACTATTCTCTATCTCACTCTCAGATACACACCATTCTCTATAGACCTTCTTTTTATACGAGTATTTTTGGAAAAAACAAAAAAAAATTTAAAAACTTGTACAATTTTGAACTCTTTTCACGGTATGAGAAAGTTAAAACTGAATGAACAGAATATCTGTTTAAGCTGTAGCACATAAAATATTTCTTTTAATTATATTTTAATGCAACCTAAAAGTTTATCAAGAACATATTAGTTATAAATATACATATATCTTAGAAATGTATCCTTTTTTGTTTAATTAAGCATTCTTAATTCCCCCAAGTTATTTAATAATAAATTAAATTAAAGTATGTGTTTTTTGTATAGGAAAATAGAAAAGTTGTGATCCCTTTAAAGGTTGATAGAACCATGGCCATGGTAAAGACTAACTGTTCTCAACAGTCACTCCATTTTAATAAGTGTGCTTTCATTATAAAAATTACCAATATAAATTTCTCTTTCGGATTTGCTTTATACTTTCGTTAATATAGAATCAACATTTGAGAACAGCAAAAATTCTTGAATTACCTGTAATTAATAAATATAAATAGTTAATTCAACTTAAAACCAAATTTCCAAGTTTAATGAAAAAAAAAAAACAAACAAAAAACAAAACAAAAAATTTACTTACATTTTAAATACTTTGTTTTGGAACATTACGATATATATTTGCTAACCACTACTTAAAAACTATTAATCCAATGAATACTATATCTTCATGTGACTACTGCACACTCTAATGAAGTATCTAATAAAAAATAAAAATACAAAAACAAAAAACTAAATCTGTTTTCATTTTTTTTTGACATAAATTTGCTACATAGAGGGATTAGTACAAAGATGTTTTATTTCAACTTTCTATTAATTCTTTTTTCTTTTATTTTCTCAAACTTATTAAATAAATAAATAAATAAAGTAACCATGGGTACTACAAAACGTTTTAATATTTTTATGAAAATGCTTATACTACTAACTAGTTTGTTTACTAAGATATGTTTTAAAATACATCACTGACTGACTAGTATACCCAGTCATACTCAGACTTATTTCTTATAATAAAAATTACTCGCCAAAGACGGTAACTACACTTGGTTCTTGTTATAAATCAATATAATCACAAATTTCCAAATATTATTGCTAATTAATTACAAATTTAATATCTATGTATAGTATTATTGTATTTTTTCTTAATATCATAAACACTTTTATTACTTTAAAAAAAAGAAAAAAAGTACAATCTTTCTGCAATAAAAGAGAGTAAAAATATTAATTCAATTATCTAAATCTTACATTCAAAACTAAAATAAAAACAACAACTGTTTTTTTTTCCTAACGATAAACGAGTATAATAAACATCAGTTTTCAAGAAATTTTGTGATTTTTATTAAAAAAAGAAAAAATATGAATGATTTCTGGGATAGTTTCTCTTTTACTTTATCAATAGCATCATTATCTCCAGAATCAACTTTAATTATTTCAACTTCACAGAAAAAAGCTGAACGGGAAATCGAACATCACAGAGAAAAAGCAGAAACCTTGAAATTACAGATTACGAGGGAAAGTCAGTTATGTTGTTGAATTTCCTAGATGGTATTCATTATAAAATTGCAGACAAAGAAAACTGTCAGTCTAATGGATCAATACTCAGAAAATTAGAAAGATATGCGGAAAAGGCAAAATCCGGGTTAAACAAAAATTCTTCACAGAGTGTCGTGAATTCAAAATCACCATTGGGGACAGCAAACTCTGCGGGATCTTCCAAACGCCTCAAAAAGGTTAAAACTAAGTTTGCAAGGACTGAGGATAAAGAAAATTGTTAGCCTACGTATTAAAACGCACCCAACACGCAAGAAATGTAAAGAGAACAAATTCACAAATAAGTAAAACTTCCACACAGTCGGTTTCAACATCTTCAGGGCTAACGAGTTTCATATCTTCGGCATTGAAAGAGTTAAAATCTGCCATCCAAAGAATATGATTTCTGTAAAAACTAATAACTATAAAATTGCCTCTGTTAGTTCAAAACCAAACGTTAAATCTTCAACTGCGATTCTGAGAAAATCAAAACCTGAAGAAATGGTCATTTCAATGGCTGGCAGTCCACTATTGGTTTCTTCAGTTCAGGGATCTACGAATTTACCTCAGATTCCATTCCAATTGATGCTGAGAAGTTTTTGACGGTACTTGTAAATTAGAGCTTGGATGCCAATGATTTCCCCGTTTTGGATTCAATAACCAAGGCTCAATTGACGAAACTTCATAATTTCTTGGGGAAAAACTCTTGAAGATGAAAAATGGAAGTATTTATTTTTATTTTTTAATAAAGGTTTAGAAATATTTTAAAAGAATTATCTGTTTTATCTGCTCAAGTAATTATTAAGTACCGAAGAGAAAGATATTATGTTTAGTAAAGTTTTAGAATTTATATAAAGATATATAATAGATAATAAATGTGGATATGAAAGATATTATATTAATAATTTGTTAAATATTATAAAAATAAAAGTAACGTTAGCAAAATAAAAAATCTAATATAGAAAAATATTAGAAATATAAAATACAAAATAACTATAGCTAAAGTTCAAATAAAAGTGTTTTAAATATAAATATTAAAAAAAAAAAAAAAATTATTAATTATTATTAAAAATTATTAATTAATAAATATTAAAATTCTTAATTTTAAAAAATTAAAATTAATATTAATTAAAATTATTAATTATTAAATTGTTAATTATTAAAAAATTATTTTAAAAAAATACAAAGAACTAGGTTCATTACTGACTTAAAAATGACCACATCATGGCTACACTTTTTTCGAATATAAAGGTATTTAATCACTTGTCGATCCGTCTCCCATATAAGGGCCACAATGTTTTGCTATTACATGAGTCTTCAAAGTATTTTTAAGTTTTGCTTTGTACGGGCAATGTGGACATTGAAATTGTGGCTCTTTATTACATTCATAGGTTTGATGTCGTCTTAGATCTCGTTGGGTTTTATAGGTTCTAAAACAAACTTCACACACCAATCTCGGCCTAAATACAGCTTCTGAAAAAAAAAATATATATATACATAGATCAAAATAATCACATCTAATTTGCAAATTTTCTTCAAATTTGTAATTTTGAATAAGTACAATAATATTTTACAAGAGGTCAGTATTAAATTGCAAGTTTAGAGGGAAGCTCAGCAGATCCCACTAAAATCAGGTTCCAGAAAAATGCTTCAAATAAAAGTAACAGGTGTTTCAAATAAAAGTGTTTAGTTAGATACCGAATTTAACGAAACCTTGGAGCAGCTGTCGAATGAAACGCAAAAAATAAAAAAATATATTTGCAATCTGGTTAACATTATGGAGTTTAAATAGGGTTAGACTAGGGTCTTTAGATAGGGACTACCTAAAGTGAATATCTGTTTGCAGATTCCTCTTAATTTTTTTTGTTCAGGCGCCAAACAATTGGGCACTCAATAATAAAAAATACATATATATATTTTTCACTTTAGGGAACGTCAAAATATATTTCTCTAGTGAAAATTCAATCTCGAACTTTCATATTTTATATTTTATTGTATAACATTTCCTTTGCCGCAAGTAATAGAAAGGAAATTTGATTAAAAACAAGCTGTTCCTTTTTAAACTTCAGATTTGTCAAACTTGAGATTATTGCTTAAAATAAAAACAATTTTTATAGAAACTGAAATCGAATTTAAGCTAGACATTGTCAAAGGTTTTAGAGAAAAATTCATCAATATTTTTCCAAGTTTCCCACTTGAATTCGAAATTATGAACTTTTTTTTTGACAAATATAGGAAAAACTAGAAAGTTTTTAAAAATATTTAAATACAATCTCTAAAATCATTAATCAGTTCAATGTTGTTCTTTATGATATTAGGAAAGCTAAAATTAAGAGTACTTACTACATTCATATTTTTGGTGTCTCCTCAGATGGCCTTTATTCTTATAGGACTTATGGCACTTTGTACAGGCAAATCTTATCGTCGATCCGTCAACACCAGCACCTGTAATAGTGCACGAAATTAAATTTAATTTAAAGTTTACTGATACAAATTACATTGATGAGGGATGAAAATAATACAACTCAAATGCTTATTATAATATAAAATGATCTTTATTAAGCAAGAAGTACAAACAGTTTTAACAAATTACTTTGCTTATATCTGAAATATAGAAACTTTCAAGCAGTTTCAATTCCAAATGAAGTACGTAAATATAATATGAAAAGTAAAATTGGAACGAACCTATTGTGTTTATTTACTTTTTTAAAGGCGCACAACACCTGCCGTTGGCTGGACAGGTGAGCTGCAGAAACTTCTAGAGCAAGAAAATCTAAGGGCAGCGCGCCCTTATAAGGTAACCCCTTATAAGGTAACCTTGTCCCTATAATGGTTGTTACTGGCAATTAAATGAATCATCTAAATACAGTCTGGAGGTAATCGTTTACGGGCTGTTTTTCAAATCAATATGTTGAGGGAGGGATTAGCGCGCCGGACTATTAATATGGAAGTCCCAGGTTCAACTCCAGCTGTGCTGTACTTAGATTTTCTATTCCTAGAGGACTCTCTACATCACAATGTCCGGTGATGGTCTGTGTTGTCTAGAACGAGAGAACACTGTCCGGAGGCCAGCAGGGCACTGAGAAGGCTCCGGGCGCCAATGGCCAGATATGTTGGCGCGCCTAAAATTGAAAAAAAAAATTTTTTTGCTTTTTTCAAATAAGTTGAGTCCTAAAATGCAATAAATTGGGAACAGAAGTATACAGTTGATGCTTCGTTACTTTGACCTAATTCGACTGAAAATGCTCAATAACATGTTGTAAACAGAGCCGATTACCCTCTGGTAATAACTGAATGCTTTGTAACACCTTCCAGACCAACGATTAATTCTGTAACTCGTTCCAATTTACATCTATAGTTTCCTGTAGATTATTAGATTATACGCTTTGAATTCTAATCACCTATTCACACAGCCTCAAATAGTTTTCTATGGATTTATTTAGTAAGAATGGTTCAAACAGACTTAGCCTTTTCGCACAGACTCTAGTAGTTACCTGCAGGCTAGTAAGCCTGTGCGACTTTAGTACTGACTTGCCTTTTCACATAGTCCCAAATAGTTTCCTACGTATCATTAGTCTTATCACGACTCGAGTTCGACTCGCTTTTTCATAGCCTCAAATAGTTTCCTGCAGGTTATTTATTAGTCGTACGGCTCAGTTTCTGAATTGCAATTTCATACAGCCCGAAAATTTCAATTGAATTTACAACATAATTGGGCAGGTCATATTATCAGAGTGATGCTAATTTGTTCTGTATTTTGGTAATAATGTTATTCAACGAATGTGTCACTTAACATTGATCATTAAACTAAAAAATTGCCATTCTATTCAATGTATTTATTTCAAAAAGAGTTTGCCCATCATATGTAAAAGAACCGGGTAACAGGAAGCCATGTACAAAACATCTGAACTAACTTTATAGAACTAGCTTGTTACTAGTTTCCAAAAATAACTTACATAAATAATTTCAAAAATGTTCACTACATTCACCTTTTTGGTGTCTTTTCAGATGACTTTTATTCTTATATGACATCACAATTGGTAATGGCAAATCTCGATACATCTACAGCTGAAACTATTAAAAAAATTAATTTAAAATGCAGCTATCTCATATATATAAAAAAAAAAACCTGGACTGAAACACTCACACGACTTTCTCTTACTCTAATTAATACAATTTCATCTACAAATTTTCTTTAAAATTGCAACATTACAATGTTTAGTTAGGCTGGCCATAAAAATGCTGGTGGGGATTTTACTTGCATTCCTGAGCGGCCTTATGTGGAGCGCTCTATGTCAAAACCAAGAAAGCTTGTATAAATTTAAACTGACTGACAGACCTCCATAAATATCACTTCCAAATCAACTTTTTGGGAAAAATGTTTCAAATAAAAGTTATTCGTTTCTATCTATGTAGCAAGCATTCCAAGTTTAAAGAAAATCGTCCGAACAGTTTTCAAGAAAATTCCAAAACAACTCATAAACCTATCCCAGCAAAATCGCACTTTCTGTATCCGATTTTCTTCAAATTTGTAATTCTATCAATATTATGTTGGTGATAAAATCATATATTATACTGAAGTGGTACTTTAGAGGAAAAGCATAATGCACTGTTCCCCCAGCATCTTCAAAAAACCAATGTTCCAAGGAAAATGTTTCAAATAAAAGTGATCGATATTAATGTGTCTAGATGGTATACATAGTTAAAAAAAAATTGTTGCAGTCGTTTTCGAGAAAGTCACGAAAAAGTAAAAAAAAAAAATCCGAAATCTCTGTGTCATGCGATGAGCACTACCTAAACGGAATACCAAGTTTAGGCTTCCTGCGACTTTTCGTTTTTGAGATCTTTTGTTAAAGCGCACACACACACAAGACCATTCGCTAAAAACACGTATACAGGGGAGCTCAATACATGTATTTACAGTGAAAACTCAATTTCGAAAATCTGGCACATTCGCAATACTACTTCCTCTTGCTAGAAGTAAGAGAAAGTAAAAATCAATATAATTGTAGTGAATACCACTTAGTTGACTTTTAAACCTTGTGTTGAATTCTTTGTAATCCCCAAAGTCTAGGAGTATCTAGTCAATCTGCATATTCATAATATCAGAAATCTTTTTCTTTTTTTTGTTTTGTACTCCTGGATTTTAAAAACGAAATAAAAACATCAGTGAGTGAATATCTAATATTGAAAATCTGTCACGAATGAATACTTCCCTTTAAAGAAAGTAAGAGAAAGTAAATGAAGTAGTAACCCCTCCCCCCACATGAAAAAAGAATAAAATAAAAAATATAATGTGGCCTAATTGAGTAAAAATAAATGTTTTTAAATTCTTTTAGTATATTAATTTGAATAGAAAAAAAGTAATTCTTTTCACTTGCAGATCTATGTTATAAATAGTTTGTTATTCCTTTATGTAAAATGAATATTTTTCAATATTTGATTTTTACTGTTTGGTACATAATAACATAATTACAACCACTGGAAGAGAAAGTAGACTCGCATTTCTTCAGTAGCCTTGAAATTACTGCGGCCATTTCAGTCTAACGAATCGAGTAATGGCGTTCATGGTACGCCTTGGGCCTACAAAAGTAGGTAATGAATGTGTGTAGGTAATTTGATTTAGTGTATTCACATTTAACTGCTCTTCCAAGAAAAATAAGAGTACCTATCCACTATTAGGATGCTAAAGGTATTTTAAGAATCAACGCAAGGAAGAGTTGCAAATATACAAATAAATAGAATTAATACCATACACACTTATTTGCTTGTAAATTTGCAGATTTATTGATATTATTTTAAGGAAACGAATAAAAGGACCAAATCAACAAAATAAAAATAATCGAGTTTACTGGGGAAGAAAAAACTAAATTATTTATCAATTATACATAATCTATTAAATTAAAATGTTTAAGTGCAATATGTGACTTAAGATTGCCTTTCCGTTTTGTCTTAAATGGACAGTGTGGACACTGAAACTGTGGTTCTTTGCTGCATTCATAAGTTTCGTGCCTTTTCAGATGTTGTTTATTCTTGTAAGATTTAAAGCAATTTTCACAAGTAAATCTTTCTTGGAAAGTTTGGCCTGAAAGCATAAATTGATTTTGTTACTTCTCGGAAGTTCTAAGAATGGAATTTGCTTCATTAACTCATTTACAATCTAGGATACACACTTGTAATTCATTCGGAGTATAAAGGCGCATGCCCACTTTCATTTGTGAAGCAATTTAAAGAAGTAAGTAGTTTTAAATGTCCTACTACATTTAAATCACTAATTAATTTTTTATTTTCTTTTATCCAACATCTTCCTTATCATGAATGGCGCATATCCAAACAGACAACATAATGTTATTAACTAGGACTGGTAGTTTTCAGGTTATGAAACCGGTAATCTTGTATATGGCTTGAGGAATTGGCATGCGGATATTGATCCGCAAAGGATATTGTATTCTATGTAAAAGGTCTGAAGGTTTTAGTAAGTATAATAGACGGCTACTTCTCTGCCCTAGATAGTTTGTCCAAAGGAGCCACTATCAAACAAAGGAGCGTTCCAAGCTTTGCCAATGACTGTCTTGATGTGTTATCCCCTCATCTAATACCAATACCGCTATCGGACTCCTCTCGGTCTCCACCCAGGAGAAATAACGGAATGCTAAGAAGATTTCGGACAAATTTGGCTGCTTTACCAAAATGTCCGCAATATACTAAAATAAACATCAATCCAAAGAGAAATAATTTATTCTTACTGATAAAACAAAATATGCATATTACAATTTCTTTAAGAAAAATCAAATATTTTTTTTTTAAGTAGGCAAATTTGTACATTAAGAAACAAGAATTTAAAAAAGAAGAACTAACACATTTATGTAGAAAACTAATATTTATGTTTAATGTTAGAATATTTGATGACATATTTCAAAACATTTTAGACATAATGCCTTCTTACAAGCTAAACATTGTGTATCCACTTGCTTTGCTTTCCTTGTAGCGATTTCCGTTCCACTAATAATTCTCAACTCTTTGTAACATTGATGACACCGTTTACGTACAACTCTGCCATCTTCTTTTCTAGGAATTTTGGAAATGAAATGACTGCCAAGGTCACTTTTATAACTGATAAATGTTTGCGGTAAATTTTGTCCTGAAATGATTATATTAATAAATTAATTTTGTTAAATAATGATGTTGTTAAGATAGAATATGCTTCATTAACATATTCATGTGTTTTTTTATTGCAACATAAATTTGGAATAATTTTTTAAACATTTTTTTTTTTTTTAGTATTTAGTTTTGATTAAATTTAACAGGATGTCAAAATGAAGATGACATGCATATTAATGAAATAACTGGAAACGAGCAAATTATTAATTTATAAAAAATTAGAGACGAAACCATTCTTGCATTAAATGTTTTTTTGTTTTTTTAATTAGAACAAACCTATAATATGGTTCAACAAGCAAACACACACACATATATATATATATAATATATATAAAATATTTAATATATTTAAACAGATGAAGCTACTAATAATGTCAATATTTTTAGACCACTTCAAAGTGCCAGTCAATTGTTTCATTTTAAGTAAAACTTTTAAAACTCTAACAGAAAAAAATTACACTAATGTTTTTATACCTCTTCTTAAGCATTAATGCACAGCGTAAGGCACCAACTAGCTAAGATGCTTTGGTGAAGCAGTCATGGTTCAATTCCTGTATGGCACTTCCAAATTTTTATCAGCGATTTCTAAATTTATCCATCCTTTCACTATAGAATCTGGACAATTATTAATGATACAGGGTCTGTTATGAGGGTGAATAAATGGGTTTTACAATGAGCCATTAGTGGCCTAAATGCTGACTATCTTCTGTTATTTCCGACAGAAAGTTACTGTACAAATATTTCATGTTGTTTTTAATGTTCTTCCACAAAATATGATTTATTAGAAACGTTAATAATGCAGCATATTTCTCAAAGAAGAAAACAAAAAAAGTTCTTATTGAATTCTTTCATGACTGGTGCATTATAATTTTTTTTTTTTAACAAGGGGACCTTAAACATGTATTTATGTGTAATCAACCTGCTGCTGATCTGAGAAAAATTTACACTATTGCAAGCAAAACTTCCCTTCAAAACGGCCAAGAGTAACTAAACAAAATATATCCATGGTTGGATAAAATATTATCTTTTGTTTTAATAATGGAATGTCTTTTCTTAATAATACCAATAAATTCTTAGTAGTTCAGTTGCAATTATTTGCTCATCTTCCCCGTCACTCTAGAAGATAGAAATTAACCAAAAAATTACAAATAATAACCAAATAAAATTACAATTTTTCAAAATATAATTTTTAACAAATACCTGCATTTAAAAATTGACAATCTAAATAAGATTTCCTTAGGAAGATTTTTATATTTTTTTCTAAATTATATCTGGACCACTTTTTTTTTTGGAATTCAGAACGCAAGTGGGCAACATGTATCCGTTCAAAATTATTTCATATAATGGGCCGTTCCTATATGTGCATTAAGATTACCTTTTCTTTTACTTTTAAACGAACAATGGGGGCACTGAAACTTCGGTTCAACACCGCATTCATATCTCTGATGTTGATTTAAATGATATTTATTCTTGTAAGATCTATTGCATGCAATACAAGTGTATCTTTGCCAATTATTAATATCTGAAAATTAAAAAGTCATATTTTAGTAATCAATTTAATATATAATAAAAATTTAAATAATCATCATACCTTCTTTTTTAACAATCATGGTTGTTTATTAAAAATTCTATGCTCCATCATTAGTCACGACAATAAACTTACTCATTCTAAATCTGTGGCAGAATTCAAAAAAATAGAAAACATAAGTTTCCGTAAGTGTGAAGGAGGGAATGGCGTTTTGTTAAATGCAGAACATTTGTGTAAAAGGCCCTTTCCCAAAAGACAATAAGGTACAGATAGTACTTCGGATATACAAAATAAATAATTTTTATTATTTCTTACTTTGAAATTTACAATTGCAGGTGTATAAAAGTTCCTGTATCATGTTAACCAAAAGATCGAGAAGAGAATTATCATTCATTGATGACTCTCCAAATTTATTGCTTTCTTTCATCGATGAAATCGCTAACGCCGTCTCACATCATGTGGGATTGCCAGAAAGAGAAAAAGTCGAGAGTTAAAGTGAGTGCAAAATTTTAAAATTTCTCTAGCGAGCTGGGACTAAATGTTTAAAATAAGGTATGTTTCAGTCATTGTAAAATTAGTGTGGAACATCGGTTAATTGGTGAAGAAAAGTTGAAATCTCTAGTGCTAGCATACTGGACTGACCTCATATTTACTTTATTATTTAATCCACTTGGTCTGCCAGGTAGTAGGACTGTTTTCAGAATTTATATCGTTTCAATCTTGTATGAGAACTATACATCAATATCGCTGTCAAAGTAGAATCGGATGTTCGGTACTAAGTCTGCACAAAATAATCTAATCGAATTTGTAAACAAATTCGGGCCTGCAATATTATTTAAACATTACCACAATGTAAAGTTGGAAAGCATCAGAGATAATATTCCATGATAGCCTGCTTCTTCTGCAAAAATACTATTACTTTGTAGACGGTACAGCCCTATATTATTCCTAAGCCCACGATTCGTTATTCAATTCTTGCAGTAACATTAAAATATTCCAAAATGAAAATCAAACAAAAATATACATTTAAGTTTTCATTAATCTGACTTTAATTATATAAATAAATAAAAATTACATATATAATGGAAGTTTTTTTATTTCTACTTACATATATATCACTTCATTAATTTTTCTGTAATATCTAATCCTATAACGACTCCTTGTTTCAAATGTAAAATATCTTTTGTATTGTACTTTTTATTAATATCAGATTCTTACCGCACTCAAAATATAGTTTATAAAATACCTAATATTAATCCTAATTCATAAAAATGAAATTATACAGCAGCATCTCAGTTATATATATGTGTCATACATTTCATAAATAAGTTATCTTTTCGCAAATATGAGAATATAGTTTTGTGTTCACTGATTTTTTCCCAGCGTCTTTTTAAAATTCACACTCACACACATTTCTTAAAAGTCAGTTTATGTTGGAAAACAAAAGAATAATTACAAATTAGAAGAATCGTGTTTAGTTGTAATATGTGTATCAAGCGTTCCCTTTCGTCTTGCTTTATAAGGACAGTATGGGCATTTGAAACTTGGCTCTTTTCCACATTCGTATTTCTGATGACGTTGAAGATGACGCTTATTTTTGTATGATCTATGACAATTTTCACAAACAAATCTTGGAAGTGCTAATACTTCTGTAATAAAAAGAAAACTAAATAAATACTGTTATTATCAAATTTAAATGTTTTTTATATTAAATTTTTTACCCATTTTAAAAGATTAAGAAATTAATTTACCACATTCATAATTCTGATGTCTTTTCCAATGGTTTCTACGTTTGTACGATTTATTACAGGCCATGCAAGTATATCTAAAAAAGTCATCGTATTCATCTGAAAATTAAGATGCCAAATCAGATAAAATAATTTTCCTAAAATAGCAGACTTCATCAATACTTTATTTAGGATATTAAAAATATTGCAAGTTTTAAGCACATTTTTATATAGGAACATAAAAAGGGTTTTTACTCTTAGACATTTCATCATTTTATAACGTTATATTTTTCATTGTTATACAATTGAAAAATAAATAAAATGACAGTAAAATATCAAACATATTATTAATAAATTGAACTGTTCCTAATGCTTTTACTATGGTTTTAATAAATACAATTCAAGCAAAAATGCGGCTTTTGGAATATAGAAATATTATTTTTCTTGGTAAAAATAAAATGATGTCATCTCGATAAGCCACAGAATTTTATAATATTATTATTGTACAATATACAAATTGTTAGTATTCATCTTCCTCTTTCAAATCATCACAGCGTCTTCAAAAGCTTCACTACTGAGATCATCATTTGGCAAACTTCATTTTTATTTTCAATTAGATACATGCCTTCTTCTTTTATGATCATCTTTTTGTTTGAAATTGGACCCACGGATTCATTTTCTTTGCACATATAGTAGTATTTTATAAAATTATTTTTCAATGCTAGTTTCTTTGTTGACTGATTGATTAAACATACGGATGGTTATTATTATTATTATTATGTTGCAAATGATGAAAACTTCAACTTACATTCTGATTTTCAATGAAGTTTTTTTTTGGGTTATCGTCGATTCAAAAGCTTTCCTTCTTACCTATTCAGTACTTATTAATATTAATTATAGACCTAATTTCCTTTAGTTTATTTATTATTCGCAACTGTGAATAAAGAAGTCGATAGCAATTTGTATTCGCATTCCTGAATATTAAGGTTATAGGGCAAACGAATAGTTAAAATTATTAGAATATTATTGCAGTAAGAATTTGGCAATATTAAACGTTGATTCAAGAGTCTGAGAAGCGGTTGTTGCTGTAGTATTTTGGTCAGAATTATTCATTTGTTTATTTGAAGTTATCATTATTCCCCTAATAAACAGGGAAATTTGTGATTGTGAAAATATGGTCAAGAACAATTATATTTGGTACTTTCCAAACTTTTATATTTTATGTTCTCCATAATATTTCCTTAAGTATGACTGAGTTATAGTCTCCAGTTTCGGGAAACATAATTTTACTGTTTTAATTAAATATTACAATTCTATTTCCTTGGATATTCATTTGAGCTAATTGTTTTTTATATCCAGCAGGCATTCTGAAAAGCAGTTTTATTTATTTATACATATAGGAGGTAAATTGGGAGTGCATTTGGGGTAGTTGTGTTATAGACTTATAACTTGAATCTCCCCCTAGTTAGAGTCCCGCGTATAACTGCTAAAATTTATAAAAATGTTAATAGTAAAGTATGTGCTTTCGCTCGTACACGGCACCTAATTTGTTGGATGTTAAGCCCCCTAGAAAAAAAAAAGGTATTAATAAATACTATTAAATCCAAAGCAGGTTTACAGTTGCATTCCATGTCGATTTTAATTGCATTCCAAGGATCATTTAAATTACATGTTTAAAAATAATTTGAATAATTCCGTTTCTTTGGTAAAATAAATCTTAATCATAATATTCCAAAATTATATTTCAATTTATGTTTGTTTTATTAACATTTAAAAGAAAGGCATATTTTCAATCGATTTTATCACTGCTGCAAATTTTCATGCATGTTGTATGTTCATATTCATAATTCATAATCAAGAATCATACGCACATATGTATTTGATATTCATTAGCAAAGATCACATTAAATTAACAAATAATAATGCAGAACTGACATAAAAATTAACAGGATTTATGTTATACAATGATGACGTCAATTTCAGTATAATGAGGGTGTGATTTTTCAGAAATATCTATTCACAATTTGAGACTATTTCCCACATTTGCAAATTTCTTGTATTCAATAATCTTGATTGCTTCTATTTCTTTTTGCATATTTATTAAAAACCGCAAAAAAATCTTACGAGCGTGAAACATTGCATAAGACAACAAAATTCATATTGACAAGCTTTTAATTCTTCATTAACAGAAACAATATAAACAGAAACAATTAAATATAAGAATAATAAATAAATGTAAATCGTTACTAGGCGTATACTAATTTGATCAGTTGTAACTTTTTTTTTTAATTCTCGAGTCGTATAGGATCTTATTTTTTCAACTTGAAAAAGTAAAAAATGTAACAACTTTTAACTAGTAAATAACTAGTAACAAATTGTTTGCTGTTTTTTTTTTCAATTTTGCATTCGATATATGTAAGAATTAAAAATTCATAAAAATGAAACCTATGGCGCAAAAGCCCATGAAGGGCCAACGCTTGCCAGACGGTGATTTTTATTAGGAGAGGTGTACGGTAATAAGCACGCCCGCACTTCCCTCGCCGTTTAATAAAAATGCATACATTGCGATTATTAGCTTAATCTACAATTGAATTTCTATAGCCCTTTTAGATTGAAAAAATTACACCATTCCTCAACTATAATAAGTGAGTAGTTGCTTTTTGCACACAATTTATTACTATTTCACTGATTTACTTTGTCAAATTTTTGACTTCGTTAAAATCTAAAATACTCTAAAAAAAAAAAAAGATTACTAATCAGCAGATTTAATGTTTGGATACAATATGTGCATCAAGTGTTTCCCTTACGTCTCGCTCTGAATGGACGACAATATGGGCAACAGAAATTAGGCTCTTTTCCGCATTCATAGGTTTGATGTACTCTCTTAAATGGCATTTATTCTTGATGATTTTTTACAATGTTTGCAAATAAATCTTGGTAACAGTGATGATTCTGAAATTTAAAAAAAACAAAACAAGATATTGTAAATAAGGATAAAATTAGGTTCGCTGTTAAAGTAGAAAATATAGGAAAAAGAAGATATCAATTACCATATTGGACATTCCATGGCTTCTATGTTTATATGATTTGCCACAGTCATTACAGACATATCTAACAGGTGCCTTAATAAGCTCTGAACATAAGCATTCATTCAATGAACTAATATTTTCAGAAAGAATTAGTGCCAAATAATTAATGTGTTTTCTGAAAAAAATGAAAAGAAATCGTTATTAGAACTTAATCTTAATTAAGATAGTATACATAATGCTTGGTTTATTTAAAATTTCTTATACATAAACTGCTACAAACCTTTGATTATAAGAAGTCGCTGAGAGAAAAAATAAATAAAAAATACCTTTTTTTATTCCATATCAATTAGCTTAACATTGAATTCTCAACAAATTTCAAATCATTCCGTTAATTTAAATTCTATAATTAATAATACAGTAATATTGATTTAATACTTTTAATGATTTAATTTATAAAATAGTAATGACAAAATTGTTCTCTAAATTAAAAAAAAAAACAAAAAAAAACAGTCATGGAATTTTGTGCGTGAACACAAAATGGAAAACTAACTTTATATCCAGGCGATTCGTTTAGATTCAGGAATGGGACTTCAGTCTCAAGAACCTGTTGTGGTACAAAAAGGGGCAACCACAGTAGCATTTTTTATAAAAATAATTTAGGCTCCTCCAATGATTCAAGCCATAGAGGCGATAGTAACCAAGATGAATGAAATCACTGAAAAACTTAAAGCTTACGGATTAAAGACGGCAACAAATGTTTCTATACTAAACGGAAAGAGCGGAAATTGTCCAAAACTGAACTGTCCAAAAAGTGTGATATATCTCATGTGTTAAATTCTAGGAAAGGGAATTATCAGGAGCATTTAGGAACCACTGTGCGAGAATGTAAACTGAAGGAAAGGAAGTAATGCAGTATACAGTGAACCAAGATCTAGTCTCCTAGAGATCGAGACTGAGATGTAAAAAACATGTTCCTAAAGAATCACTTTTGTATGCGGACCTAGTTTATTTACGCAAGAGATAAAAAAAAAACTGATTTCACCGAAGGGAGAGAAGCTTGTTGTGCTCTCTTCCTCTGATCCTCTTCTCGCATCTTTGTAACATTAAATTAAAAGTCAAAAAAGAAGAAGAAGAAGAAGAAGAGATATTTGGATGATGGAGAGCGATATTAGAAAGCGTAAGATAGAAAGACATCAGTAGGCAAAGTCAGGAGCCAATGGCTCAGATCCTTGGAAGACGTGCTTGAAAATTTGTATAATCAAATATAATAGGCAATTGCCTGTGGATAAATAAATAAATATTCTATTGATGTGAATTTAAAATTTTTACAGTTATTACTAGATTGATTTCAACTTGGGCATTACAATTTTTTTTTGTAGTTTAAATAATTTTTGTTAAATATTTATTAAAGATCGTAACAAAGAGAGAAAAACAATGTATTCACTATTACAAAGAAATTATCAACGTCAGTGTTTTCAAAATTAATATCAATAATGAATTTAAATTAGTTTAAAGAATTTTGCATTGGAACTCAATTAAATTGAAACATTTAAAAAGCAAGTAAACTAACCTATCATATTTTGATTTTTTAAATTACAATAAATACACTGATTTTACCATCTCTTTTATAAGGTTCAAAAAATTAATAACTTTCATAAAAATGAGACCACAGTTATGTTGAGTAAATATCAATAGTAATTGCTCGGCAATTTGTCAATTAATATACTCAATAGGCAACGACAACTTTATAAAGGACACCTTACATAAGTGTTGCGTTCCAAAAATATTCTATTTAATGGGCACAAGAACATTTATTTAATGCATTTAATTTAGGTTTGATCACGCTATAAAAAAAAGGAATCTATTTGAGGCTTTAATTACGCCCGCTCAAAAGTGTCTTTTAAAGTTGTCAAGTCGAATTATATATTTGAGTTCCATGTTTGCCATAAAAGAATTTCTTAAGTTGTTATCCCTGCAGATAAAAAGGATATTGGAAATTATAGTTGTCTGAAATTATTCGTAAATTGTATCTGACGGTGGTTGCTATAGTATATGTGTCAAATTTATTTGCATAAATTAACAGTCTCGAAACATGGTGGTTGAAAATTAATCACAATATCTGATTTTAGACAACTCCTTTTTTTAATATATACATTAGTGAGTTTATAATTTCTTTAACAATGTAACTTTTGTGAGATAGAAGAAATGAATTTTAAAGGAGCATCTCTATACTACCTTTTAATTTTTATTAAAATGTTACAGTGGCTATATTATATATATATATAAGTAGTTTAGTTTTCTTTTAGAAATTTGCTTGGGGTTTCATGATTAGGGGATTTAAGAAAAATCATTAACAATAATAATAAACTAAAAACCTAATCATATTCATAATATAAGTATTAAAAAAATAAAAACATTGTAATTATTATATAACAAATGTTTCATGTTTAGTTACAATATGTGCATTGAGTGTTCCTTTTCGTCTTGCCTTGTATGGACAATATGGACACATGAAATTCGGCTCTTTTCCGCATTCATAAGTCTGATGTTGTTTTAAATGGCGTTTATTCTTATATGAACGATTACAATTTTCACAATAATATCTTGGTAGCACTAATACTTCTGTAACCAACAAATTAATATATTACTAAAAATGTTGGAACTAAAGAAAAGATAAAAAAAGACAAAGTCTGTTTCTCTGCAATTCTTATATTCAAATAGAAATTTCTGCAAACTCAGAAACTATATTATATGCGTATAAAGAAGTTGTTTTATAATACCCACCCAGAGGGATATCCAATTTTGGAAGTTCCTGAGATTAGTTATTTATTTTGAGATCATGTATGCTGTATCTTATTTCTAAAATCGGAGACTATCACAGGATAAATTAAAAATATATTTTTTTGTATATTATCGCATAATGAAGGTAAAACATACCACATTCAAAGTTTCTATGTCTTTTCCATAGGCTTTTATGTTTGTAAGATTTATTACATGCGCTGCAAACATATCTACCAGATTCAACGATAGGATCTGAAAATTGAAAATACTAGATTAGTTTATCAGTTATTTTATTGTGCTTAGTTTACTTACTATTTAGGAATCTTCAGTTTTAAAACATTCTTCAAGGGTATTTTCCTATTTAATTTTATTTAATTTTCCTATTTAAAAGTTTTCTAATTGGCATTAAGATATGTATTTCAAACTGTATGGACAAAGTATCATGTTTTTCTTTGTTTTACGGTCTAATATTATTTACAAAGTACGAATTAATAACTACGTTTCGAATTGGCTGATTCCATAGTAATATCTATGTCTCAAGACTGATTTGGGTATTTAATTTGTTTTCTAGATGTTAATATATTTCTAGGAGGAATTCAAACACAATAACTAGATAATTTCGAATATCTGTAAAAAGAACAGGTACCTATTTACAATTTTTAAAATTACTGTAATCACAAAAAAAGAATATATACTTCCAAAGTAGAGATTATATAAAAAACTTTTACTTACTTTTGCTTGCATTTCTAAAATGTAAATATTCAAAATTTAACAAATCCAGAATTTTTTTTCCAACACATAAGCTTACCTTAACTTTTATAAAAAATTTATGGAAAAAATAAGAACCAGTATATAGAAGGGCAACTTACTAAAGTTCAACGTGCAACTTCTTATATTATTTCAGAAATAATTTTTTTTTTTTTTTTTTTAACCAAATAAATGGCGAAACAGAAGTGCGACAAAAATAAATAAGGCGGTACTTTTGTTTACTGACCTCAAAATCTTCATGTAGGTTCCCCCTATGATATCCTAAGAAGTTAAATTTAATCTCTAGAGGTTTTTCGTCTGTTCGACTTCAAAGTTTACTATTGTATCCTGTAGAGCTTGGAGCTATTTAATTCTACAGCAACAAGGGACAAGTAAAATTGATAGTACTTAAAGAAACATTTATTTTTTATTATTATTATTGTAACATTTTTTTATCCAGGAAAATTTCAAATTACGAGCTAATAAATTAATAAAACTTTAATTTTATAAACAAACTTAAATTAACTACTAATTAGAACATCAAAAAAATGTTACTATGTTTAACAGCAACATGTGCCTTTAAGGAATCTTTCTGTTTTGCCTTGTATGGGCAATGAGGACAAAGAAACTGTGGCTCCTTGCCGCATTCATAAGTTTGGTGCCTTTTCAAATGATGTTTATTCTTGTAAGTTTTATAGCATTTAGTACACAAATGTCTCTTGGCAATATCTATAACTGAAAATTAAATACAGTATATTATATTACGATATGTAACATTTGTATGAATTGCAAATTTTTATAAAAATATGCCAACAGTTTAAAAACTGTTTACATATTTTTTTTATTTTCATTAACTTACCTTTTATATTAACCAATTTTATCTTTTTTGTCAATCTTGTACTTAAACAATAGATTACATTAATTTTGAAAGGGAGTTTTTGCTAATTTGATTTTCGTTGCACTCTTCATAAACAAATTAATTATGGCTTGAAACAAGATTTAATTTTTTTATTTTTCATAACAATATTGTTTACATCACTTTTTATTTCATGCCTGAATTAGGAGAAGATAACATAGTGTTTTCTTTTAATCATTGGTAATAAATTATAAACTAAAAATAAAGGCAGCCATTTTGATATTGATTTAAAAAAGAATCCTTCAAAATACATATAAATGTAAAAAAAAAAAATTATTGCTATATTTAAAACTTGATCTGTTTACACTAACATTTGATCCAAGGTTTATTTCTACTTTGCCTTATTTAATAATAACAATTATCTTTTCCCTTATCATACAATTCAGTTTGAATTCATTAGAAAAACGTTAATAGTGAGTTATATCCAATTTTTAAGAATCTTGTTCTTAATTTCTTCATGTAGAAGAACCTCCAGTATACTATCAGGTGGTTTCAATTGTACACCCATCTAAACTGTTTGAAATCACAGATACTGGAAAGGCAAACAAAATTTCAACAATCTAAGTCTTATGATTTCTATGATATCAATGTGTGTGAAGGTTTCCTTTGAAATGAGGGTCCATCCGATTCACAAAATGAACCGGCTAACACGGAAAAAAATATCTGATTTTAAAAGGAAAAGTTCTGTTACTATGTAAATATTTAAAGCAAAATTATAAATAATCCTGAAAAATTACAATGATCACATATGAGCCCCCCATTTTTGTTTGATATCAATTAAAAAAGAAGTACAACATACAATATTTTATAAAACATTAGTAGTAATGTAACTGGGTAAGTTTACATAAATATGGCATTTTTTACCATAAAAGGAAACTGGATTAGAAATTTCTTCAAGAATTCTGGCATCCTTTAGGTTTTTAGCCTAATAACACCAACAACTGTCAACCTTAACATTCACGCATAACACACAGGCTCCGCAGCTTTGTAAATCCGGACGTAATTTAGAAATTTAGCCTACTTTAGGCAGAGTGTGGCCACTCTAAACATATACTAATTTAGACACTTGTGAATTTCACAATAACATTAGACACTGTGAATTTGATTTAATAGTTCCACTTCTGTGTACATGAACAAATTTAATGAAAACAAACTTTATTATTTATGTTTATGTAAAAAATGGCTTCTTACAGAACTTCTGCGTTTTGTTCTATAAGGGCACTCTGGACATTGGAATTGTGGTTCTTTGTTGCATTCATAAGTCTGATGTTGTTTGAGATGATGCTTGTGTTTATAACTTTTAAAACAAGTCAAACAAGTAAATGGTTGCCGATAAATGTTCTTTTTATCTGAAAGAAATACATAAACATTAATTTTATAAACAACAAATTCTTTATATGTTGAATATATAATAAAAAAGTAAAAATGCATTAGTAATTGGACATGAAATAACTTGGCACTGGTAATCCTATATTCACACTAAACTATCCTCTACTAATGCTGGTAATACAAGTCATCTTCTTTTCGTATAAGAGATCCCGTCCTTGAAACTCTTGCACTTTTTGACTCACATACTGTAGAAGAAATGTTAAATAAACAATACTTGGCATTAAAAATCTTCCTACTTGTGTATTTTCTAAAGAACTGCACCACTGCTTTTTTGTCAACCAAATAAAACTTCTTGAATAACACTTTGTCTTAATAACAATTTAGATAGATCTCATTTCAAAAAGTAATTCAGTAAAAGTCTCAAGTCAGTTTTAATCAAGTCTTGAATTAAACCTTAAAATATCCTTTGTTTTCGACTTAAGAAAACCCAATGTAAATTAAATAACAGCCCCCTGTGAGCAATCACATAGCTTAGCACTTATTCCAGAGTGCTCGAAATACGACGATCTATTGGTAATTATTAGAAATTTTTATGGCTGGTATTTCTTCGGATTTCTATTGGAATGATTTCTTTTGCTAGTAGTTGGATTGCTTGCTGACGTGCCCATAAAATGCCGAACAGCAGTAAATTTAAAAATAATGATCTCACGTTGCAAAAACAAAAATAAAATAAAATTAAGTGGCATCACTTCGATTTATTACTGGTTGAGGAAAAAAGTAAATAATTAAATAAAAATTTCCTCTTTCCGAAATCCAACACAAAATAAATATAACAGAATGTGTAATAATTAAAATAAACGATAAAATGAACTAAGGCTAAAAAATACAAAAAGTGAAAGAAATAAAATGGAAACTCAGGTTCCAATCCAAAGATAAGATATATTGTTGAATAAGTAGTTTAGGTCTGCAATGCTGAATAACATCTATGATTTTATCTTTATTTACTTGATTAAATCATTAAACTATGATTTTTTTTTTCATTATTACTTGCTTAAACCATTAAACTATGATTTTATCATAAAACTAAGATTAAATCATTTTTTGGTTCTAACCGGTTTCGGATTTTCATCCATCGCCAGAATAACGTTTTAGATCAATTCGTGAAGAGAGATGACTTCAACTTAATGTTTATATCCCACGCACCACACTGGTTTTTTAATCAAACATTTAGTTGAAGTCATCTCGCTACACAAATTGATTACCTTACTCTGACGACGGATGAGAATCCGAAACCGGTCAGAACCGAAATAATGAAACATATTAAGTCGGATAAAATCATAGATGTTAGATATATTGTTTTTAGTCAGGAAGGAATCTTTAGCAGTGTCCTTTCTTTTTGTTAAAATAAACCAGCGGGGAGATAAAAACTGGTGGGACCCTTTATTTTTTTGAGGCATCTATTGACGAATGCTTAAACCTTGTATTATAGTTTTTATTGTTAAAATGATGATTAGAAGCATAACAGGATTTCATAACATTTGACGTTACTTTTTTTCATTTCCCTTGACTTTTTTATACAATTACAATAGAAATATTGTATAAATGCAGGTAGTAAGGTATTATTAATTAAGTTTTTATTTATGGATATGCTAGGATAGTTTGATTAATCGTATATTTCTGCACAGCTACATGACAATAATATTGCATGCTTAATTGTAGTCTAGTTGATTAAGATTGTTATTAAAAAGAAGATTTCTTTTCCAATAAACAACTATTATTAAGGAAATTACTATTTTTGAAATCGCTGAAGTTGATAAATAGGATAATTTCTATGTTTAATAGCAATATGTGTCTTGAGTGAACCTTTCTGTTTTGCTCTGTATGGACAATGCGGGCAATGAAATTTTGGTTCAACCCCGCATTCATATTTTTTATGACTTGAAAGGTGGCCTTTATTTTTGTAAGCTCTGCCGCAAGTATCGCAAATGTGTTTTACAGGAACTGCTGAAACAGAAGCATCACCATTGATTTGAGAAAAATCAGTAATTCTTAATAACTTAAAATGCAAAATAAAAAAAAAATTATTACCTAATAAGCATCACTTTGAGTTAGATAAATATTTGGGGCGTTATATTAGGGGCGTTTGGGGGTTAGAGTGGGCGTTTATAATGCGAGCCAACGATAGGTGGCATTTGTCAAAGAAGAACAAGTTTTGCTTGTCATGAAAAGTTTACTGTTCGGGCCCTGTGTTGTTCTTCATCTGGAACATCAAGGAGAGGTTTCTCCTGACTCCTGGACCGAAATATATCCGAAACATCAAACAATAAAATTGAAATTTTAGAAAAACGTTTTCTCCTTTGGTCCTTACTAACTATTCTACTATTGTTGTGTTTGCTACATATAAAAATTCTGGTGTGAAACACTCAAACGATTTTCTCACAAAATTGTAACTGAAAATTTTTTTTGTTAGTATACCAAATTTAATGAAATACGTGTGTTTTTATGGAAAAAATCGCAAAAACTGAAAAACTGCAGTAAAAACACACTTCCGGGTTGCTACTTTTTTTGAAACTCGGAATTTTGGCAATGCACTTATTTATAATTAATTTTGTTTAGATGATAGAATTGTATATTAAGTATAATAACACTTCAGAGGAAAACATAACTCACCCCCCAAAGGCCTCTTAAATGACTTTACCGGGAGAAATGTTACAATAAAAGTTGTAGCACTTTATATATGTAGTTCACATTACTAGTTTAAACTAAATTGTTGGAGCTGTTTTCAAGAAAATCACAAAAACTGAAAAAAAAAAAAATTCATAAATTGGCACTTCCGGTTGAACGACTTTTACGAAAAGCTTATTCTCAGGTCACCTAGTAGCACTTTAATGAAATATTAACAATCTGCGATTTTTTCTATTTTGAAAATGCTTTCTCCCCCCCCCCCCCGTACA